>CM056512.1:22085838-22547144 GCA_029783415.1 Anisodus acutangulus
TATCCACTCAAACCATCTCACTTATAACTAAAAACCCAAAATTAGACAAGTTTAACCCGAATTAGAATGCGACCATGCGTAAGGAATTCAATGCGCTCACTACACAACATACTTGGTATCTTGTCCCGAAATCAGAGGGGTGAATATGATTCATTGCATGTGGCTATATCATCACAAATCCAGAGATAATGGTGAGCTTGAGCGCCATAAAGAGAGACTTGTAGATAATGACACGTGGCAATAGGAGAGAGTTGATTGTGGTGGGACATTCAGTCCAATGGTTAAACCATTCACACTATTTTGAGCATAGTTATGGGAAAGAATTGGTTGATTCATCAACTTGATGTGAAAAACGCGTTCTTACATGGGGATTTGAAAGAAACCGTATACATGCATCAACCACCTGGCTTTGTGCATCCTTCGACTCCTCACTATGTTTGTCGGCTTCAAAAGTCACTTTATGACTTAAAACAAGCCCAGGGCTTGGTATGACTGTTTTGCCACTTACATCTTGCAGATTGGGTTCATATGCAGCAAAAGTGATAACTCACTTTTTATTATTCATCGAGGTAATGACACTACATACGTTTTGCTCTACGTCGATGATATTGTCCTGTCTACCTCATCTGATGTGCTGAAAAATGAGATCATTACCATGCTTAAATCCGAATTTGCCATGACAGAATTAGGTAACTTGAGTTATTTCTTGGGGATTTTCGTGACTAGATCCGAGAATGCAATTTTCCTATGTTAGTGTAAGTATACCGAAGAGATTGTTTACAGGGTTAAAATGGCAAACAGCAAAATCATGCCCACTCCAGTCGACTTAAAGTCGAAGCTTAGCGTGGATGACGGAGATCCGGTGCTTGATCCTTATCTTTATAGGAGTCTTGCTTGTGCACTTCAGTGTCTTACTTTCACTAGGCCCGATATTACCTATGTGGTTCAGCAAGTGTGTTTGTTCATGCATGATCCCATTGAGCCTCACTTCACAGCCCTTAAACGTATCATTCGGTATGTTAAGGGTACTCTTGACTATGAGTTACATCTTTATCCATCTGCACCGACCATGCTGATATTATATACAAACGCAGATTGGGGTGGTTGTTCAGACACACGTCAATCTACTTCCGCCTATTGTGTATTTTTTGGTGATAACCTCATCTCATGGTCTGCAAAATGGCAAACCACACTTTTCGTTCGAGTGCAGAAGCAGAATATAGAGGAGTTGCGAACATTGTTGCTGAAATTTGTTAGCTCAAAAACCTCCTGTCGCGCTTGTTTTTAACCCGCGACTTCGCGACGCAATAGCGTCGATTCCCTATGGATTGGATAAAAATGTTGCTTTATTTGAGGAGTCGCCACCTAATTATTCGAAGGTAAATTATGGCACCTGGATGTTAACTAAATGCTGCAAAATAACTCCAATTTTATGATCTGCGAAACTAATGAGATTCTAGGTAAGTGTTCTTTATTATCCTAAAGGGAAGGGGTTAGACATCCTTTAAGATCCGCTAACTTGCGGTTATCCGGTCAAACTCAGGTTAATTATTATGCTAAAGGAAAAATGCATGTTTAAAAGTATATAAAGTTAAAAAGATGTTTTGCAAATAATTAATAAAAAGATGCATTTTGAGAATGTAAAGATTTTACCATTTATTCTTTTGAAGGTCTCGTAAAGTGATTGCGGTTTTGAGAAATGAATTCCGTCATAAAATTCAGAAAGAGTATGCATGACATTTTTATACAACTATATGTAAAATTGATTTTTATGGATAAAAGACATGCATTTATTGCATAAAAATACATGTAAAATGATTTTTTGGGAAAAAACATGAGTTTGTATTGTATTATTTATAAAATACATCTAAAGTGATTTTTTGAATAAAATATGCATTTGCATTGCTTACATAGTACATGCAAAATAATTTTTTGGATAAAACATGCATTTGTATTGCATTGATTATAAAAATACATGCAAAGTTTGATTTTGGATGAAAACATGCATTTTTTGACAATTGATAGAAAAACAAATTATTTATAATGCCAAAGAAGAAATTCTTTTTTTGGAATCATTTTAAGTTGCAAATCGGAAAAGACAATTATTTGTATGATTAATAAAGCCAATATAAGATGACCAAAATTGTTTTGAAAATTTTGAATATGCATGACGAGCCTAAAAAATAAATAACTAACGGTGGGTTTCTAATTTTAGACTACCCTATTAATTAATTCTAAGTCTACCTATTCTAAGCATTTTAATAATTACACAATTACAATAAATAATATTACAATACAGAATAAAATAAAACTAAATTAAAGAAAGTAAAAAACAACAACAAAATAAGTAATCTCCAAGGGGTATTTTGTCTTTTTTAACTGAGTCCCTTGCAAGCTATCAAGAACAAACGGTTAGAAAATAATTGAATATAAATAAACTTCGGATCCGTATCCAAAACAGTAAATATTTTGATTACGGAGGGTTCAAACTTAAGATTTGAAAAGATCGTTCCAATCACGTCGTGGTTGCGAACATATGACTCGTTGGTCATTTTAGTTGCATTCCTACCGAACATGTTGGTCTCTCGAATGAAAAAAAGGAATTAAGTTTCATCCTTGCCCAGAAGTTTTATTTTCCGTCTTTCCAACCGTGGAGGCCTAAACAATCGACGGATATTTTTTCATCGGCCAAAGTATAGTATCGTGTTCAAATCAGTAATTATTCAAAGTACAACAACTGTCCAAAACAACCTCAAAGTAGCAGGCTTTTAGACAAGAAGCCACCAGCAGTTAGACTAAAAAATACAGCAGTGCTAAACATCAAATATGCTCAAAAGTGCAGCAATAATTTGACCAGAATGCTGTAATAATTGGCTCAAAACGTGGCAACAATTAAGCCCTTTTAAAGCTTCAGAAGCAGCAACTGTTTTGCCCCCAAAAAAGAGCACCAAATAGCAGCAACAATTGGTTCAAGATGCGGCAGCCATCTGCCTCAGAATGCAGCAATTTAATCCCAAAAATGCAGTGACCAATAGACCAAAAGATAGTTATAGCAAGCCAAACGTAGAGACAATTTTGAAGTCTCAAGTGCAACAACAATTGGCCTAGCAGATGCAGGGATGATATCAAAATGCCAACAGTCATCTGCTTAGCAGTGCACCAACAACAAGTAGCAACAGTCCAATATAACAGACAAGTATATCCAGCGAGCCTCCTCCGGGCAGCGAGCCGAGGCGTCGTCTCGAATCGTCGAGTCCGCTTAGAGGAGTGTGTTTATGCAGTTGAAAAGAAAATGAGTTTGAGTGTTTCGTGGCTGTGTCGAGCCAGAAACGAGAGTCAAATGAAGGATTTTTTTAGAGTCGAAACGTGTTCAAGAAAGGATTTTTGGCTCTAAAAAACTCTTTTGTGAAACCACGAGATAGGTCGCCTTTTAGCAACAACTTAAAAAACAGAGGGATTTTGTTGTCCGAAAACCAGAACCCCCTTTCAACAACCCACAAAGGGTTCTATTTATAGTCCCAATTGAGACCCTAATGGCTAAGATTTGAAATTCGAATTCAAAGCAAAAGGCTGAAAATGTGATGGGTTTTTCTTCAATTTCGAAAACTGAGACGTTAATGAAAAAGGGGTCTGGGTTTATGCCTTTACCCACCGAATTCGAACAGGAAACGAGCTTCAATCCGAAGGATCTCCATGTTTCCCTTTTCAGAGGTCAGAACGTCTCTTTGCAGCTATGGAGTTTTGAAAAAAAAGATGAAGGGACATAAAGGGATGATGAGAGTGGTCGATGGTGGCAGTGGCAGTGGCATCAGGGATGGTGTTTAACCGGCGGTCTAAAGGTGATTTCGGCGGGGACCGCCGAATTTTGGGAGGTTTTCGGGTTGGTGTTAGGTTTATGACGATTTTGTGTTTTGGGGTGGAATGGACGATGGGTTAATGGGGAGTGGGTATTGGGTATTGGGCCGCGAATGTAGGGGATTGGGTTGCGGAATGGGGTATTGGGGAGTTGGGCTCGGGTCTTGGCCGATTTGGGCCCTAAACTTGGTTGAGGAAATGAAATTGGGGGTTTAAGGTTTGGGGAAATAAATGTGTTGTGGGTTAAAATATAAAAGGGGTTTAATATTTTTTACAAAAATACTTTGAAGAAAAAATGTAAATCGTAAAAAAATAAAATAACGATGTGATAATAATAAAATATAATATTTGTGAAATGCTTAATGCTTAATTAAAAATACGAAATACGATGCCGTTTTGTGAAAAATAAAGTAATATAGAATATCAGGATAAAAAGTATGATTATGATTTAAAAAGGCAATTGGTTATAGAAATACGAATAATAATAATAATAATGATATTGAGAATAATAATATATATATGTGTGTGTGTGTGTGTGTGTGTATATATATATATATATAAATTGTTTCGATGTGTCAAAAATATTTAAAATTGCAAATAAATCGGAAAAGATGGGACAAAATTGGGTGTCAACACCTCCTTCTAGAGCTTCATTGTCCCTTACGTAAGACATCTCTTGTCTAATGTGATAACATATCTGTTGTTTACTTATCTCATAACCCGGTTCAACATCAGTGAACCAAACATATTGAAATAGATATTCATTTTGTTCGTGAGAAGATTGTCATTGGCTATGTTCAGGTGTTACATGTTCCCTCTTTCTATCAGTATACAAATATATTTACTAAGGGACTTCCTCGACAGCTGCTCCTTGACTTCAGATCCAGTCTCAGCGTCTGGCCTCCTCCCGCTCCGATTGAGGGGGTGTGATAGAGAATATATTAATATTATCCATATATTATGTAATTATCATTCTAGTGTAATTATGTAAAGTAGAGATTCTTCTCCAATTATGTTTAGAAATTCTTCTCCAATTAAGTTTTATAATTGTAAACATATATATATATATATTGCAATAATGAGAAACCTCCAATAAAGGAGAATTACACTATTATGCGGTTTCTATAAGTTATCCAACGTAATTCCCACCCCAAACAAAACGCTAAGTCAATTAGGAGACAAAAGTACTACTACTATTCAAAATGGGCCATGTTACTGGCCCATGGCAAGTATGAATTTATGTTTCGGACCAACGACCTGAATATCCGAAACAAAGTAAACGAATGGTGGACCCCACCAATCATTTTGAATACAACCCCGATTTAAGCTGCTGGCTGCATAAACTTCGTCAGTATTAGTAATTTGGTATTACTATTAATAATTAATATATTATGCTAATTTACTAATTAATAATAACCATTTTCATTTTCCTTTTTAAACCTTCTTCAAAAAACCCTCCAAAACGCTCAAGCTTTAAAATTCTCAAAATATAAAAATATTGAAAAAATGGCTGCAAAATCACGAGACCAGCTCATACGTCTCCTTCTCATTTCTTCTCTGTAATACTAATAATAATCAAAATCAAAAAAATTCAAACTCTACCCCCCTCTTACATCAGATCCACAATTAGATCCCCTAATTTTTTCTCCGATTTTGAATCTGCATTGTGCGATAATCGAATAAAGTTTCAAATTCGTGAAAGTTTCCGATCTGATCGTTGAATTTTCGATTGTTTTTGCAATGTTTTGAGTTGTTTTCGGTCATTTGTGTTTTTTTGGTATATTGTTGCCGATTTTGAGGAATGGCTTCGTTATCTAGCCTTAGCGAGGAGCTCGGGGAAATCGAGGGACAAATTTCGGATATTTTTCGAGCTCTTTCGTAAGGGGTTTTTGTTTTCCTTCTAATTATTTAAGTAAAATTGTATTGCATAAATGTTCATTGATGTGGATGTTTTTTTTTTTTTGGTTTTAGAAATGGATTTCAGAAATTGGAGAAGATTAAGGACTCGAATAGGCAGAGCAGGCAGTTGGAGGAGCTAACCGGAAAGATGCGAGAATGTAAGAGGTATTATTCATTGCAGATCCCCTTGCTGATTTATCAATGTGTTTAATTTTGCAATCTGCATTTGCATTTACTATAAGTATAGAAAATGGTGAACTTTATTTTGGATGTAAAAGAAAATTTTGATCTTTTTGCTTTCATGAATAGGATTTTAGGCAGAAACTGTCGATAAAGGTGCTTACTTTCAAATGATACAACAATAATAACTATTACTAGTATGCTTCCATTCTGAAGTAGTTGGGGTTGACTTTATGAGTCCTCCATATTCATTATACTTCAATATCGAAAATTTATCATTAATTGACTAGTTTTACTCTGCCCGGTCAACCTCCGGGACCGCCTTTTTTTTTTTGAGCCGGCATTGAACTGGAAATGTAAGCTCATATAAAATCGGAAACTCAGGCGGGTGGAGTTGATTGCAGTTTAAATTGTGTCCAAATGCTACATATCTTGAATTTAAAAGAAACTAAATTACATGTGAGGAATTGTCTCGTTACAGTAAATGGCAAGATAGTGTTGTTTAATACCATATGTCACTGACTGAATAGCCGCGAGATTTCTAGCTGATGAAGGAATCTCTTGGATAAAAATGGAAAAGAATTTGACTTTTGCTTCATAGTTTTTGCAAAGTCTGATAAGACTTTTCAGAATTCTGATTAATGAGATCAATATGATATTGTTTCCTGTTGACGAACTGTCTCAGTTGATCGTTCAAGTAGATGCCATCAGTACTCAGAGGAAAACAAATACAGTTTATTGCATAAACTTCTTGCTTAAGAGCTTAGCATTTTAAGATGTACATCAGGTTGGTTGTAGAATGCCAAACTATATTACCTGTAAGTTTGGATCACATAGCTAGGTTTGGAACTTGGAAATTGAAGATGAAAGGAAAAGTGGTTTCCTAAGAAGGTGTTTTTCTGCAATTGGATGCTAAGAAATTAGTTAGGAAGAGTGTCTAGCGGTCAATGAGGTGGGTGCAAACCTTTGGATACTAGAGTTCAAATACCATCAGAGACAAAAATACACTAGGTGGTTTCCTCCCATCCGCCTAAGTCTAAGTGCTCGGAGTTATCCAATACCTATACTGATGGGAGGTAGCAGACACCCCCAGTGAAATAGTTGAGGTGCGAACAAGTTGGCCTAGACACTACCATAAAGAAAATAGTCAGGGAAAATTTGATGAAACTGGGGAAGAAAACATTATCGTTTATAGGAAAAAATCCATGAAAAATTGTGTGAGAAAATACACAGAAAAATCTGTCTCTCTCACAAACGAATCCGAACCAGAAGATTTGTCTATCTGGGTTTTCTCATTAACCATTTTCAGCTCCTGTCTGAGCGTTGGTTTGATCAACTTCACAGTGAAGCCAATTGAGATGGGCTCTGAGCTTCTGACAGACGATGTACTTTGAAAAAAGTATTGATTGGAAACCATAAACAATTTTCAATCTCTCCGAAATGAGAATTGTGATCCTCAATTTCCTTTTTGTTTCTGTTTGATGCCACCATTGATGGTTAACGTTATGTTCTTGAGACATCCAAAAGGATGAAGAACCATAAAATTATTGGATTTGATTTACTTTCTATTGTCTTGTTTTTTTCCTCACAAAGTTTTGAGATCCAAATGAAACGACAAAGCGTTAAAGTGTTTCTAGTGTGAGGAGTCCTTGTAGTCAACTTGGGATTCTACTGATTTGGAATTAGTTACTTTCTCCCTTTATTTTCCATGAAAATTCTTGTAACTGAACTATATTGATGTACAACCATGCATTGACAGATAATTAATTGGACATGCAATGATGACTGATTATTTTGACAGGCTTATCAAGGAGTTTGACAGAGAAGTAAAGGATTTGGAATATAAAAGTGATGCAGACACTACCAGGATGGTGACTGAGAAAAAGCAATCAATGGTCTGGTTCACTGGAAAGCTTTTATATAATGTTGATGCCACAATGAATATATCTATTTTTTCTGAACAGATCTTGTCTTTTCTTATCTTCCTTTGCAGATCAAAGAGTTGAACTCTTATGTTGCTCTGAAAAAACAGTACGTGCTTTTGGGTAGCTTTATTCATTTTCTACTTCATTTGACTAGTCTGCTGATTTTTGAACTGCTTTACTTTTCTTTAAGATTCATCAATAAACTATATGTTTTCTTCAAAATATCTTTGCATAGAGAGATTATACTTGTTCTGTTCCAGAATGAGTTGTTTGTTAGCTCCTTTACAATTTTATGAGTCTTTTCTTTCCCACCGTGAAGGCTACCTTTGGGATTTTATATTGTTATCTTTGCCTTGTTGAAATTGAATGGTCTCTTCCACTTCCCCAAGAGTTTTATCTTACTCCCTTAAATCCGGGACACCTTGATTGAAGTAGACTGTAATGCTGGTGAAAGTGGCTGCAGCACTTTAAACAGTATTTCCTTGAATGTGCCTGCAAGGCTACAAAAAATGAATTTTCTTCCCTCAAGACTTGAGGCCCACAAATTAACCTAGGAATATGCAGCAGAATTAGAATCATTAAAATTACAACTGATAAAAACATAGTAAGTCACTTGTATTGTTGTATATTCACACGAGGTTCCTGACTTGGACATAGTACAAGGTTTCCAGCGTATTTATGAGTTATTCAAACTCAATGTACTTCATTTGTGATACTTGTTGAGAAATCACAATAACTTATGTTTCAGGACTTGGATTATAAATGTTGATAGTTAATTTTCAGTTTTCTGGGGAGGTGAATTTGGTGAGGGCCTAGAGGCTAGAAATAAGCTTAGAGGTCCAAGATAATAGCTTTTATTGCAAGTATTATTAGTTTACCACTCGGGATGTTTAAGATATGGTTTTCCCTTGGTGAACATGGAGAAGTAGCACTTATGTTTTTATCATTGATAAAGTGCACTAGAACTTATGATTTGTATCAGACGAACAAGAAAACCCCAACTTATTTGGTTTTATTATATATTATTTCTTTTTGGTTCTGTATCGTAGACTTAATTTTTTGTTTCTATGATTTTCTAGATACGCAAGCAATATTGAGAACAAGCGAGTAGATCTTTTTGAGGGTCCTGGTGAAGGGTTTGCTGAAGATAATGGCTTGCTAGCTTCAAGTAAGCATATCTTTCACTTTTGTATTTTTAATTTTATTATTCATCCTTCGTTTTTCTCATCATTCTGTTCTTTTATGCTGCAATTTGTGTTGACATATGTTATGCTTTCTTTTGGACTGAAGTATGGTGTATTTCTTCTTGGCTCTCATGAGTTGATTATTATTCCTGTCTTTTTTCATTGTTCTCACTTGCTTATCAGGTGAAGAGCTGGTTTTGAGGTTTCTTTTCTGTTATTATGTTGGTTGAGTGGGGTAGTGGAAGCTGCCGATGAAAGAAAACCACTTTTTGCTGGTAGGATCTGGTTGAGATTGATACACAATTTAGAAGGTTACATTGCATAATTCCAAATTATAATTAGCGTCTCTACAATTGCTGAAAATGTCTCATAATTTTACCTATTAGAAAAGAATTTGCTCCATGTTCATTATATTTGGGCTTTGGTTGGTATCAGAATTGAAGACTAGACAGCTCTTTATCACTTTCCAAGAGACAAAATGAAAATTATTGACGCCCCATCTTTCTCAGCATTAAACCAAAGTACAAGTTAACCTTCACTTTATGAATTGCTGCAAGTCAAATTGCATAGTCTTGATCGAAACACTGTAATTTAATGAAAGAGGCATTCTCTATATATGTCATATTTGTATGGGAAGCGCAATTAAATGCCAATGCTAATGGAATGAAAATTATGGTCAAGAGGGGTGTGATTCAGAGTGACATTCTTTTGTCTGGTTCAGATATCCAGTACTGTTTAAGCCAAACCTGAAAATAGAAACTAGGTTGCCTTGTGTATGTCATCACGATTCAGTGTGACATATGCATATGCACACACACATTTATGTACATATACAATACATAAATAAAGATGTGTAGGACGGAGCAGTTTTGATTTGATTCTCTTGAATCTTTTGACACAACCTATATAACAAGAGCTCATTTGTCCCTCTCAAGTGAATGAATCTCTTTTGCTACATGTCGTTGTCATTGACTTTTGCAATACATGACTGTTTGAAAACTTGCAAGGGAACTTTGACCTCATTGATTTTTAATTCTTCCCTATAGGTTTTAAAATATATTTAAAGCAATTGTCTCTAGCTTTCTGAGTGCTGATGTAACATTACAGATATGAGCAATCAACAGCTGATGGATCAAGGAAATAGGATGATGGATGAGACTGATCAGGTCATTGAGAGGTCCAAAAAGGTTGGTATTTCATTAATGAATGTATTTTGCATTTGCTAAGTTGAATCTCAAACCGTATCACCAGTTGCTTCATGATGATTTGAGTTGCTCTTCCCGCCTTTCCTGACTAACAAATTATACGATAAAGAAATGAAACGCTGTTATGGTCCTTGCTTAAAATGCTTCAGTTTTGGGGATTGTTGTTTCTTTTGAGATATTTGATAGTGTTTTGGAAGTCCTCTGATCAGGATTGAGTGGGAGCTAGCTTGTTCAGAATTCAATAAAGTGCAAATCCCAATATTTGGGATCAAAGTTGGTAAAAAATAGGACAGTCTAGATTCATTTCACTCCAAATGGGAAATTTAGTGTGGAACCTAGCTGGGATTTGGCTTGATACAGAAAAAAAGTTCATCACCTCTAACATCATTTTTAACTCATTGCAACATCATACTGTTTGGAATGCTATCATCTGCTTTCTCTGTGAATGTTTTGGACTAATAGATTCCCAAACTAAGGTTGACTATAATATTGATTAGGTATCAATTATAGCCAAAGAAGGACTAAATGAAATCTGGATCAAACGAAAAATAGTTTTTTTTCTTTTCTTTTTTGAAATTTAGGTTAAGAACAATACAGCTTTTCATTTGCTCCACTTCTGAAAGATTACAAATCAAAGCCCTAATATTGTCATCAGGATTTGAAACCACTGAAATGAGCAATGAGTTATGGTATCTTAGCCAGTAGATTAAGTTGAGACATTTCCTTTCCTGCACAATGCTCATTGGTATTAGGAGCTAGTTAAAGCAGGGCATTTGATGCCATTTGTGAAGTGAGTCCTGTGAACTAGGGGTTTTGACTCTTCGCTTCATTGTTCTGTAGAATTGATTTTACATGCTCTTTTTTCCACAGGTGGTTCATGAAACTGTAAATGTTGGAACCGAGACTGCTGCAGCACTGAAAGCACAGGTATATTATTTGGAGAAAACTGACATGTTTAAGATGCAAGACCTGATCTTATATTTTTTTCTTGTTGCCTTTGCTTTGTCCTATGTCTTTTCTTATGTGTGCCTGCTTGCCCAGACTGAACAAATGAGCCGGATAGTCAATGAGCTAGACTCAATCCATTTTTCAATAAAGAAGGCTACACAGCTGGTTAAGGAACTCGGTAGGCAGGTCAATTTCTAAATTCGACAATCCCTCTTTCATTACCTTTTCTTTTTATGTCATCTTGTGACTCTAAATAAGATCCTTCTTTAGGTTGCAACTGATCGTTGTATTATGGCCTTGCTCTTTCTGATTGTGGTTGGGGTTGTAGCAATCATTATTGTGAAGGTCAGACGTCTTCCCCCTTCTGTAGTGTTACCACATGCATTTGTTTTTCATATCCTTAAACATTTCTCATACTAGGATTACTTATCAAATATTATTTTTTCACATAGTAAACTATATCCAAGCATCATTTTGGATTTCATCAATTGTACTTAATTTGCCACCTACAAATTTATCCAGCATGCAACACTGTAGTGGTCTTATACTTGATTAAAATGTTAGTACCACACTGGCAATTGCAATTTTTTTTCTTATTTGGCTATGCACCCATCTAGCACTTCATGGTACAATTTCTTGTCCCTTTTAACCATAAAGCTAATAGAGAGCCTAATGGCCTTCTTCTAACTGTCATTTGCAAGTACTTCAGCACATAAATTATAGCATATGAAGTATCTAGCATAGCGCAATTAAACTTTCCAATTTTCCCGATAAAAGTTCTGTTGCTAGTTTTCCTAATGAACGATTTTGTTATATCTAATTTTGGTTGGGAGCCATGTATGTAATTTATCCAATGTGAGTACTGCATTTTATGAATGTTTACTAGGCAGTCCTATTATGAAGAACTGATATAGTAAAAGTCACAATAGCACATAGGAAAGTGCTGTGCAAGGTGGGTAACTGATCTTTGGAATAGGAGATATCTGATAATAATTCAAATTTTGATGTATAGCTTTATGAAGAACAGGTCTCATTTCCATTATTTTGCCACTAGTGCAGCATTACCATTTGCTTGTGAGTAGTCTGTGCCTCAATGTTTTGGTTAGAGATATGGCTCTCAACTTTAGTCTCAGTTGGTAGCAGCAATGATAGAAATTAAAAGGTGTCCGTTTATAGACTTCAGATTTGTAGTAGTACCATTGATGGAAGTCATGGAACCCACTGTTCACTTCTTCATATGGCTTGATCATGCTTTTCCCCTCAAAAATAAAATTCTATTTGATGCTATTTTATCATTGGTATTTTGGTGGAATGACAACATATGTTGAGGCTAAAGCTACTTTAATTTTTGGATTTGCAGATCATAAACCCACATAACAAAGACATCCGGGACATCCCTGGATTAGCCCCTCCAGCACCCAGTCGAAGATTACTTGCTTATCCTTACTGAAATCTCGAAAGGCAACCATTTTCACAAGGATAATGCATTATTTGCTTCTCAGAGGATTTACTTGGTTTTTGATTTAAGAAAAGAGAGTGTCCGAGTACACAAGCAAGGCAAGGGATGAAGGAAAAGTACCTGGTTCAGAAAGAAGAGTATCCCACCTTCTCTTTGGTAATGATAGTTTTCTATTCTTTGTGATGTTCAATGGGATAGATCTATATGATATTTGTTTGTATGATTATTATCTCTATTCTAGATAACTGGAACTTTTCCATGGAGGAAAAATTTGAACTACACAGAGCTTTGGTACTGGTTGATTTGTGCATAGACCAGCATTGTATAATAGCATCATTAAATCTTTATTATAGTTGTGGAACCCATTATTATAGTTGTGGAACACATTTTAGTTATTGTTCAATTATTCCAAAAAGTTGACGCTAATCACTAGCAAGATTATTATTTTCCATGACCCTTGGTATTCTTTTCTTCTTGGAACCTTCTATTCTGCCACTTTTGTCTCTTTCCATTTCTTCTTATTGTCTGATATAGCATATGGTCCAACTAAGGACTTAAATCTCAATGTTACTGTTGTCCGTTGGTAAATTGTCCTCTGAAATTTATATATTTAAAAATTTATCGTTTACTTATTTTCCTTTTGATTTATTGCCTTATTCAAGGGACAAGAATTTCCTGCTAGTTGAGTGGGTTGCAGTTAGTGTTGGGTTCCTTTCTATTACTCCACTAGTGCTTTATTTCACATATGGTCACTTTATTTTATCCACTAATAATGAAGTCATTCTTTTTCGTCACATTAAAATTATTGAAAGCTAACCATAACAGTAAGATTATAAAATTTTATTCACTAAGAAATTGTTTTATGACTTTACAGTTGCAGTAGATAAAATGTAGTGTCATTATGTAAAATTAACTCATTACAATTATTTGTGCAATTGGTGTGATAATATCTGCGGTTCCGTCATTTGCATATCTGTTTTCGAGAATTTAAAAAATCAAATGTTAGCAAGAACAACATGCTCTTTATTCCTCGCAGTTAATAAAATTTGGGTGATGCACAAATAAACTCTTTTAATGCTATCGTTTTAATTTTGATCTTGTTTAAAAGATTTATAAAAATGGATTCGCGGCCAAAAATTACTGGAAATTGACCGTAAACTTTATGAGGATAGATGACAACAACAACACACCCAGTGAAATCTCATAACGTGGGTCTGGGGAGGGTAGAGTGTATGCAGACCTTACCTCTACCTTGGTAGGTAAAGCGACTGTTTTCGAAAGACCATCGGCTCAAGACAAAGCATAAGCACAAGTAAAGCAACAGACGTAAAACAATTGAAATGGTCAGACCCGGACACAAAATTTAAAGCAGTATGAAAATGAGGATAACAAAAGCGAATAAGCCATGATAGCGTGTTCTGAAAAAGGAAGAAGTAACTAACACAGGTAAATAAGATAAACAAAGTACACTAAAGAACTCATAACAACAGAAATCAAGCGACATGAGACTATAAAGCAATAATGCGCCTATTAATATGATAGACTAAGCAGGCCTACAATAATAATACTACAACTACCAGTTACCAGTTTGTAAGCGTAAGTAGGACTATGTTCAACTACCTACTACCCTTCTATCCTAATCTATGTCCTCTACAATCTCCTGTCTAAGGTTATGTCCTCAGTTTGTTGCACCTGCGCCATATCTCGTCTAATCACCTCTCTCAAATACTTCTCCGACCTACCTCTACCCCTCCGGAACCCGTCCATAGCCAATCTCACACCTCCGTACTGAGGCATTTGTGTCTCTCCTCTGCACATTCCCCAACCATCTCAACCTCGCTTCCCGCATATTATCCTCCACCGAGGCCACTCCCACTCTGTCCTGAATATCATCATTCATAATCATATCCCTCTTTGTGTGCCCACACATCCATCTCAACATCCTCATCTTTGCAACTTTCATCTTTTGAATGTGAAAAGTCTTGATTGACCAACACTCCTCCCCATACAACATAGTCGGTCTAACCACCACCCTATTGAACTTGCCTTTAAGTTTTGGTGTCATCTTTTTATCGCACAAGACTCTAGATGCGAGCCTCCATTTCATCCACCTTGTCCCAGTACGATGTGTGCCATCGTCATCAATCTCTCCATTCCATTGGATAATAGACCTGAGGTACTTGAGGCTTCATTTCTTTGGAATGACCTGAGTACCAAGCCTTACCTCCACGCCTGTCTCATGCTTGCTCCCGTTACTGAACTTGCACTCCAAGTATTCTGTCTTGGTCCTACTTAGCCTGAACCCTTTAGACTCCACCATCTGTCTCCAAACATCCAGCTTAGCGTTCAATCCGTTGCGAGTCTCATCAATCAGAACTATGTCATCTGCGAATAACATACACCATGGCACCTCCCCTTAGATTTGTCGCGTCAGTCCATCCATTACCAAGGCAAATAAGAATGGGCTAAGAGTTGATCCCTAGTGCAGCTCCATCATCACTGGAAAGTGCTCTGAGTCTCCTCCCACTGTCCGTACCATGGTCTTGGCTCCATCACACATATCTTTGATCGCCCTAGTATACGCCACAGGTACACCTCTAACCTCCAAACATCTCCACAGAACATCTCTAGGGACTTTGTCATATGCCTTCTCGAGGTCGATGAAAATCATATGTAAGTCTCTCTTCCTCTCCCTATACTGCTCCACCAACCTCCTAATAAGATGAATGATTTTTGTAGTCGAATGACCGGACATGAAAAAGTTACGTAGTTAACTGGTCATATTTTCCATCGTAGTGTTACAATTTCATGATTTCAGTTAAACTTCACTCGAGCCGTCTAAGTATAGTTATCCATTTCATATTATGCGATGCATCATGACATGAAAATTTAATTGCTTTAATAAGCGAAACATATGGCTCAAAGGCCTCATAATAATTTGAAAATCATTACAAAATGATGAATGTCACAAAGGAACACATGTTCTTGTATATCATCAATAGTATGCCACATGACCCTATTCCACGGGTTAAAAATTGCAATCCAAAAAATTACTACCTTTAGTAATTGAAATTGATCGCAAGGAACTGATTAATATGCCTACTAACAAATCTTGCTCCTACCAAAATTTATTGGATGATTGCATGAAGTAGGAAGGACGTCGACCAAACACATTAATGGAGTTGCAGGCCAATTAACAGAAAATGAATGTGATCTAAATATTTTTGGTAGCTTGATGATGTACTACAATCCCTTTTGTTATTTATGCATTTGAAAGTTGAAACGGACGGAATAGTACTATCTTGCCTAGGCTAGTCCCTTTATGTAATGACTCTTAATTATATTTAATGAATAAATTTTCTCATTACCCCAAAAAAATAAAAATAGTATGCCACATAAAGCCTACGCTAAAGAATAAAGTGCACGGAATGTATCTTGACTAGGGGTGGTAAAATTAGTTCAAACCCAATGATCCGTCCAACTCGTTCAAGGTTTCATGAATTTGAGCAAAAGTGATTTTGATGATAAGTTGGTTTGGGCTAGCCCAAGTTGACCCATCATAAATCAACAGCCCAAATGAACCCATGATGATTGTCAAACTTTACCTATGAAAATGTTTAAGCTTAACGATTAGAGCTCCACTCTAGATTAAGATTTTTATTTATAAATAATTATTTAAAAAATTCTTTTATTATTTTGGAATAATAAAAATATACCAACACACCCCAACCACCCACCACACTATCCATCCACCCTACCCCTTCCCTTACACCAACCCCCACCCAAGCATTGAACCACCTTCACATCTTTGGCCCCACCTTGCCTACTCCACCCTACCCCGTACCTCCCTACCACCTCTACCCCACCTCCCGCCCTACCCCATTCTCAAATTTTATATTTTATATTTTTTTACTTTGATAAATAATTTATAAAAAATAAGAAATTTTTTCTTACCTCCACCCTTCACCCCACCCCATTGCCCTACCCCATTCTCAAATTTATATTTCATATTTTTTTTACTTTTATAAAAAATATGAATTTTTTTCTTACCTCCCCCTACCACGCTAACCCCACCTACCTCCGACCCATCCTCAAATTTCTATTTCATATTTTTTGTTACTTTTATAAAAAAAAATTATTAAAAATATGAATTTTTTTCTTACCTTCCCCCTACCCCCTCCACCCCCATCCATGCCCTACCCCATCCTCAAATTTCTATTTCATATTCTTTTTACTTTTATAAAAAAAATTATAAAAAATATGAATTTTTTCTTACCTCCTCCCCTACCCCCATCCTCAAATTTCTATTTCATATTTTTTTACTTTTATAAAAATTATTAAAAATATGAAACTTTTTCTTACCTCCTACCCCTATCCACCCCATGCCCTACGCCCATCACCCAACCTTCCCTCCCCACTACCCCTTCCCTCCGCCCCCACCCCCAAATTTTCTATTTTATATATTTATTTTACTTTTATAATTTTTTTATAAAAAATGAGAAAAATTTGCTTACCCCATCCCCACCCCACCCCCACTTCTCACCCCTGCCCCACTACCCCTGCCCTCGGATCCATTATTTTATATATTTATTTTTATTTTATAAAAAATAAAAAAATTCTTAAAAATATTATTCTTATTTTAAAAAAATAAAGATATGAAAAAATCAAATATTATACAAAATAAAATAACATCATAGAAGGTAAGTTTGAAATTTGTAAAAGTAACGAGTCAAGTTGAGTTATGACCCATCCATCTTAGCCCATGTAAGCTTTGGACGGATTGAACATTGACACATCTATGGACTCAGCTTATCTTGATCCACCCAACTTCAGCCCAAACGGCCCATCTGACACTCCTAATCCTGACTATGCAAATGAATAATGAGGAAAATTGACACTTACCGCTAGGAGTGTTCAAAATTAACTGAAAATTTGATACAAAGCGAAAATGATTAAATAAAGTAATATTTTTTATTTGGTTTAATTTTAAACTTTTATAAACTGACATTCTTTGCTTTGTTTTTTTAATTTTAAAATAATCGAATCAAATCCACAAATTTTATTATTACCATTTAAGGAAAATACACAAGTTTATCGCAGCAAACTAAATGAAAAGGAAGAAATAAAAAAATGATCAACCAGGTCAGCAGGCTGTTTACCGTGGACTTAATCATTGGCTCTGAAGTCCTAAAGTTTCATGTCTAATTATCATTGCCTTTATACCACCAAATAAATAGTTCTATAATTTAATATATCCTCGGCATTAATAAATAAATGGGGCATGCGAAGTAGTAGTATAGAAAGGCATAGGTAGACCTAGGATTTTATGATAACATCATTAGATTAAAATTAACGTTACATGTACAAGTTTGACCAGTTGATGAGTCAAAATTTTCTATTCTACAAACACGTGGAAACAGAAATTTGAGGAATCAATATGAATTGTGATTGGATAGTTGAGGTCACTTCACTCTTAATCAGAGATTTCGACGTCCCTGAAAATGGAAAAAATTCTGTTGGGAGCGTCCTTCACAAAAAATAGGCCTTGTAGTGCACAATTTGAATTTAATCAAGCTCCAATACAAATATTATATTAATTATTGTTGCCAGAGATCCAACATTTAAAGGTGGTGGGAATGGGATCTCACTTATAAATTGTAAGCATTAAATAGTCGTGTAGAACTGAATTCATGTCCATAGAGCTAATAATGCACAATGAATTTTTGATATACATCAGTGATCAGCTCAGCATCCTACGTTGAAATTTTAGAAAAATAGAGTATCAAATTTAATAATAAAATGAATTATAAGTGGGTCCTCGTCTAGGGCAATGTTAATAATTTTGAGCCTTTACTTCTTATTTCAAGTTCCATAGTTATTCTGAATAATTACTCCCTCACAGGGTGAAAAACATTGGTTAATCTACGACTTTAATGTTGACATATATGCAAGAAAATGAAAGAACTAAAGCAACAGCTCATTGTTAGCTGTTGTTGTTGCTACTTTCCATTTTTCAATAAGAAATACTTTTCAATATTAAGAAATAGGATAAAATAAATACAATATCAATTTTCATAGTTGGTGGACAAGATAATTTTTGTATTATGAAGAAATTGATAGTGTTCTAGTTGCCAACAATATTAATCAGTGGGAGGTAGAAGCAATCCTTAAGTCAAGTCAAAATAGGCCAAATTCATGATATCTTAAGTTAATAGATTACAGTATATAATTATAAAAAAATTATCCATCCCCAAAAAGAGTAGCATGTTTTTTGTTGGAAATTTACTAATGTGGAATTAAATTTATTTAATTATTTATGACTCGAACATTTGGGGCCCCGCACGTCGGAAACATCGTTTTCACACACGTACACACGTAGTGCCAAGTATCGCAAATTTCATTAGTGAAAGAGATATTGGTACGTAAGTGAGACGTTTGAGACATAGAATGATGGATGGTTATTAGCCAAATGATAAGTATTCCACGTTGGTAAACGAAGGAAGAAGTGTGCGAAGTGTAAGATGAAACGAGTCGGAAATCGCCGCGGAGCAGCGAAGGGCCGCGACGCCTCCCAGGCAGCGCCGCGGCGCTAATTGGGTGTTCAGTCACTGGAGCCGCGATGCTAATTCGCAGAGCCGCAGCGTTTCAGAGGCAGAATGCTGCGACGGGAAGATGAAAAATTTTGACTTTTAGGCTGGTTTTGGAGCATTGAATCTCCATTATTTGACACATGAATTCAGTCATTATTTGACTGAATATAACCCCTCAATAAGTGTCATTACATGGCTATTGAAGGCCATTAGTTGGCTAGTTGAGGGGTCATCTCATTACACTATAAATTGATGCATTTAGCTCAATTGTTCAATACTTAGAAACACTTACAGAATTTTCTGAAATCTTCTTCTTCCTCTCTAGCAAATTTTCTATATTCAAAGTTCTTCAAAAGTAACACTTGAGTTTCCTTTGCTCATTTGTTAAGTTGTTGTTGTATCTTAGGAGACTATTGCCCGACAACGTAAAATGATATATATACGTGGCAATCTTGTCTTAAAGATAGAGTGTCATCACTCGACTCAGCAAATCACAAGGAGTTTGTATTGTTCTTGATTCCAGTTTGTTGTAACCTTTAGTTTATCCTCTCTAGCAATTTGTAATATTTACTTACTTTCTGTTTCCTGCAATTGTTGTAACCCACAATTTTAAGACAAGATTGTTGTAAGTGCTTAGAAAGATGACTGGAAGAGAACAACTCACTTCTGATTCTGCTGCTGCTGCTACTCAAGGCAACCCCTCTGCATTCTCCACTGCTGCTCAAGGCACACACAATGCCTTCACTGCTGCTCAAGGCTCATCCAACGCCTTTCCTGCTGCTCAAGGGAACGTTACAGTTCCTCCACCTTCTGGGTTCCATCATGAACGCCCAGAAAAGTTCATGGGCTCCAACTTCAAGAGATGTCAACAAAAGATGTTGTTTTATTTGACTGTTATGGGAATGACTCGTTTCCTAACAGAAGATCCTCCACAAGCTGGAGATGAAGTGGACCCTCAGCCTAATGAAACGGCTGGAGGGGGCCAAGGTATCCATATCGTCAATGGCATGAAGATGGTTCTTGATGCTTGGAGTCATAGTGACTTCATGTGTAAGAACTATATTCTGAACTGTTTGTCAGACTCACTCTACACGGTGTATTGTGCCATAGGTACAGCCAAAGAGTGATGGGAAAAGCTGCAGAAGAAGTACAACACACAAGATGCTGGTACTAAGAAATTCATCGTTGGGAAATTCCTGAAATTTCAAATGGTGGATAGCAAAACTGTGATGTCCCAAGTCCAGGAATTCCAAATGATTCTACATCACCTGGATTTGGAAGGTATGAAACCAAATGAGTAGTTTTTTGTTGCATCACTGATTGAAAAGTTACCTCCCCCGTGGAATGAGTTTATGAGTTACTTAAAACTCAAGACAAAGAAAATAACCTTTGAAGAACTTATTATCAAACTCCAGATTCATGAAGATAATAAGAAGGCCTTGCCTAGGGGAAAACAACCCGCTGAGGCCAAAGGGAACCCAAGCAAGAAGCACAAGTTCCAGAAAGATAGCAGGACCCAAGCGGCGGAGAAGTTCAAGGGAAATTGTCACCATTGTGGGAAACCTGGTCACATGATCAAGGATTGCCGCAAGCTCAAGACTGAGCAACAAGAGAAAGCCAAGGACAAAGGCAAGGCACATGCTAACATCGTCAAAGACACGCTTCTTGACGACATGATTGAGGAGTTCTCGGCGGTGGTGCTTGAAGAAAACCTTGTTGAGAATCTCATGCAATGGTGGATGGACACGGGTGCTAGCAGACACATCTGTTCCAAAAGAGATGCCTTCTCCACATATACACCAGTTACAGACAAGAAGCTGTTCATGGGTAACAATGCTTCCTCTGACGTGCTGGGGATAGGAAAGGTAGTTCTAAAAATGACTTCTGGAAAAGGAGCTCACTTTGAAGGAGGTGATGCATGTCCCTGAGATTAGAATAAATTTAATTTTAGGTCATTTATTGGTTAATGCTGGTTTTAGGCTAGTATTTGAGTCCAATAAATTTGTAATCACCAAGAATGGAACTTTTGTGGGAAGAGGCTTCGTCTGTGAATGCCTCTTCAAAGTTAACGCCATGTTTGTAATACGTCCAAGCAATAAAAGTGAAGTTTCTTCTTACTTTCTTGAGTCTTCTAATTTATGGCACCATAGATTAGGACATGTTAACTACAAGTCCATCCAAAGGTTGGTAAAGTTGGAGTTGTTGCCGTCTATCGACGTAAACCCTCAACATAAGTGTGAGGTGTGCGTAGAGGCAAAACTCACAAAGATTCCTTTTCGATCCGTCGAAAGGAATACCGCTCCTCTAGAACTTATTCACACAAATATATGTGATTTGAAGTTTGCACAAACTAGGGGGAACAAGTACTTTGTGATATTCATTGATGATAGCACAAAGTATTATTACCTTTACTTGTTGAAAAGTAAAGATGAAGCATTTGAAGTGTTCCGATGTTACAAAGCATAAGTTGAAAATCAATTAAGCATGCGAATTAAATCCATTTGTAGCGATAGAAGGGGAAAATACGTAGCGCCATTTGAGAAATATTATGCTGAATCGGGCATTGTTCATCAAACGACGACTACATACTCACCTCAGTCGAACGGTGTTGCTGAACGCAAGAACCGCAAATGGAAGGAAATGATGAATGTCTTTCTCATCAATTCTGGTCTTTCCCAAAACATGTGGGGAGAAGCCGTCCTTACTGCTAATACGATTCTTAATAGAGTCCCACATAAGGGTATGGACAAAATTTCATATGAATCATGGAAGGGAAGGAAATCCACCTATAAATATTTAAAGGTGTGGGGTTGTGTTGGCAAATGTTGAAGTGCCCAAGCCAAAGCAGGTCAAGATTGGGCCTAAAACTGTAGATTGCATTTTCATCTGATATGCAAATAACAGTAGTGCTTATTGCTTCTTAGTGCATAAGTCAAATATTCCAGGTATCCACGGGAGTACAATCATGGAATGCTCAATTCTTTGAGGATACTTTTTCTAGAAAGAAAAAAAACATAACCTCTCGCAAACGAAGTTATGAACAGAGCTCTCAGGAACCAGGAGTCATTGACTACCCGGATCTAGATGGTTCAGATCTAGTGGACTCCAAAGTGGCTGAATATCCAGAAACTAGTATTCTAAATTTCAGAACTTGGAGACTCCAGAGATGGAACCAAGCGATGTAAAAGGTCCAAGAAGGATAAATCCTTCGGTCCTGACTTTGTAGCTTATATGGTTGATGACGAACCAATGACAATTATTGAAGCATTGTCAACTCCAGAGGCACCGCTCTGGAAGGAAATTGAGAGTGAAATAGACTCCATCCTGCATAATCATACTTGGGAGTTGGTTGATCTTTCTCCGGGAAACAAACTGGTGGGTTGTAAATAGATACTCAAACGAAAGTATAAAGTAGATGGGTCTATAGATAAGTACAAGCACAGGTTGGTAGTCAAGGGCTATCGGCAGAAGGAAGGCCTTGACTATTTTGACACGTACTCCCCGGTGTCTAGGATGACGTCCATACGAGTATTCATTGCGATCGCAGCATTGCGTGACCTTGAGATACATCAAATGGATGTCAAGACAGCCTTCCTAAATTGTGATTTGGAAGAAGAAATCTATATGGAACAACCCGAAGGGTATGTGGTTCCAGGGCAAGAGAAGAAAGTCTGTCGACTTGTAAAACTTTTGTACAGGCTGAAACAAGCCCCGAAGCAATGACACAAAAAAATTGATAGTACTCTACTAACGAATGGTTTCTCTATTAATGAATGTGACAAATGTGTCTACACAAAAGATAACTCTGACTCGTTCGTCATGATATATCTATACGTAGATGACATGTTGATCACATGGCGCAGTCCGAGCTTGATCCTAGAGACTAAGAACATGATTAAACAATGCTTCGACATGAAGAATATGGGTATCACAGATGTCATCTTAGGGATAAAGATCTCTAAGACGTTTGACAGATTGGTCTTATCTCAGTCTCACTACATCGAAGATATGTTGAGAAAGTTTGAGATATTTGAGTGGCTTCACGACTTCTTAGAGGATGTCCCTTGTTGGGACAAACCCGTACCTTCTGTAATGATCCACTGCGATAGTCAGTCGGCTCTAGGAAGGGCACGTAGTTCTATGTACAATGGCAAGTCTCGTCATATTCAACGAAGACATAAGACCGTTAGACAGCTGATCACTATGGGTATAATATCCATTGATTACATAAAATCAAAGGATAACATAGCGGACCCGCTGACAAAGAGCTTACCCAAAGATTAGATATTCTGCTTGTCTAGGGGAATGGGCTTAAAACCCAAGCTATAAGGACTAATACGGTAGTAACCCAACCTTACTGACCGGAGATCCCAGGAATTAGGTTCAATGGGAAAACTAAGTTGTAACGGTTCAGTTGAGCGCTTCGGTGGAAGGATGAGCGCTTCAGATAGTGATTTTTGTAAAGAAACATCAATCCAAAAGCCGTTCCGGAGATAGACATTAAGTGCTATCTGCATTATGGATAAAGGTTAAGTTTTCAAAACCTTTAATGGTCCTCAACGATTGAGGTTAGGTTTGGGGAAACTTTTAATGGTTCCTAACACTTGTAAAGTGGGGTATAGAAGGATACCTTGTGGGAGACCACCTATTTAAGTGCGAGGACATGCCGCCTCAAAGGAACACACTTAAGAATCAAAGAAGTGTCCACGGCCATAACGGACAAAACATTGCGAAGAACAGAGTAAGGGAAGTTGATGTGTTGGTACCGTTGACTTGGTTTACACTAAACACTGACGATTCAAGACATCACGTTCACCGCGCAGTAAGTAAGTCCGATGGTATTCAACTATGGAAGGTTCAAAGCGAAAGCTACCTATCTAGATGCAACATCGGTCAGTTGAAAGATTGCTGAAAAATGCACTATGTGAGTGTGCCAAAATCTCTTTCAAGAGGGGATTGTTGGAAATTTACTAATGTGGAGTTAAGTTTATCCCATTATTTATGACTCTAACAATTGGGGCCCCGCACGTCGGAAATATTATTTCCACACATGTGCATACGTAGATCGCAAATTTCATTAGTGAAAGAGATATTGGTACGTAAGTGAGACGTTTGAGACATAGAATGATGGACGGTTATTAGCCAAATGACAAGTATTCCACGTTGGTAAACGAAGAAAGAAGTGTAAGATGAAACGAGTCGGAAATCGTCGCGAAGGGCCGCGGCGCAGCCCCGTCGGAGCCGAGGCACCGGAGCGCCGCGACGCTAATTGGGTGTTCAGTCACTGGAGTCGCGGCGCTAATTGGGTGTTCAGTCACTGGAGCCACGACGCTAATTCGCAGAGCCGCGATGCTTCGGAGGCAGAATGCTGCGACAGGAAGATGGAAAGTTCTGACTTTTTGGCTGGTTTTGGAGCATTGAATCTCCATTATTTGGCACATGAATTTCAACCATTATTTGGCTGAATGTAACCCCTCAATAAGTGTCATTACATGGCTATTGAAGGCCATTAATTGGCTAGTTGAAGGGTCATCTCATTACATTATAAATTGAGGTCTTGGCTCAATTGTTCAACACTTAGAAACACTTTCAAAATTTTCTGAAATCTTCTTCTTCCTCTCTAGCAAGTTTTCTATATTCAAAGTTCTTCAAAAGTAACACTTGAGTTTGCTTTGCTCATTTGTTAAGTTGTTGTTATATCTTGGGAGACTATTGCCCGACAACGTAAAATGATATATATACGGGGCAATCTTGTCTTAAAGACAAAGTGTCATCACTCGACTCGGCAAATCATAAGAAATTTGTATTGTTCTTGATTCCAGTTTGTTGTAATATTTAGTTTATCCTTTCTAGCAATTTGTAATATTTACTTACTTCTTGTTTCCTGCAATTGTTGTAACCCACATTTTTCACTTCGATAGCTCACAATAAAAAATAGCCGCATTTTAAGTGAAAAAATTGACTAGATATGTGATTTTAATATAAGAAAAATGTTTTGATTTTAGTACTTTTCTGGTATATGATATCACAATTTTGCTTTGTAACATAGTTTAGGGGACAAAATCAAAAAAGTAACTAGATCAATTATTTTGCATGAGCATTTTATCAAATTAAATAAAAGGAAAACAAATCCAATTTGAACACGAATAATGAAATGACTAAGCCGAAAGCTAATCCGACTTGCACAAGGAAAAATCATGACCACTTTTTTTTTTTTTTTGGCAAAAGAAGAATATGATACAATAATTAAATAGAAAATCATGGAGATGGATTTCAAAACTTTTAAAATTCTTAACCAATAAGAAGCACATGTAATTCACTACTCCATTCATCTTATTTTATATGACGATATTTGACTAAACATAATATTTAAATTATTAATTTCTTATATGTTATTAGTGATAAAGGAGAAAATATTGGGTGGAAAATTAGTTTGATAGAAAAATCATTATATGAAAGTTTATTTAAATTTCGAATGGTCTAATGAATTTAATAAGTATCAATCTTTTTTTAACGTTCATATCAAATAAATTGGAACAAGAGTAGGTGGTTTTTGTTTGACAAACAATTTAAGAAAATGTTCAATTTCTTTAGTTTTTGCAAAGATTAAAAAAATTCAAGAAAAGGTTTTCTAACACTTTTTGAAACAAAAACATCGTGGAAAGGCGAAGTCCCTTTCCATGTAAATATAGCATAGTGGTTAGTTTATGTATTTCCTTTACTAGCATTTCTATGTAATGTTCGACTATTTCGATTTATTTTTAAAGATATATATATATAGGAAGCCACTCAAAGTTTTCCAGTAAGCATTCATATCTCTGCGTTGTAAATTCAAACCTCTATATGACGAAATCATTTGTTTGAATATTTTTATTATTATAGCGATCTGCTATTATATAAAAAATATAATATAACATAACATGAAAAATTGATTTCGGAGAAAACTTAATCGTTATAGTAATTTATTGTTATATAGAGTTGACTGTTATGGCTAGAGAGATCTGATTGTATATTTCTTCGCCCTTCTCGGCACCTCTCTTGTATCTTCACTCTTTTCAATACAAATAAATTTTTATTCAATTCTCTCATCCATACTATTTTCTTGACAATATACTAACGATACTGTAAGACTGTATTAATCTCCATTGGAGAGTCTTTCTCATTAATACAAATATATATAGTGTGTACAATGTGAAATTCTAATACAATAAGGATCTTATATCTACCATAATTATACAACAATAATAATTACCAAATATATGGTGAATATATTCTAATATTCACTAATACACCCCCTCAGTCGGAGCGAGAGGAGGTCGGACGCTAAGACTGGATCTGAAGTCGAGGAATAGCTGTCTAGGAAGTCCTTTGGTGAATATATCCGCATACTGATACGAAGAATGCACATGCAACACCTTAACATAACCTATAACAACCTTCTCACGAACAAAATGTATATTCATCTCAATGTGCTTGGTTCGCTGATGCTGAACCGAATTATGAGATAAGTATATCGCGGATATGTTATCACAGTACACCATAGACGCCTTACGCAAGGGACACTGAAGCTCCAAAAGAAGGTTTCGGAGCCAGCAGATCTCAACAACAACATTTGCAACGCCTCTATACCCTACTTCTACACTCGAACGAGATAGGGTGGCTTGCCTCTTGGCAGACCTTGAAATGAGATTATCCCTTAAGAAAACACAGTAGCCGGAGGTGGAGCATCGCGTGTCCGGACAGCCTGCCCAATATGCATCTGTATATGATAACAACTTGGTCGATGCATAGAGGTAGAGATGTAATCCATAATCAAGTGTGCCCTTAACGTATCTAATGATACGATTAAGAGCAGTAAAATGAGGCTCACTGGGGGCATGCATAAACAAACACACATGCTGAACATCATAAGCAATATCAAGCCTGGTGAAAGTAAGATACTGAAGTGCACCTGCAAGACTCCTATAAAGAGTGGGATCGGACACTGTATCACCGTCAACAACACTGAGCTTCGATTTAGAGTGAACCAGAGTGGGCATGATCTTGCAGTTCGCCATTTTAGCCTTGTACACAATTTCCTTTGCATACTTACGCTGACACAGGAACATATTATCTACAGATTGAGTCACTAATATCCCCAAGTAATAACTCAATTTCCCCAAGTCAGTTATAGCAAATTCAGATTTAAGCAGAGCAATGATCTCATTTTTCAATGCATCAGAGGAAGCAGTAAGAACAATATCATCTACATATAACAACAAATAAGCAATGTTACTACCTCGATGAAAAATAAAGAGAGAATTATCACACTTATTGCATACAGACCCAATCTGCATAATGTAATTAGCAAAGCGTTCATACCACGCTCTAGGGGCCTGTTTCAAACCATAAAGTGACTTGCAACAGACATAATGAGGGGCCTCCGGATGGATAAAGTCTGGCGGCTGGTACATGTACACAATTTCTTTCAAGTCCTCATGTAAGAATGCATTCTTTACATCAAGTTGATGAATCGGACAGTGCTTACCCATAACAATGCTCAGAACTGTGTGAATAGTGGCCGGTTTAACAATCGGACTGAACGTCTCACCACAATCAATACCCTCCTACTGATTTGTACCATTAGCAACAAGTCTCGCCTTATATCTCTGGAGGGCACCACTGTCTCTGAATTTGTGATGAAATAACCACATGCATCAAATCACATTCACCCCATCCAGTCTAGGAAACAAATCTTAAGTGTGTTGTTTCGTTAAAGCATTGAATTCCTCACGCATGGCTGCATTCCAATTCAGGTCAAGTTTGGATAATTTTGGATTTTTGGGAATAAGGGATATGGTTTGTGTGGATATGTTAAAATGGACTTTGGATTTGAAAATCCTGTGCTGGGCAAGTGTTTCCATACGGTGCGTGGGGATAGGGGTAGGTTAGGCAGGGGGATTTTGTGCAGATTAAGTCTTGGGTGAGGGCAGAGGTTGGGATACCGGATTTATAATGGGGGTGGGTCGATGTAGGTGACATGTTGTCGTTTTTGGGCTATGTCGGTGACTAGGTCCAGGTTGTGGTATTGACTGGGAACGGTGTCTGGGTGAGGGCTCGACGTTGGGAGGGTAGTGGGTCTGGGTTAAGGATGGCCTGTGGGCCGGGTCGACCCGGTCCCAGCCTGGTCCCGATTTTTTTTTTTAAAAAAAAATTTGCGGTATCGGGACTCGAACTCATCCCGTCCCGCCCCAGTCCCGCCAGGCCCGACCCGATCCCGCCCGAAACCCCCCTTTGCACAAATAGTTATTGCACCAACGACCATTTTACATTTTTGCAGTTGTGCAACCACCATTTTTTGTCTCCCCTCTCTCCCCAACCCCCTTAATATTTATTTTGAACCCATAAATTATTATATTTACACTTTAACCCAATTTTCAACTATAAATACCTCATTTTCTCTTCATCTTTCTCATAAATCTTCCTACAATATCTCTAAATCTCTCAATCTATCTCTCTACAAGTCTACATTGTCTACTAAATATTGAATTTTATTTATTCATTTGGGAGTGAAGTTGGAAACTAGCTTGAGGATCTTCCATCGAGCAAAGTTTCAATTTCCAACCTCTCGATTACACGTCGACGTTACGTAGGCGTTTGGTACATTCGTTCCTTTAATAAATTATTATTGTATGTTTATGTTATTTAGCGTACTTAATTTCATTTACTTTAATTATTTATTAGTATAATTATAAATTTATAATGGAAGGGTTTAAACCTATGCTTACGGGTAGGGGTCAGGTTTCTTCTAGTATGAGCAAGAAGGGCAAGTGTACGTCTTCTAGTCATCCTATTTCTGGACAAAATCCTATTCCTACACAGGATGATTTTGTTGATACTGAACATTTTCCTACAATACCATTAGATTTAGACGAGGAGCTATTTTCTGGAACTCAAGAAGACTTTAATTTAGACGACGATCTAGATGATACACCCACTAATATAGATGATAACTCACCCACTAGTGCACCTTCAACTGAAATGCCTCATATTCCCCCTAGTATGAGACGAGGTCCAACAAAATGACCATTAAAACCAGATGCATGAATATTTTTTGATAGGGACGTAGAGAATCAAGTAGCTAGATGTAAAATTTATAAAGATGTTTTAAAAATTAAAACTGAAAAAGGTCATAGTGGGACGGGGGGTTTAATGAGACTTGTAGAAAGGGCTCATCCATCTAGGTATGCCCAATACGAGGCTTCAAACCCGGGTGCGCAAACGCCCTCTCCATCAGGACAAGGTTCACATACTATCCCGGACCAAGTACAGAGTCAAATTAACCCCACGATGGGGGAAATTGTAGGCCCTAATTACAATAAACATAGAGATAGAGAAGCAATAGTAAAATTAGTTGTTGTGGAGTGTTTGCCTTTTTCATTTCCTTCATCTTCTGGTTTTATTTATTACATTAGAGTAATATATAATCATGCTTTTAACGGTTTTTCTAGATCAATGATTAAGAGAGATGTATTTAAATTTGCACATGAATATCAACAGTATTTACGTTATTAATTATATCATTTTAATGGCAAAGTGGCTATCACTTCTGATATAGGCCGTAGTACTAACATCCATTATTATTTAACGGTAACATGTCATTGGATAGATTATAAATGGTCTATGCAAAAACGTATCTTAGCATATAGATATATAGATGATAGGCATACTGGTACTCTTATTGCAGAAAATATTTATCAAGTGTGCGATTATTACGGAATAACTGATAAAATTATGACTATTACATTACATAACGCTTCTTCTAATAATTATGCTATTACAATTTAAAAAAATAGTTTAACTCCATCTTTTTCAGATCATTTTCATATAAAATGTGTGTGCCATATATATAACTTAGTTGTAAAGGATGGTCTATCACTTTTTGAAGACATTCTTAGTAAAATATAATTTGCTATAAACTTTATTTTTAAAAATAATAGAATACAACGAAAAAAAAATATAAAAAAACTTGTCACGATTGCCAACTACCTTATAGAAAATTTTCAGAAGAAGTATCCACTTGGTGAAATTCTTTATACGAGCAACTACTTGTTGCTTATGACCATAGAAAACCTATAACTTTATTTTTTAACTCTCATAATCAAAATCCAATTGATATGGTTGTAGATAGCGATTGGGGAATTTTTTTCAAACTTATTGTATTTCTAGAGAAATTTTTTCTAGCAACAAAAGATTTTTTCGGTATATATTGTCCTACTATTTCAACTATGTTGTTTTATATAGCTCTAATATTTTTACTGCTTAATGAATATATGGATAAATCAGCTTATAAGGCAACTATTAAAAAAATATTTATTTCTATTCCCACTATTTATATTATTGGTGTTATATTAAATCCGACTATTAAAATAGATGGTACTAAATCACTTATTAAAACTATTTATGATTGTATAGCAGTACTACCACCTCCAAGTCCCAAAAATCCAAATCACCCACCACCTATTGAACAAACTAAAGAAGAAGTGTTGTCTAGCGTAGAAGACAAATGCAAAAAAGTATATAGGTTTTACCAACAAGAAAGTGTTAACAACCTACCAGCTTCCATACCATCTTCTTCTTCTTCAACACAATTGTTAGGTAGAATTAGTTCTGTTTTAGAGTGTGTTTTATGGAGTTTTTTGTTTGTCTTTTAGTTATTTTGTGCAGTATTATGCGTGTGTGGTGTGTTTTCAGGTTTTAAGCGATTCAAAAAGGAATAAAGTGAATCGAAAGGAAATAGGCGGTTATTGAGGATAAAAATGTATACATGGCCATAAGAAATAAGTCAAAGAAGCCTGGGGAAGCTCGGAAAGCAATTTAAACGAATTCCAAATGAAGAAGGCTGAAGAGTCGCGACACCGAACATTAGCGTCGCGGCGCCCCTTTGGCAGTGAGCGAGGATATTTAAAAGGTGAATTAGAGTCGCGATGCTCTAATAGCTGAGCCGCGGCGCCGACGACGTCAGAGCAGTGAAAAACCTAAATGTAACAAGGGCAAAAAGGTCCATTTTGGGGGTTTTCATGATATATATTGAGGGAAACATTTTTCTGAAGGGGAGAACACTTTGGAGGCAAGAAAAAAAAAGAACAAGAAGCCATTAGAGACATATGTTGTTCAAGTTCTTTTCCTTTTCTTTACTTTATCAGTTTATGTTGGATATTAAGTTAATTAGTTTTCTTAGCATGTCTAGGAGCTAATTATTTTATTAGGGTTTTCCGTTGAATCACTTGAAACTCTATTATGATTTAATGCATTGTTAATGTTCTTCTTCATCTATTTAAATCTATTCAACTTGCGATTATTGAATGAGAATTAATTGGCCTTTAGTTTTCATTATCTATATGAGTTCAAATCGAGATCTGAAAAGGGAGATTTGAATATGCTATAGTCGATTAGACGTAGGTTTAATCTTGAACGAAAGTATCACGACTGCCTGTTTAGCGTTTTAGGTTATTGATCTTAATCCTCCTATGTGGTCGAACTTATCATAGAAATATAGAAAGTTCTCACTTAGGTTGAGTTTTTATATATCCTAACAGGAATATAGAACATCTCAGTTAACCTGCTATCTTAATAAGAAGAAGAATCGTTAGTCTTGCATTAATGAATGATATAGTAGAAAGTCGAGGAGATTGGAAACCCTAATTCCTTTATTATTGAATTAAACTTCGTGTGTTTTCATTGCTATTTTATTCTAGAAATTCATGTTAGTTTGTTAATTCTTTAGTTAGAAATCATCACTTATATTCGTTAGTCAAATAGAAACTAAAGATTAGTTAATTGGTACTTGATAAATTAGTCTATGTGGATGATACTCGGTCTTATCAAAATTTATTACAAATTGTGATACGTACATTTGCGTAGCATCTAGAAATACCGCAACAACAACCTCACAAAAAGACATGCTATTTATGCGGCTAGTAATGAAAGCCTCAGAAATAGAATGTGCGGCCGTAACGCTACTAACCAAATTAGCGAGTTTGATATTTTTGTTTTGCAGGGCTCTGTACCGTACCAAGCAGTTACCAATGAAGAAGGACGTGAAGACTTGCTGAAATATTGGAGGGGGAATGACAAGACCTTTCCGACACTTTCAATGATGGCCCGAGATGTTTTGAACATTCAAGCGTCATCAACGGCGTCAAATCACTTTTTCTGTCTGCAGATATCAAATAGTAGAGCACATACACTCATTAGCCGGAGACAGCTTAGAGATTGTAGTATTATTCAGAGATTGGATACGAGCGGAGTGGAGAAAGTGCGGTCAATCGGAGATCAACGAAGAAGATGACGAAAACTCCAACAAAATCTTATTCGTAGGTGGTGGAAGCGACATGGAGCAATTTGACCAACAAATACCAATTCCAACCGAAGAACCACATGAAGTTATCAAGAAACTAGAACATGTTTTTTTCAAAATGTAATTTTTTTAATTGCAATTTTACTATGTAATTTGCAACTTTTGAACAACACCACAAAGTTGCAATTTTGACAATTGTATTTGTATTACAAAAAAAATCATGTCTATTAAATAATATAAGAGGCACAAAAATAGCATTGAGATATTTTTATTACACTATCTTGTTTAATTATTGAGTTTTTATACATATATATGTGTGTTATTTTTTAAATTAAGTGCAAAAAAAAAATCTCGCCCCGATCCCGATCTCGCTCTGCCCCTTTTTCGACGGGACCGGAAACGGAACGGGACGGCAGCGAATCCCGCCTGTCCCGCCCTGACTCGTCTCGGCCCACTGGCCACCTCGTCTGGGTGTGTTCTGAGATCTGACTCAGGATGGTGGTTGGTAGGTAACGATACTGATGTGCGTGTCGGGTTGTCTGGCCAGGGTGTGAGTGAGGCAACGACGGAATGGATTATAGCCGACGACGGGAGATTCAACGGGGCAGGGATGGCGGTGTCGGAATCTGGTGGAGATGGAACAGTGAGGGTCGGCCGTGAGGGAACAGTAGCGTCAAGGCGGAAAAGGGTGCTAACAACGGGGGAGACTTCAGACTCGTCTAGAAACGTGTAATCCATGTTTCGGAATGTTTGGATGTTTGCAAACGGGAAAATTGCTTCATGAAACGTGACATGGCGAGACAAAATGATTTTACGGGAAGACAAGTCATAGCACAAATAACCTCTATGATTAGACGGAAAACCTACGAAGACACATGGAATAGCACGATGTGCTAATTTATGAGGGGCAATGGAGGCAAGGTTTGGGTAGCAAAGGCAACCGAAAATCCGAAGGTGATCGAAGGAGGGGATCCGATGGTAGATAATTTCGGTGGGGGTTTTGTTGTGAAGAGTACTGGTAGGTAAAATATTAAGGATGTATTCTACCATTTTGACTGCATAGACCCAAAAGGATGGGGGATGGAGGCATGAAAATGATGGTACGAACCAGGGTATTGATAGTGGGGATGATTCGTTCAGCTTTTCTATTTTAGGGGGAGATGTGAGGACACGAAAAATGGAAAATCATGCCATTATTGGTGCAAAAGTTATGAAACATGGAATTATTAAATTCACGACCGTTATCACATAATGATTTTATGTCTTTTTCAAATTGTGTTGTGATAAAATTACGAAACTCAAGAAACTTGGCAAAAACTTCATACTTGAATTTTAGTGGGTAAACCCAGATAAAGTGAGAAAAGTTATCTAATAGAACAAGATAAAATTTATGACCCAGTGAGCTAGTAATGAGAGATGTTCATAAATCTGCATGAATAATATCAAATGAAGAAAACGTAACACTTAAAGAAGACTTAAAATGAAGGTGAACATGTTTGCCTAACGGGCAAGAAAAACAATTTTGGGCAAGTTTCCCATTATTACATCGAATAAAATTATGCTTCTAAGAAAGTTAAAAATAGGTGCTCCTGGGTGTCCAAGTCTATTATGCCAAGTTGATGGAGAGATTGCAGCAAGAGAGGTAGGTGATCGGGTTCTGATAGCGGAAGATGATGAGAAAGGATAGAGGTCCCCTACACTATTGCATTACGTAAGAGATGTCCCTGTAAGTAGATCCTTCACAGAGAAACCAAATGGGTCAAACTCAACAGATACATAATTGTTACGAGTAAATTTCCTAACAGATATTAAGTTTTTAATAATGTTAGGGGCATAGAGGACATTATTAAGGGAGAAGGGCGGATGATGTGGTTTTATGTGGATGGTACCATAACCTTCAATTGGAATGCGGTGACCATTACCGACCGTAATAAATTGAGGATACTTTTATTGAAATAGTTGAGAGAGATTACCTGAAGAGCGGGTGAGATAAGATGTGGCTTCCGTATCCATGTACCAATTTTCGTCGGGCTGCTGAATGTTTAGTGTACTGAAGGCCTGGCCCAAATCAGTGGGAGCCAGGCCGTGTCCATTTGGCTACTGCTGGGCCGAGACCAAGTGGGCCTGATATGGCGTCGGGTACGCTTGGCGTTGGCCTGGTGCCGAGCCCAAGATGCTAGGCTGCTGGGCCTGCGGGTATTGGGCCGTAGTTGTGGGAAACGGGCAAGGGGGTGAGGCCCAGTTTCCCGAGCTGGACCAACATGCTGGGCCAGCCCATTGAAAATTCTGGGCAGGGCCCGGAACTATTGCTGGCCCTTTCCTCATCTACCGCGACCTTTTCCTTCTTTACCGTTACCGCGGCCTCTGCCACCACTGCGGTTGTCCTGCGATTGTTGGTTGTCCGGCGGTGGCAACTAGGTGGTGAGGGCGACGTTTGTCACCAGATTTCCAATCGCTAACGCCTTGTGATTGTGTTCGTCCTGTTTGGCACGTCCCGTTCCTCCAAAAATAATTGTGAACGTGCCCAGTTGAAACTCAGTAATGGGTCGGCTTGTTGAATCATAGTCGCGAAAGTATTGTATTCACCCTTCGGTAAGCCAGCAACACGTTGTAGGACCATCTTGGTTTCGGAAATGGGTGTCCCCACATTGGATAATTGGTCCGCAACTAATTTCAATTGTTTACAATACTTGGACATGTTGACAAAATTCTCGAGACATGTATTGTTGAACTGTTCCTCCAAATACACTGCACGAGTATGTTTGTTATCCTGAAATATTTCCTCCAAACGTACCCATAACTCACTAACCGAGGCACATGTTTTCATGATCGTGTGAAGAAAGTCTTTAGAGATGGTGTCATAAATTCATTGTTTGACAATAGCGTCAAAACGCCGCCATGTCGAGTCAGCAACGTCTAGAGAGCGAGGGATAGAGTCGTCAATATGGTCAAGCACGTTATATGCACATGCGTGAATATGAAAGAGTTCAACCCACGACGAATATTGACCATCTTCTTGATCAAGAATTAAGGAAATGAAATTCTTGATGTTTGTGACGGTGAACGTCGGATGGAAAGAAGAAGTGGAAGAGGGAGCAGGGGGGTTGTCTATGACAACTGTGGAGGAGGAAGCGACAGCCTTAAGGGAGATGTGAGGAGACATGGAAACACAAACGGGAGCATGGGAAAAATGAGAGAATTTTTTTTTGAATCTCGATTGTGTGTGGGGTCGCCGATCGAGGTAGGTAGGGGCGGATGGACAGAGAAAAGAGAGAATTAGGGTTTGACTCTGATATCATGTAAGACTGTATTAATCTCCCTTGGAGAGTCTTTCTCATTAATACAAATATAAATAGTGTGTACAATGTGAAATCCTAATATAATAAGGATTATATATCTACCATAATTATACAACACTAATAATTATAAAATATATGATAAATATATTATAATATTCACTAATAGATACGATATGAACAATCTAGTCTAACGTACGGGTAACCAAATTGTAGAAATGAGCACGTAAAGTGGTTGTTTTATCTTACGTCGTCCTTCCAAAGCATTTAAGTAAGGCACCTAATAATAGTAGTTTCTTTGTTAGGTACCTATTCTTTAAATTCTAACCACCTATTTTTACTTTCAATTTGTCAAATATTCCCTATTTAATAATATCAAAACTTCAAATTCCCTTCGTAGTAATTCCTTATCTTTAATTTCTTAGTTTGTAATTAATCTTTCCCTTGAAGAATGAAGACGTGGACTCGCGCCAAAACGCGTTCAACGGTCTTAACTGTTTCGGAAATTTCCATGTCAGAGAAAAAAAACACAAACCAAAAATAAATAAATTTGGCGGTCCTAATTTTCTACATCTGTATTATTAAAATAAAAAAGAAGTTATAATGAATAAATTAAACATAAGCTGTGGAAAACAGAAGAACGCTGTATTTGACATTTTCTCGTCAATTATATCTTAATCTTAAAATAAGAGAGATGTAGTCTTCAAGCAAAAACATCAGTGTCAAATGTTGGTCCACTGGATTCTCCAAAAAACAACCAGCAAGAACATTAAACAAAAAGCACAAGAAAAATAACGTTTTTTTTTTCTATTGGAACATACATGGTACTCATAGTACCTCTTAATAAAGAAGCAATCATAGTACAAGAAAAAGTTAAGGGCCCGTTTGGATATGTGTTTTTTTCTATTGAAAAAAATAGAGGAAATGATCAAATATATCCATTAACTTTATTTTATTAGCCAACTTTATTCTTAGTTTATAATTGTCAACAAAAATATTATTGGATGAAAACTCCAAATCCCACAAAATTATTGATTTCAATTAAAATTATCCGACGGCCTCTTTTAACAGATCCGCGACTTTTCCAGCTGATCTCCCTCACGGTTGCTTGCTCCACAGCCAGTCAGCCATCACTGCCGGCGAGCTCCAGCCACTGCTTCCTATTTCCCCACTCACCTTTTGTTGTTGTTTTGCAGGTAACCCCAACGAAACATCACCACAAAACCCCTATTGGAAATTTAATTATGTGGGATTGAGTGTTTCCCGTCCTTAGTGACTTAAACACGTGGGCCCCGCATGTCGGAAACATTATTTCTTCGCACATGTCTAATCTACTAAATGAGTAGATGATATTAGTGCCAAGTATCGTCAAATTTCGTTAAGAAATGAAAGAGATGTTGGTACACAAAGTAATGTGTTTGAGACATGAATAGATGAATTATTTTGGTCAAATAACAAATCTCCCACATAGGTAGAAAATGGAAGGATTGAGCACTATATAAACTCTAATTTTGAGTAAGGGTTTGGGACCCAAGGGGTAACCCATGTGTTTAGAAAAGGGAGGACCTACGTGAGCTTGGGTTCAGGGCTAAGCCCCACGCGCGCCGTCGCCTGCCCGTTCGGTCTCGGGTCTCGGGCTGTCTTCCGAGATTTTCTTTTTCGATCCCTAAAATATTTCTTATTTACATTTTGATCCTGAAAGTTTCGGAGATAATTAAACGTTGCAACTAATCTGACATCAACAGTAAGAAACCCCCTCTTCTTCACCTATAAATTGAACATTACTGTTCAGTTTAAAACACAAAAAAATAAATACAGAATCCTCTCCTCTCTTCAGCAGGCTGTGACTCTGTTCTATATTCTTTTCTTCGCTAGAATCAACTTTTGCTTTATATTGTTGATGTTTTATTTTGAAAGACTATTGTTTATTACCGTAAAAGCTTATGTACGGGACAATTTTATCTTAAAGACAGAACCTCTCGACTCAGCTTTTAGATTTCTGTTTAACCTTTCTGACATCAAATTTACCTACAACTCCTCCCCGTGAAGTGTAACTGTTTCTCATAGGAAATCACAATTACCAACAGTGAGGGAGTAATGAGTAATCTTGAGCTTCCCATAATCGAAAACCTTCATATATTGTCGGAAAACACCATTACCAACAATATATGAAGGTACCAAAAACAATACCAACAAAAAAACTCTGTGAAGAAGATGAAAAAGCAACTTGAAATACCACCATTGGGACAACGTTCAATTTCTTCAACTTTCCTCTTTCATTCTTCAAATCAGTAAGAAGCTTAAAGATCTTACTCACTTCTTTTGTTAAATCCCTCCAATTTTAACTTAATTGGTCTAATTTTTTATCTGGGATTTCATTTTTATGTGCTTAAAATATCATCTATGAGTAAACTTCATTTTTCATATTAAAGTTCCCTCTTTTAATTTGCCGGGTCTCATTGGGGTTATGTGGTTTCATTTTTATCATCTATGAATAAAACTTCACTTTTCTTGTTGAAATTATCACTTAATAACTTACTGGGTTTCATTTATATGGGTTTCATTATTTGGTGAAAACTAGTCATTTTTGTTGTTAAGGTTCTCATTTTTTTTAACTCATTGGTTCGCGTCAGAACTCCGGTGTCACGAGCTCACCGACCGTGATGGCTGTGGAGCAAGCAATAGCAAGGGAGAGGAGATGGTGGCTCAAAAAGTGATGAGTTGGATTAAAAGAGCCTGGCCTGATAATTTTATCAGGTAACTTTGTGATATTTGGATTTGTCATTCAATTAAGGGTATATGTATAAACTTTATAAAACCACAAGGGTGTTTTTGTTCACAATCATAAATAGATGATAAAATTGATTAATAATGATATATTTGACCCTTTTCTCAAAAAAATATATTGTCAATTGTTATATATACTACACTATTTTTTTGGTTAGTTTTTAATTATGAGTTTTTAAAATGTGACAGCTTTTCACGTGATCTTTTTTTCACTCATAAGACTTTAATTTCTTATTCCAAAAGGTGGAATCTCCCACCCCAGGAGCCCCCACACCCCGGTCCGACAGGTCTGTGAAGGAGGTAAATCATGGTGACTCAATTGATCTCAAAGGTTAGACCAGTACCACGCTGCGCACAAGGGGCCCTCCTTTATTTCAAGAAGAAACCCCCACACTGCCGCTGACGGGATTCGATCTTTGGTCTCTAAGACTTAGTTAAGACTTTAATTTCTTTTCCGGTGAACTGCATGTCTAAATATAATTTTAACTTTTAAATATATTTTTAATTTAATTCTATTTTCTCTTTCAGATATAACACAACTCATGTCCAAACGCCTACTTAGGACTTGTTTGGATGGTTGTTATCTATTGTATTGTTACTCTAAAACACAATATTTATTTACAATTAAAATAAATATTGTGTATTTTCTCTTTCAGATATAACACAACTCATGTCCAAACGCCTACTTAGGACTTGTTTGGATGGTTGTTATCTATTGTATTGTTACTCTAAAACACAATATTTATTTTAATTGTTATTTAAATTTTATTCTATAGTAATATTAACTTTATTGTTATGTATAAAGAAAATATTTTATTTTATGTAACGATCGATTTAGTGTAATCGCGTACTTATCTTATCTTTTTCTCATTTTATCTTTTCTTATTATTAATTATTTTATTTTATCATTTATTCTACTCCCTCCGTTTTAAAATGTTTGTCTTACTTTTCTTTTTAGTCGGTTTAGAAAAGAATGTCTCTTTCATTTTTTGGCAACTCCTTTATTTAAACTTTCCACGTGACTTGTTGAAGACCACAAGATCACATATCTTTAATCAACAACCAAGTGATTCAAAAATCTTCTCTACTTTCTTAAATGTGTGTCAAGTCAAAATCAAACAAATATTTTAAAATGGGGGGAGTATTTTTCCTACACTCATTCTTATAATATTAGTATAAATTTTATTTTTCAGCTTGCTGATATGTAACATTATAACTGATAGAATTAATAGAATATTTTGTCATAATTATTGGTACATAGTATATTTTGTATATGGTAGATGTATATTTAGTCATTTAATATCTTAATTCTAGCCTAGAATGATGTTGTATTATAGGTATATTTACTACCTATTTGGAATGAAATAATCAAGGAAGATATTTCCTACATGGTATCATTCGCACTCAATTTGAACGGAACATTAAAAATATTCAATGTGATAATAGTAGAGAATTTGATAATGGGTCATTTTGGAATTTTTGCAAAACTAATGATTTATCTTTTCGTCTCTCTTGTCCACATATCTCATCTCAAAATGGAAAAGCGAAAAGAAAAATTCGAACCATTAATAACATTCTTAGAACCTTACTTGCTCATGTCTCTCTACCACCATCATTTTGGCATCATGGATTACAAATGACAACCTATATCCTTAACATACTTCCAAGCAAACAATTATTCTATCAATTCCCTCTCAAAATTCTATACCTAAGGGACTCATCCTATTCTCATCTACAAGTATTCGAGTGCTTATACTATCATCTATTTCCTTCTACTACCATCAATAAACTTCAACGCCGTTCTACTCCGTGTATTTTTTTGGGATATCCGTCAAACCATCGTGGTTACAAATGTTACGACTTATCATCTAATAAAATAATCGTGAGTTGCCACATAGTTTTTGATGAATCACAATTTCCTTTTGCCAAAATGCATTACTTCGTGCCTCCCACCTCCGAATTTCTTGATGATAGCATGCCCTCGTATTTGGTTCACCAACTGGCCTCTCAAACAGGCCCAAATACGTTCGCAGCTCGACCGTCAGCTCGACCCAAATCGAGGCGGTGGGCCGGCCAATGGAGACTCTCATTGGCGATCCAGCCGAGCGACCATCGAGTGGAGATCCACCTCGGCAATGGCGGCCAATGAGCACAAGCCCACTCCCAGGTAGTCCCTTTCCCACACACTCGGCCTCTGGACCCATCACACGCCAACCCAATATCACTTCCCCATCCAACCAACTCCAATTCCGGCCTAACGGCTAATCACTCGCAATCAACATGTGATTTTCAAACCAAACAAAAAATACGGTCTTCACACCCACGTTATCAAATCACAGTTACCTCGTAATTCTGTGTCTGCTCTTAATGACCCGAATTTAAAAATGGCTATGGGATGATGAATATAATGTTGTTATTAATAAAATGACTTGGGACTTGGTGCCTCGTCCTCCCAATATTAATCTGATTCGGTCTATGTAGATTTTTAGTCATAAAGAAAAATCTGATGATATATTTGAGAGGCATAAAGCCCGTCTTGTAGGTGATGAAAATACTCAACATGTTAGTGTGGACTGCGGTGAGACTTTCAGTCTGGTGGTCAAACCAACGACTATTCGCAAGGTACTAAGTCTGGCTCTTTCGAAGGCATGGGCTCTACATCAGTTTGATGTGAAAAATGCATTATTACATGAAAAACTCAACAAAGTGGTGTATATGTATCAGCTCATGGGGTATAGAGACCCCACTTATCCTAATCAGGTATGCTTACTGAAGAAATTCTTGTATGGGCTCAAGCAAGCTCTTCGGGCATGGTATAAGAGGTTTGTAGATTATGTTTCTTATATTGAGTTTTCTAACAGCAGGTCTGATCATTTTCTCTTCATATACCGTCAGGGTAATGATATAGCTTACATCCTTCTGTATGTGGATGATATTATCTTAACTGCTTCATCTGATACTCTTCGCAAGTCTATCATGTCTCTTCTTAGCTCAGAATTTGCTATGAAAGATCTAGGGCCATTGAGTTACTTCTTGGGGATAGCTGTAACACGTCATGCATGTGGTTTATTTTTGTCTAAAAAGAAGTATGTAGAAAAGATCGTTGAACGAGCTGACATGTCCTCGTGTAAGCCGTCCTCCACTCCAATTGATACTAAACCAAAGTTGAGTGCTATTTCCAGCAAGCCATATGCTGATCCATCACATTACCGCAGCATTGCAGGCGCCCTGCAATATCTTACTTTTACGAGGCCCGACATATCTTATGTTGTGCAACAGATTTGCCTATTCATGCGTAACCCGATGAAAGATCACATGCATGCTCTCATGCGCATTGTGCACTATATTCAGGGCAATCTCGATCATGGCTTGCATCAATATCCATCTTCGACAACCATTTTCCTTTCTTACATAGATGCAGATTGGGGTGGATGTCAGGATACCAGACGCTTCACGCCGGGTTATTGTGTCATTCTTGGTGACAATTTGATATCTTGGTCCTCCAAACGGCAAGCTACCTTGTCTGAGTCCATTGCCGAAACAGAATACCGAGGAGTTGCCAATGTGGTTTCTGAATCTTGTTGGCTACGAAACCTTCTTCTGGAGCTCCACTGTCCTGTTCTGAATGCGATATTGGTTTATTGTGATAATGTTACTATGATTTATCTCTCAGGGAATCCAGTTCAACATCAATGCACTAAACATATTGAGATGGATATTCACTTTGTTCACGAAAAGGTTGCTCGTGGATAAGTACGTGTCTTACATGCCCCGTCACGCTATCAGATCGCCAATATTTTTACAAAAGGTCTTTCGCTGGTTCTATTTGAAGATTTTCGGGACAGTCTCAGCATACGCCATCCTCCCGCTTTGACTACGGGGGTGTGAGAATTAATAGAATATTTTATCATAATTATTGGTACGTAATATATTTTGTATATGATAGGTGTATATTTAGTTATTTAATACATTAATTCTAGCCTAAAATGATGCTTGTATTATGAATATATTTATTATTCATTTGGAATGAAATAATTAAAAAATATATTTCCTACAATAACATTACGTAAATGATGAAAAATAATTTGTATTTATCAAAATAATGCTTATAATACAATAATGAAACAATATGTAACCAACCTTGGGGAAGAAAAAGACAAAAATGAAAAGGTCATTTCTCCAAATTTTCTTTGGTCATCGTCTCCATAACGCATCATTTTCTTTGTAGTCTTGTCAAGCTTTGTCCTTTCTCGCTCCTTTTCCTTTCATACAACGTTAACACGCTTCCTCTCTCTATAATCTTTACATTCCAACTATCTCATGCTTGTAATTTCTGTTTCCACATTTGGCTACCTATACAGCTACAAGATTCTATTTTTTTCAACTTTTACAGTTTATTTTAATCAAGTTTATATTGCTCCTTCTTTCCAATTTTTACTTCAACTCTCAACTGGGTTTTTGAGCTTTCCTTGTTTTTCATGTGGGTCTTGAGTTTTCTTGCTTTTTTACTGCATTTCAGTTCAAATTTCAAATTAGTAAATAGTAAATCCCACATGAAATTTTGTATCCTTTTAGTGTAAAGCTACTGGTCCCCTCATTTTCTTTGACTTTTCTTCTGTTTCATTTGCCCAAGTTAGTTCCTTTCTCACAAGTTTTCCATTTTCTTGCTTTTTTCCATGCTTATCCTAATTTGGTTCCTTTTTTAGCTGCATAAAGTTGGTATTTCCCCCCTATTGATCATTAAAATTTTCTCTTATCCCAGCCACTCCAAGTTATTGACTTGATAAAAGCAACAGAAGCTTAAAGAAAACATCAAAATCTTTTCTTTTTAGCCCTCTTATGGTATTTTTAAGCAAAACTTCAATCTTTTTTCTAGCCCTCTTGGGGTATTTTTCAGTAAAAAATCAATCTTTTTTCTAGCCCTCTTGGGGTATTATTCAGCAAAAAACCAAAATTTTTCCTAGCCCTCTTGGTGTATTTTTCAGCAAAAATTCAATATTTTCCCTAGCCCTCTTGGTGTATTTTTCAGCAATTTTTTTCCTAGCCCTCTTGATGTATTTTTCATACAGAAACAGTATTTTTGGTAATTTGGCAAGAGGGAAAAAAGTTTCAAGATTTTAGCTTTAAGGAAAATGCTGAAGTGTTTTTATATATTCAAGGATAAATCAAGGTCCCGTAGAGGGAAATCAGCACAAAAATTGAGTAATGAAAGAGGTGGTAATAATTCAGAAGGGAATGGGGTAACTAGGTCTACAGGTTCAGTTGCATCTGCTCGAAGCATACAGGAAATGTATAGAGAAAGAGAGCAAACTTTGAGGGTTTTTTCTCTCTCAGAGCTTAAAGAGGCTACTGGGAATTTCAATAGGATGTTAAGGATTGGAGAAGGTGGTTTTGGTAGTGTATATAAAGGTTCAATTTTGCCTCCTAATGGGAAAGGTGATCCTATTGTGGTTGCCATTAAGAAACTCAACACACTTGGCTTGCAGGTATCAACTTTTCCTTTGATCCGCAGTGTATACGTTTGTTCCTATATTTTTTGGCTATTATAGCAAAATGTTGGTGTAGAGAACTGTTGGAAATTTGCCTTTGGCGGGAGTTGCGACCGACCAACTTTAACGGCTTAAACACTAGTGTTACGTATGTTGGAGAATCCGGTTCTTCACATATGCATGATCTACTAAGTACGTAGATAACCGTAGGGCCAAGAATCGTCAAATTTCATTGAGAAATGAAAGAGATATTGGTCCACGAAGTAAGGTGTTTGAAGCATGGAAAGTGTGGTATTGAGTTCAATTCTCCCTCATCGGTAGTGGAAGAAAGAATTGTTGTGTATATAAGACTCGAAATTGGTTTGGGGTTTGGGACCTCAAGGGGTATCCCATGTGTTTAAAGGAGGGAGGGCCTAGATGTGCTTCGGTTCAAGGAAAGACCACACGCGCGCCGCCGCCCGTCCCGTCCCGTCCCGTCCCGTCGGGTCCGGGTTCCGGGTTCTCGGGTCACGGGTCACGGGTCACGGGCTGTGGGTCTTCTGATATTATCTTTTAGGGCCAGAGAACTTTGCCAGAAGTACAGTTTGATCCAAGAAGTTTCCAGATGTACAGTTCGGACCAGAATTCTTTCAGATGTACAGTTTAGTCCCTGAAGTTTCAAGATGTACAGTTTGGTCCCTGAAGTTTCTAGAACATCAGAATTTGGACAACAAAGCGAACGCTAGCACTCAATTCACCATTTATTTTGGTGAATTACTCCTCCTATAATGGCCAAATCCGTTGGTCTTTTACCATTTATGTTGGTGACTTTACTACCTCCATAATAGCCATTATTTGGCTATTATGGAGGCGATTCAACCTCCATCACCTATATAAACACCCCCTTACACTATTGTTGAGCACTAAGAACACACATATAATATACACGAAAATTCAGAAGCTTACACAAGCAGAAAGTTTTCTTCTTCCTACAACTTTCAGGCATCGTTTCGTTACTCAATATTCTTCACGGTAGCTCTTGAGTTTTCTTTGCTCAAGTGTTCCATTGCTGTTTTATCTTGGGAGACAAATTGTCCAGGACGTATAAAAGATACATACGGGGCAATATTGTCTTAAGGACAGAGTGCCACACTCGACTCAGCAAAAACAGTTTCCAATTTTCCGACTTCAACAAAATTGTAATTTCAGTTTGGTGGTTCTCTTGTAATTTTCAGATTACTAGTTGAATTATTGAATCTTTGTTTATCCTTTTGAATACTTGTAATAGTTATATACTTCTCGTACTGCTTTATAAAGTACCATAGAGTAAAATCTACCCAACAACTTAAGACAATTTTTGTATAGTATTACTATTAGTGTCCGAAAGATGTCGGTCAAAAGTTGTGTGACTAAATCTGGATATGACAATGGTTTTCTGGTAGAAGAGAGTGATGATGATGAACGTGTTCATGGTGTCACCGCTACCAAGACTGGTGGGAACAAGCGCTCACGAGAGAGCTCAAGATGTCAATCGGGACAAGAGGAGAAGATCAAGATGTTATTCTATCTTGCAGTGAAGGCCTATATCATCCCAGGACAAAGATCCGAATAATGGTAAGAACAAACGGACACTCGGTTTGATGAAGTGGCAAGTGAGCAGAATCCGAAATTGGGATAAGTAGTTTTTCTTACTTGTCAAGAATAAAGATTAAATGATGTCTGATTAAAAATGGATTAAAGTAAGGAGGAATATGAAAATAATTTATATTCCTTACGCTTTAAAATCAGAAGTTTAATCTTATCTTCTTTCCCGTTTAAAGATTGGATTGTAAACGACTTAAAAAGATCCGTTCTTTTAAGTGTAATTGTTAAAGTATGTAAAGTATGTTCGCACATACGATGGAGAAAGATCCACTAACTATGCGAAAACTGTTACCACTCTTAAGTAAGCGCCAAGAATTATTTGAGCACCAATCTTAACGGAAGGAGTCTAAAAGTTAAAGACGTAGAACCTGTCATACTATTTGGCAGAAGATCCTTCATAGGATGATATTGGACACTCAGTCATACAAAGCCTCCGGGCGACTGGAGTGGGCCAAAATTCATTTGATATGATGATATTGGACACTCAGTCAAATAAAGCCTCCGGGTGACTGGAGTGGGGCCGGAATTCATTTCATAGGAAAAGTAATGGACACCTAGTGTGGTGGGCCAGAGTTTTCAGGTCTTAATGATCTGAAGGCCTAAAGAAAGGCAGTAAAAAAAATTGGACACTCAGTTTGCCAAAGCAACTAGAGTGGGCCCGAGTATCGAGATCACATATGATCCGGTTACGCCCTAACCACGGGCAAGAGGTTGTTCATGTGAAGCAACGCCACCTCTAAAATCAAAGGGGCTGGAGAGGTTGTCCTCAATAGGACTTCTAGGAATGGATCACTCTAAAAAGAGGTGATGCATGTTCCTAACTTGGTTTAAGGGACGTTGTTGGTCAAGTTGGTTTGAGACTAGTCCAATAGGTCTGTAATAACTAAGAATGGTACAATATGTCTATAGCCAAATGAATGATATATTTGTAATCCGTGCATCTATGCCATCATAGATTAAGACACGTTAAATAGTAAGTCATTCAAAAGCTAACGATGTTGAGATTGTTGCCTCCTTTCGACATAAACCCTCAAAATGAATGTGAGGTAGGTGAAGAGGCAAAATCACCTTTTCAAATTCCGTCAAGGGAATAGCGAAAGAAGCACCGCTCTTCTAGAACTTAGTCACACCTACTTGGGTGATTTGAAGTTTATACAAAATAGAGGGGGGAGACAAGTACGTTGTGATCTTCATTGATGATGGTACAACGTATGGAATCCTTTGTTTGTTAAAAAGCAAAGATGAAGTTGTTGAAGCGGATAAGCGCTACAAAGCAGAAGTTGAAAATCAACTAAGCCTATGGATTGTGAAATTCATAGCGATAGAGGGGGAGAATGTGAAGCAGCGTTCATTAAACGACTGTTCATTACTCACCTCGCCTAATCTGTTAGCCAAGCGCAAACCCGTACGCCTAAATTATGTGGGGCAAGACGATCCTTACCGCTAATGCGATTCTCAACAGAACTCCGCATAAGGATAAGGATAACTCTCCGTGTGAGACATGAAAAAGATCTCACATACAAAAGTTGTGATGTGGGGTGGCTTGGTAGAAGTTGGACTACCGAAACAGGTCAAGTTCGACTTAAGACTGTAGATTGCATATCCACTGGATCTGTAATAACAGTAGTACTTATCGCCTCTTGGCGTCAAAGAATGCTGAATTCTTATAAGATAACTTTCCTTGAAAAGGAAAAAGGAGTAATTGCTCAAGGTTAACAAGAACCCGTGAGGGCTTTGGTATCAGGAACTAGACGCTCCGTATCTACAGGACTCGAAAGTTGCTAGCTATCCGGAACTTAATATTCCAGATCTGCAGAACTCAGGGATTCTAGATGTTGAACCAAGACGGAGCAAAGAGGGGACAAAGACTTGTTCCAGTCCTTCTAGCTTGTATGGTTAAGAACGAACCATTGACAATTAACAAATAATTGTTATCTCCAAAAGCGCTGCTTTGGAAAGAAGCTAAAGAGAGAAATATATTCCATCATATAGAACCATACTTGCGTAATGGTTGATCTTCCTCCGGAAAAAGAACCTTTGGGTTGTGAAAAAGAATACTCAAAAGTGAGTACAAAGTAGATGGATCTACTGACGAGTTTAAAGCCTCGGCTACTTGTACATGTGCTCCCCTGGGAGTAGCTTAACATCACGGGCCATTGCAGTCTTGCGTGGCATGAATGTTAAAACAGCCTTCCCAACCGGAGAGTTGGAAGAAGAGAATCAGAGTTGGTTTTCTGGACTGTTGGCTTCTTCCTAAACTTTTATCTTGGTCCCTGAAATATTTACATTTTGGTCCTGAAAGTTTAAGATAAAACAGAAATAATGAATCTGACCACAGAAACATTGACTCTGAAGTTAGAAAGCCAACAGTTGGAGAATCAACATTCTGAAAGTAAAAATCATATTGAAACAAAGTCTCGATATGAACGATATGGGTATCATAGATGACATCTTAGGAATTGGATTTCTAAGACATCTAACGGGTGATCGATAGTTGGCAGTCTCGTTGAAGCCATCAATGGATATGAATCATAGAATCGATTGGAATCATGGTGCACCCGTAGACAAGGAAGCGATACGCACAGATCACGTGTAGTTCAATGTATTGTACACACTACAACCGACCTGGTATCGTCCTACAATCGGATCGATTGAACTAAGGTTCACCGATAATCTTAATACATGATCAATAGAAGGCGTTAAGTCGGATATGACGATATCCGAATTATTAAACTTATCTACGGATTATAGTATTACGGATATCCAGCTGATTACGAGAGAACACGATGATGCAAGCGGACATCAGATCTGAAGAACACCAAAGCCACTAGTAAATGTGTATGGTGGTTCTTGGAAAATCCTCTAAGCAAACTTGCATCGGCCGATTCATGATGGAATCGGAGTTTATCGCTTTATACAAAGCATGAAAGAAGTTGAGTAACTTCACGACTCCTTAGAGGACGTCCTTTATTGGGAGAAACCCGTGCCTTCAGCAGTTATACACTGTGGCTAGCCGGTGGGCTTTTGGAAGGACACGGATGACGGCGTCTGGACATATCTGTCAGGATTTGTCAGGAGACATAAGACCGTATGGCAGTTGATCATCACGGGTGTCACTTCCTTGTTTACTAACTAAGGGACTACCCGGAGATCAAGTGTTCTGCCTGTCTAGGGGAATGGGCTTAAAACCCAAAATATACGGACCAATACAGTGGTAACCCAACCTTACTAACTGGAGATCCCAGTAATTTGGTTCAATGGGAAAACTAAGCTGTAAAGGTTCAGTTGATCGCTTCAGTGGAAGCATGAGCACTTCGGATAGTGATTTCTGAAAAGAAACACCAAATCCAAAGCCGTTCCCGCGATAGACGTTAAGTGCTATCTGCAGTGTGGGTAAAAGTTAAGTTTTCAAAACTGTAATGCTCCTCAACAGTTGAGGTTAGGTTTTTGGAAAACTTTTAATGGTTCCTAACACTTGTGAAGTGGGGTATAGCAGATACCTTGTAGGAGACCACCTATTTAAGTGCGAGGACGGGCGCCTCAAAATGAACGCACTTAAGAATCCAAGACGTTGTCCATGGCCAAACGGACAAAACATTACGAAGAAGAGAGTAAGAGAATTTGTTGTGTTGGTATCATTGACTTGGCTTACACTAAACACTGACGGTTCAAGACATCACGTTCACCGTGCAGTAAGTAAGTCCGATGGTATTCAACTATGGAAGGTTCAAAGTTGAGGCTACCTCTCCTTATGCAACATCGGTCCATTGAAATATTGCTTTGGAAATGAAAAAGACACCATGTGAGTGCGCCAAAATCTCTTTCAAGAGGGATTGTTGGAAATTTGCCTTTGGCGGGAGTTGCGCCGACCAACTTTAACGGCTTAAACACTAGTGTTACGTATGTTGGAGAATCAGGTTCTTCACATATGCATGATCTACTAAATGCGTAGATAACCGTAGGGCCAAGAATCGGCAAACTTCATTGAGAAATGAAAGAGATATTGGTCCACGAAGTAAGGTGTTTGAAGCTTGGAAAGTGTGGTATTGAGGTCAATTCTCCCTCATCAGCAGTGGAAGAAAGAATTGTTGTGTATATAAGACTCGAAATTGGTTTGGGGTTTGGGACCTCAGGGGTATCCCGTGTGTTTAAAGGAGGGAGGACCTAGATGTGCCGGTTCAAGGAAAGACCACACGCCTTGGCGCGCCGCTTCGCCATCCCGTCCCGTCCGTCCGTCGGTCCGGTTCAGGGTTCCGGTTCTCGGTCACGGTCACGGGTCACGGTCACGTCACGTCACGGTCACGGTCACGCTGGGTCTTCGATATTATCTTTGGGCGAGAGAACTTTGCCAAGTACAGCTTGATCAAAGAAGTTTCGGATGCAGATTCGGACGAGAATTCTTTCGGATGTACAGTTTAGTCCCTGAAGTTTCAAGATGTACGCTTTGGTCCCTGAGGTTTCGAGCGTCGAATTTGGACGATCAAAGCGTAAACGCCAGCACTCAATTCAGCCATTTATTTTGGCTGAATTACTCCTCCTATAATGGCCAAATCCGTTGGTCTTTCACCATTTATGTTGGTGACTTTACTACCTCCATAATGACCATTATTTGGCTATTATGGAGGCAGTTTTCAGCCCCTCCATCACCTATATAAACACCCCTTACACTATTGTTGAGCACTAAGAACACACATATAATATACACGAAAATTCAGAAGCTTACACAAGCAGAAAGTTTTCTTCTTCCTACAACTTTCAGGCATCGTTTCGTTACTCAATATTCTTCACGGTAGCTCTTGAGTTTTCTTTGCTCAAGTGTTCCATTGCTGTTTTATCTTGGGAGACAAATTGTCCAGGACGTATAAAGGATACATACGGGGCAATATTGTCTTAAGGACAGAGTGCCACACTCGACTCAGCAAAAACAGTTTCCAATTTTCCTTCTTCAACAAAATTGTAATTTCAGTTTGGTGGTTCTTTTGTAATTTTCAGATTACTAGTTGAATTATTGAATCTTTGTTTATCCTTTCGAATACTTGTAATAGTTATATACTTCCCGTACTGCTTTATAAAGTACCATAGAGTAAAATCTACCCAACAAGAACATATAGTATAACATAATATTAAAGATCGGTTCCACAAAAAAACATGGTTGTTACAGTGAAATGTTGTTACAGAGGATGACTGTATATTGTTCCATATTTGACACAAGAAATATGATTTTCTTTGTTTTGTGTAAGATCTGCCTTGTAAAATGTCTGAACTTAGAGATTCAACGTAATGAGGTGAAGTTTTTATGGAATCAGAAGTAAATGAGTGCATGATTTGAATCTCTGATTGAGCCAGATATAGTAGAAATGTCATTGCGATTTTATGCTAAATGGGTGGTGGTCTTGTACTAAGATAGTTTATCCTAATTAGGTTTAGATGGTCATGTTTGTGCCTGAGTATAATAGAATAACCTTTGGTACATGAGATCTAAATTTGGGCGAGAATCTTGGGAGAACTATTTGCTAGTGCTTTTTTTGGTTATTTCTATGTCAAATAACTTCTATGAATGAGAAATGCTTGACAAATAAAGAATGGCAAATGGTAGACTCACATTTGTTGCTTTTCTTGCTTCTTTTATCCACATATCCTTAATTGGTACATTGAATTCTACGATTGAAGATTGATTAACCATTTTCCTCTTTACATCTTGTTCTTATGCACTTAACCTATTGAGATACAGGGCCATTGTGATTCCCACAAGTTTAAAGTATAGGAACCACATCCGCCTTTACTGGTTATCTGCTCTATTTTACTTGTCACATATGTTGAATGAATTTCATGAATTAAAGAAAGAGTTCTACATCCACCTCTGTTTGTCTGTATACGCTTATGTCTCTCTATATGTTACAACATTACATAATTTCAAGGATCCCTTGTAGACATTTTTCTCTTTTAACATTTTGCCATGTATCAAATCTTCATCTTCATCTCAATTATGTAATGAGTTAGCAACACTTATCTTAGCATCACTCCTTGTTGTCTTTGCCTTCTCTTGTTCCTTTGTTGGTTGCTATGTCGCTCTTAAGAGAAGTGTTGCTAATTCTTCATATAATATGCAGGGCCATCGACAATGGATTGCAGAGGTTCAATTCCTCGGTGTCTTGGAGCACCCTAACCTTGTTACACTTCTAGGATATTGCGCTACAGATGGGGAAAGAGGGATTCAGCGCCTGTTGGTTTATGAATACATGCAAAACAGGAGCTTAGAGGATCATCTGTTCAACAATTCTGTGCCTGTAGTTCCTTGGAGAACAAGATTGAAAATTATCCTTGGTGCCGCCCAAGGGATGGCTTATTTGCATGAGGGAATAGAAGTCCAGGTATGTTTAACTACTCAGTTAAAATGGTTGGCCTTCTTAACATTACTAGACAACTGGCATATTCCTGTTCCATTTACTGGCAAAATGCAACAAATAAACTTCGTTAATTCACATGTATCGGTATGTCCAGCTAACTTCTGAAGCCAAGAAAGATAAAACGAGTTGAAGTGGGTGGTAACTAGCATGTTTATGATCATAATTAGCAGTTTAACGCCAATTAAGCTAAAACAATTTTGTGCTCACAAAAGGACCTTTCTTCTTTCTATCTCTATACAAACTCTTGAACTTTTGTTTTCCTTTCTCGTTCTTAATGAATACTTTTTGGTTAAATTGGTCAGGTGATATATCGAGATTTCAAGTCATCAAATGTGCTTCTGGATGAGGATTTTAATGCAAGGCTTTCAGATTTTGGGCTTGCAAGGGAAGGGCCAGCTGGTGATCGCTCTCATGTGTCTACAGCGGTGAGTGATGTCAATGTTGGATTTTGCATGGATGTTAAATTTTTGTTGTGGACTTCCCTAGATGCTAAATTTCTGAAGTGCTTCCTGCAGCTTGTTGCCATCTATCTTACTCTCTCTTCTTTTCCTTTTGATTTCTATCCAAGAAAGAGGGTGTGGTGGGGTTTGTCATACCAAATTTTGTATTCCCCTCCGTCCCAATTTATGCGGCACCATTTCACTAGGCACAAAGTTTAAGAAAGAAAGGAAGACTTTTGAAATTTGTGATCTAAAACAAACCTTAGACATACATGTTACCAGTCTAAAAAAAAACTTAGACATTTGTGTGACTATTAAGGGTAAAATTGGAATTTTAAAGTTGAAATATTTCTAATTATAGAAAGGTGACATTCTTTTTGGGACAGACTAAAAGGGAAAGCGTGCCACATAAATTGAGATGGAGGGAGTACATTTGAGATGTGACCTTTTTGGCTAATACTTGAAGGGACTGCCTTTTATGTTCTTCTCGCTATGATGAGCCATCATATTCCTCTTTCCAGTAGCAAGTTACTTTTGTTGTTTGTTTTCCTTGGTCTCTAGCTATTTATGTTAACAAAGTGTTTTATTACTTGTTGGTATAGTTTGTCTTTTGGAGACGTTCTAAAGACCTAAATTACACAGGCTAGTCATGCTCTAGACTTCGATTCTTGTGGCCTAATCATTATTTTGTAATTTTTTCTGTTAGCCGGTGGGCACTTTAGGATACGCTGCCCCTGAATATGTTGAAACTGGACATCTATCGGTTAAGAGTGATATATGGAGCTTTGGCGTTGTCCTCTATGAGATCCTCACGGGCAGACGAACTTTGGAAAACAACCGTCCTGTGATGGAGCAGAAGCTTCTTAGTTGGGTGAAACAATTTCCTGTTGATAGTAGAAGATTTAGCATGATAATTGATTCAAGGCTTCGGAAGGACTTTTCACTTGTTGCTGCTAGGAGAATTGCAAAACTGGCTAATAGCTGCTTAAACAATAACTCCAAAGAGCGGCCAAAAATGGGCGAAGTAGTCGAGATACTGACACAAGCTTTACAAGAATCACAAGAAACAACTTCTGTTGAAGCCACCGGTGCAGGTCCATCTAGGCCTAGACAACTTGCCTCACCTAAACAACTCAAAAACAAGACGATCGCGGATACTGCACGACCAATGAGGCCCTTAGCTCAGGCAAGTCTACTCGAATATGGTCTATTGAAGTTACTCAAAACTTGCTTTGGTAAAATAAGCTAATATGAACTTTTTGTCCAACTTTATTGATCTGCTATTTCAGGCTTGAGCTCAACAGATCGCGGATTCAACTTATTTCAGTCTCAAAATTGAGATCCTTATGCACGAAACGAGTAAATTTTTTCCATATCTATATGTTAAGTAATATTCTTTGGCAAAAGAAATGGGCTTTTCACACGTCCCATTAGTTTTGAACTTCTGATAAAGTATGTTTACACTAGGAAGAGTATGGCAAGAGGAGAGTTTTCTTCTCTGTTACAAGAGGTACAAGTACTTGTAAACTCCATAGTTAGGACTTATACTCACTAGTGTTTGCTTGTGTAAATAAATCCATTTGTTTTCCAAGCTATTAAAGTAACACATTTTGTGCCTCCTTATTCAGCTCCTATTTTGAGTGGCGCCCCAAAAATCTCAACAATATAACTCTATATCTATAAATACTAGATGGGCATGGCCCATGCGAGCACGGGCCCGACATTTTATATTTTTCGTTGTGGATGTTTTGCATGGCCATTTGCTGATGAAGAATAGAATAAACAAGAAAACATAAAGCTAAAATTCATAAGCTTATATGTCGAATGGTAGATCTATGGCAGATCATCAAAAGTCACTACATACGCATGTTTGACAAATTGAAATGCACAGATCAAATAACAGTTTCTCTTCTGCTTCCCTGCAGATTCTATTACATAGATTCTCCATTCTCCTTACAAAGTTTCTTGGCTCAGTCAATTCCCACTTTTTTATTCCAGGAAGCTGGTATGTCCTCCTTGCATGTACAATTTGTACAAAAAATTACACATCAGAGAAAATTAAGCTCGATAGTGGATTACACAGCTCCTCTTCTGCATTTGGTACTCGTGAATTTACTGAATGTTCACTGCTGATTGCAAGAGAACACGTTTCTATATATATTGAATGTCTCTCGAGCATTATGAGTGTAGTTGCATCTTGCGATCCAAGAAACCACAGATCAATTATATGGCTGGGCATACTAGAACAATATTTTATGTGCTTCACACTTTGCCCGTCTGCCAAAAATCAATACTTAAGATGTCCCCCGGGCATAGCTGGATGTCAAAGGAGGGGAACTTAAAATCCAGCTGGAGGCCTGTAGCGTGGGTTCGAACCCTGGTGGGAGCAATTTGCTCTTTTCTGGGGTAGGACCTTGTAGGTGATATCAGTTGCTCTGTTCTCAAACTCTGATCATTCAGGCACATCCCGCGATTTACTGGTAGTAGTGCTGAGGGACCGGGACTACTATCTCGAGGAATAGTCTGACGTAAGCCGGAAAACTGAATATAAAAAAAAAAATCAATACTTAAGATGAAGAAAGATAATAAAGTAAAATAAAATATGACACACGGAGAGAGGAATTGCTACACGTGTTAAAGAGGAGGCAGATCATTTAGGTCCATTTGTGTAGAGAAGAATCCAACTTCAGAAAGACCAGAAACTCGATATTACAAATATATCTGCAGTACCTCTTCTCTTTTGATTCCCACAGCTCTGGCAGGTAGCAGTAATGTCAGCTACAGCTTCTAGTGGGACCATGCAAGTTTCTTTACTTCACATGATATTGTAACAATTTTGCAACCTCTACCAACTGCTAAGCGGGAAATAAATAGATAAAGAGTTCAACTTTATCACAAATAAATTTAACACATTCCCCATTCCAAGAACCAAGCAACCAGAAAGCAGTACGTTTTCTATGTTGCACCAGATTGTCCACAATAATCTCTTAAACATAAGATCGTGAGACAGTTAATGTGAAAGGAACTTCTTTTGTTCCTTTAATAACTCATGCTACCAGTTAAAGAACCAACTATGGTTGACAAATCAAGTGATAACTATTGAGTAAGCAAGCAAGGAATTCGTAAGTGTAAATAGAAAATTATACAAAATATGTTTCAATCTCGAAGGAGTTAAATCCATAAGAACTCTTTAGACTACATATAGTATATATTAGAACAAAGATTTAGATGGTGAAAGGAAAAATTATACCAATTTTCCTGAACCTTCATTTTAACTCAACGGTCGAGTATGTATATTGAACTTACATTCTCAGAGCATGTATCGTCAACTTTGTGGATGGTGTCAATGCTTTAAGAACTTGGAAAAATATGGGGACGGCAAAACGAAATCAATCGAAAATTTAGTACTGCACATTGTTTCAGACTACCGCAACGCATAGGGAGTTAGGGACTGCGGATGTCACAAGTAGTTACCTTAACAACTGCATCGAATGATGATACATGTCTTACAGAGACCAGTAAATAGTTTAGTACAAAGATAGAAGAAAGACATCAATCACAACCATTTTACCAGCTAGTTGTGTTGTCCCTCCAGCTCTTTCGATTCTGAATTACATGTAGAATTGATTTGGTGCGGACGCTAATTTCATCTTCTTTCTTATTGTAAAGACCTCAATTGGAATGCGGCCATGCGTGGGAAATTTAATGTTTTAACCAAACAACACACTTGGGATTTGGTTCCTAGATCGGAGGGGGTGAATGTGATCCGATGCATGTGGCTCTTTCGTCACAAATACAGAGACAGTGGTGATCTAGAGAGATATAAGGCTAGACTGGTGGCTAATGACACAAATCAGCAGGAGGGTATTGATTGTGGTGAAACATTCAGTCTGGTTGTTAAACCAGCTACTATTCGCACAGTCCTGAGTATTGCTATGGGTAAGAACTGACCTATTCATCAGTTTGATGTGAAAAAATGCGTTTCTACATGGGGATTTGAAAGAAATGGTTTATATGCATCAACCGCCTGGTTTTGTCCATCCAGCAGCCCCTCAATATGTATGTCGTCTCTGTAAGTCACTCTATGGCTTGAAACATGCCCCTAGAGCGTGGTATGATCGCTTTGCACAGTATATCCTGCAAATTGGTTTTGTGTGCAGCAAGTGTGATAATTCTCTATTTGTTTTTCATAGAGGTAGTAGCATTGCGTATTTATTATTGTATGTTGATGATATTGTGTTCACTGCCTCCTCTGATTTGTTGAAATGAGATCATTACACTGCTCAAAACAGAATTTGCTATGACTGACTTGGGGAAGTTGAGCTATTTTTTGAGAATTTCTGTGACTAGATATGCAGATACTATGTTTCTTTGTCAGCATAAGTATGCAGAAGAGATTGTATACATGGCTAAAATGACGAATTGCAAGATCATGACTACTCCAGTTGACTCTAGATCAAAGCTTAGTGCTTTAGATGGTGATCCAGTGTCAGATCACACTCTTTACAGGAGTCTTGCAGGTGCACTACAGTACCTCACTTTCACCAGGCCTGATATTGCTTATGTTGTTCAACATGTATGCTTATTTATGCATGCCCTCAGTGAGCCTCACTTTACTGCCCTCAAACGTATCATTTGCATATGTTAAGGACACACTTGATTATGGTTTGCATTTTTACCCTCCGCATCGAACAAGTTGTCATATACGGATGCTGATTGGGCAGGTTGTCCGGACACACGACTCTCCACCTCATGCTACTATGTGTTCTTAGGAGATAATCTTATTTCTTGGTCCGCCAATAGGCTACCCACATTATCCTATTTGAGTGCAGAAGCAGAATACAGAGGCGTTGCTAATGTTGTTGTTGTTGAGATCTGTTGGTTTCGAAACCTTATGTTGGAGCTTCAGTGTCCATTACGTAAGACTTCTTTGGTTTATTGTGATAATATATCCGTCATATATCTGTCTCATAATCCGGTTTAGCATGAGCGAACCAAGCACATTGAGATGGACATCCACTTTGTTCGTGAGAAGGTTGCTTTCGGTTATGTCAGAGTATTGCATGTGCCTTCTTCATATCAGTATGCGGATATATTCACCAAGGGCCTTCCTAGACTGCTATTCCTCGACTTCAGATCCAGTCTTAGCATCCGGCCTCCTCCCGCTCCTACTGAGGGGGTGTATTAGCACGTGTGTACCACTATTGTATTTATCATATTTAGTGTTATGTAATTATGGTAGAACTAGGATCTTTGTTGTATTGTGATTCCACATTGTACACCTATATATATTTTGTATTAATGAGAAAGACTTCTCAAAGAAGATTAATACAATCTTACACACCCTTAGCAGGTTGATAAACATATGCCTACAGAGTGATTAATATTGGCAATTATCATTTCTACAAAAAACTATAGGTGACACATTATACAAATTCGAAAAATAGTAATCATACTGTTTAGGGAGCTCGCACGTTAAGTGTCTGGATTTCAGATTTCAGATTTCAGATTTCATGCAAGTTTTTCTGTGCGTCAATAGGCTTGTGTACACCAATGGCAAATGAGAAATAGTTAAAGGTGTTATGTAAGAATCAATGGCTCCCTAATTCTTTGCGTAACAAATTGTCTCTTTTATCTTAGTTTTCCAGTGCAAATTGAATTTGAGGGACTGCTCCTACCTTGCCCTGCTGGTATCTCTTGCTGCTTCTCTTCTACTGCACTCCATGACTTTATGGTTGTTTGTCTTCTAACTTTAATTGCACTGTGTGATTTCCAAGTTTTTGTCACTGTTTACTGTTAAGTACTGTTATTTTGTTGGAAGTATTAGTTCTTTGCTGCTCAAAACAGATTCCTTGACACCATTTTGACCAGTTTGTATATCAAACACAGCTGTCCATCATGAAGATTTGAGGCCCTAGCAGGAGGATTTGGAGAGGAGAACAGTAAAGATGTCATGGTTCCTGGTACTTTACTTGGTTAATGGATATCTCTATTAAAAGAAATGTAAGCTGCAGAGTTTGCCTTTATCTGTAGATCAATTCTTGAAACCACACTGCTCAAGCTTGCAAATTAGTCCTTTCTCAAAAAAAAAAGGATGAAAAGAAAATTGAAAAATAATGTGGAAAGATTTAAAGTTGTTGCAAGGGATCATCAAAGGAAAGTAACAGAACAAAAAGCTAATGAGCTGCAACCAGAGCACAAAGCCAAGAATGAAGATAAGTGTTAAGGGTCCCACATAGGAAATGGAATGGGAACATAGACTTCTTATATAAACTTGGACAATCCTCACCCTACAAGCTAGCTTTTGGGGTTGAGTTAGACCAAAGATCCATTATTTACATGGTATCAGAGCTAGACATATTCCAATTCTTTGTTCATCGATGTTGGACCCCCAAATTATATTGTCCACGCTCCAGTTAACGAGGTCTGGGCGTGCGGGGGAGTGTTAAGAGTCCAACATTGGAAATGGAATGGGAACATGGACTCCTTATATGGACTTGGACAATCCTCACCCTACAAGCTAGCTTTTGGGTGGATAGGTTAAATTGAACTTTGGATTTGAAAATTCCATGTTGAGCACAGATTTCCATATGGTGCGTTGGTTTAGGGGTAGATTCGGTATTTTAGTGGGGGTGTGGTGTCGAGTCACTGGTGGCAGGAACTGAGATGCGTAGGCTGGTGGATCGGTCGACGGGAGAGGTAATCGGGTGGGTAGGTTCAGGGGTCGACATCGGGAGAGGTGTGGGTATTGATCTGGGTAGACCGACGTGGGTTGGGGTGGGTGTTGTCGGGTACATTGACGGTGGTGGGGTTATTTCGAAGATTGGTGGGGTTATTTCGGAGATTGGTGGTGTTGTGAGTTTCGGTGACTGGTGTTGTCGGGTACGGTGACGTTGGTGGGGTTGTTGTGTTGTTTCGGATACTGGTGGTGTTGTGGGTTTCGGTGACTGGTACAATATTGAGTTTGGTGGCGGCCAGTGACTGAGACACATTGGGCGTTGATCGGGTGTCGGAGATGGTGACCGAAATCGACGGAGGGACAATGGAAGAAGTCGGTGATGACTGGACTAGAGGGGACATTGTCTGTGGTGGTAGCGGCGTGAGGCAGTGACTGGATAGAAGTGGTGGTACCGGCGGAGGACTGGCCGCCGTTAGTGGTAGTGACAAGAGATGGTGGAGGCAGAGTGCAGACTGCTGCCGAAACAGTGGTAGCATGTCGGAGAGCTTGGTGGACAAGCGGTGATGTGTCCGGATCATCAAGAAAATTTGTAATCAGTGACTTAGAATTTTTGTATGTTGTCAAACGGGAAAACATACTCGACAAAAGTGACGTGGCGTCAGATTATGATTTTGTCGGTGAAAAGTTCATAGCACAGGTACCCCCTATGGTTCGACGGGAAATCTAGAAAGGCTCACAGAGTAGATCTAGGTGTCAATTTGTGGGGGCCGTAGATGTCATATTAGGGTAACACTGACAATCGAAAATTCGAAGATGGTCATAGGTATGGATCCGACGGTAGAGAATTTCGGTGGGTGTCCTATTTTGAATCGCACGAGTAGATAAAATGTTGAGAATGTGTTCGATCTTTTTTACTGCATATATCCAAAAGTTAGGAGGGAGAAACGCATGAAAAAAGAGGGTACGAATCATATTATTTGGTTCGGAGAATTCTTTCGGCTTTTTCATTATGAGGGGAGGTATGGGGGCATGAAAAAATGTAAGTTCATGCCATTAGCCGCACATAATTGATGAAGTAGGAAATTATTAAACTCACAACCATTATCACATTGAAACGATTTTATGTCTTTTTCAAATTGCATTTTAACCAGTGTACGAAACTCAACAAATTTGGAGAACACTTGAGATTTGAGTTTGAGTGGATAGACCCAAAGAAAGTGAGAAAAATCATTCAAAAATATCAGATAATATTTGTGGCCTAAGTTGTTGGTTATGGGAGATGTCCATACATCAGCGTGAATAATATCAAATTGAGTGAAAGTAATACTCATAGAGGTCGTAAATGGTAGTCGAACGTGTTTTCCTAACTGACAGGAGGAGCAACTATGAGATAGATTCCCTTTGTTACATTGGATTAAATGATCCTGATCCTTATGGATCGAAAGGTAGACTAGAATAGACCTGCACGACCCTCCTAATAATATCAATAAATGACTTATTTTTGGTAATAAATGAACATTACCATATGTAAATTCGGGTGCATGATACACATTGGTACTCCAGTGCATTTCTCCGTCTGAATCAGAATAAATATGTTTTCGAACCTTCTCTTTAAAATTCAAAGTGAATATTCCTGCGCGAATCTCATCAATTACTTGTTCTGATTCTACATATTGATTGTTTTGAATTAAAAGCAAACTTTTGGGTGGAATATTCACATTATGTAGAATATCTTCATTGTTTCTAAGAGAATAAAAAATGTGAGAACCCGGATGACCAAGTCTAGTATGCCACGTTGAGAGAGATATGGTTGTTAAAATGGTGGGAGGAGTGACACTAGCAGCAGATATGGGTAGGAAAGGATATAGGTCTCCCTCAGTGTTGCATCTCGTAAGGAGTTTTTCGGTACGAAGGTCCGTTACAGAAAATTCAAACGGGTCAAAATTAATAGAGACAGAGTTATCAGTGGTAAATTTTCTAACAGAGATTAGATTTTTGATGATGTTTGGGGCATAGAGGACATTATTTAGGGAGAAGTGGGGATGCGGTGGTGGGGTTAGCGTGTGGCCAAACCCTTGAATTGGAATGCGACCATAATAGATTGTGGGGGTATTTAAACTTCGCAGTTTAGGAAGATTACCAGAATTATTGGTGAGGTGAGACATGACGCCCATATCCATATACCATACATTATCGGGCTGCTGAGAGGTCAAAATGACGAAAGTCGGACCCAAATTGAGTTGGAAAAGACTTGGAACGGACTGGTAGGCTGCCTGAGATGTGGAAAGAGTCATTATAGTGGATAGGAAAATAAGAAAAGAAACATGAGGCAACCACTTTGGTTCAATATGTCTCGGGAAAGGAAAGAAATGAAAAACAAAAACAGAGGCAAACAGTGGTTCCTCTAACAAGGATAGGGATGGCAATTGGGCGGGGCGGGTGCGGGTACCCCCTCCCCCGCACCCGTACCCGCCAAAAAAAATTATACCCGTCACCTACCCGCCACCCGTGGCGGGTACAATTTTCAACATCCATACCCGCCTAGGCGGGTATATTCCTATACCCGCCACCTACCTACCCGTCCGCCTACCCGCCACCTACCCGCCCGCCTACCCGTCCGCCTACCCGCCACCCATTTTTTTCACCTCTTCCCCATTGCACAACAAAGAATCAAGAAAATAAAATTTCTAAGAAACCCAAAAAATTATCCACCCAAATAACTATATATTACAAATGTAGACAAAACTCAGATATTATTTTAGCTATATAAGCTAGGCGGGTAGGCGGGCGGGTAGGCGAGTAGGCGGGCGGGTAGGCGGGTAGGCGGGCGGGTAGGCGGGCGGGTAGGCGGGTATGACTGCAAATCCACCACCTACCCGCCTACCCGTGACGGGTACATTTTCAATACCCATACCCGCCTACTACCCGCCAAAGTTATACCCATACCCGCCCCAATTGGGGCGGGTGCGGTGCGAAATCCGCAAAATTATACCCACCTGCCATCCCTAAACAAGGAAACAGGGGGCAACCACTTTTGTTAGGTTCGAGGTAGAAAAGATAATGACTATTGGTCGAAAAGATAGAAAACATAGGGTATTAAACAGAGCGTATTGAATTAGAAATGATAGCAAACGGATTGTTTTTTTTGACACTTTGGTCGAAACAGAGGGTACGCTGAAAGGATCGGTCAGTGAACAGACCGAGGGGAGAAAAATAGAGTTTAGGTTTTGGGCTCTGATATCATGTAAGATTGTATTAATCTTATTTGGAAGTCTTTCTCATTAATATAAAATATATATAGGTGTACAATGTAGAATCCTTATATAACATGGATCATAATTCTACCATAATTACATAACCCTAAATATGGTAAATACAATAGTGGTACACACGTGCCAATAGGGTGACAGGTAGATTAGCACCTTCCACACTAGCACTCAAAATGATAAGAGTTGCGAGATAACTCTGCCTCTTTGCCCCACAAATGTGAGGTAAGGTCTGCGTATATCCTATCCTCCTCAGACCACACTCTGTGGGATTACACCGAGTATGATGTTGTTGTTGTTGCGAGACAACTTCTAGATAGGAAAGTCACTCATTCTCTGTAGACATGTATATACATTAGTTTCATTATTATTTATTCGATATCTAAAGGAACTCCCATAAACTCAGTGGGATCTGCTTGAGAGCAGAAATTTAAATTCCACTCCTAGTCTTTGAACATTTCAAAGTGAAACCATGAGCAATTTTTCAGGAGTACTTAAAAGACTCCGCCCTTCTAATTAGAAAGAGAATAACAGGGGGGTGAAAACGGTGAAGAAAGTTTTTCCAATTTCAAGAAATATCTCACCTTCAGAATTCTGCAATCTTTGCTGCTAATTGTTGTCATTCTTAAGAACTCTGGTTACCATGCCAACTGAATTATGAAGTGCCAGATTGCAGAAGAAAAAATTCATTAGAGCTCAATGAACTTGGCACCTGATAGAGTTTAGACACAAAAATAAAATAAAAAAACAATTATCTAGCTCCACATAAGTATCTATCTCTTGCAACTTGCATTACTGGTACCTAGAGCTGGCCAATGGGCTGGGATCAGGTCCGTCGGGTCGGGACCGACGGGATCGAGCCGGGGCGGGATCGGGTCGGGTCGGGACCGGCGGGATTCGCCGCCGTCCTGTCCCGTTTCCGATCCCGTCAGAAACGGGTCGGGGCATTTTTTTTTGTACTTAATTTAAAATATAACATATATAAAAAAAAATTCAATAATTAAACAAGATAGTGTAATAAAAACATCTCAAAGCTGTTTTTGTGTCTCTTATATTATTTAATAGACATATAATTTATTTTGTAATACATATACAATTGTCAAAATTGCAACTTTGTGGTGTTGTTCAAAAGTTGTAAATTACATAGTAAAATTGCAATTAAAAAAATTACATTTTGAAAAAAACCCGTTCTAGTTTCTTGATAATTTCCTGTGGTTCTTCGGTTGGAATTGGTATTTGTTGGTAAAATTGCTCTACATCGCTTCCACCACCTTCGGATAGGATTTCGTTGTAGTTTTCATCTTCTTCTTCGTTGATCTCCGGTTGACCGCACCTTCTCCGCTCCGCTCGTATCCAATCTCTGAATAATACTACAATCTCCAAACTGTCTCCGGCTAATGAGTATATGTGCTCTCCTATTTGATATCTGCCGGCAGAAAAAGCGCTTTCGGACGCCGTTGATGACGCTTGAATGTTCAAAACATCTCGGGCCATCATTGAAAGTGTTAGAAAGGTCTTCTCATTCCCCCTCCAGTATTTCAGCAAGTCTTCACGTCCTTCTTCATTGAGAACTGCTTGGTACGGTACAGAATCCTGCAAAATAAAAATATCAAACTCGCTAATTTGGTTAGTAGCGGTACGGCCGCACATTCTATTTCTGAGGCTTTCAATACTAGCCGCAGAAACATCATGTCTTTTGTGAGGTTGTGTTGAAGAAAAAGAAGAAGATGGTATGGAAGCCGGTAGGTTGCTAGCACTTTCTTGTTGGTAAAACCTATATACTTTTTTGTATTCGTTTTCTACGCTAGACAACACTTCTTCTTTAGTTTGTTCAATAGGTGATGGGTCGTTTTGATTTTTGGGACTTGGAGGTGGTAGTACTGCTATACAATTGTAAATAGTTTTAATAAGTGATTTAATATCGTCTATTTTAATAGTCTGATTTAATACAACACCAATAATATAAATAGTGGGAATATAATTAAATATTTTTTTATTTTGATAAACATTTCTTTAATAGCTGCCTTATAAGCTGGTTTATTCATATATTCATTAAGCAGTAAAAATATTAGAGCTATATAAAACAACATAGTTGAAATAGTATGATAATATATACCGAAATTTTTTTTTGTTGCTTGAAAAAATTCTCTAAAAATACAATAAGTTCGGAAAATTTTTCCCAATCGCTATCTACAACCATATCAGCTGGATTTTGATTATGAGAGTTAAAAAATAAAGTTATAGATTTTCTATAGTCATAAGCAACAAGTAGTTGCTCGTATAAAGAATTTCATCTAGTTGGTACTTCTTCCGAAATTTTTCTATAAGGTAGTTGACAATCGTGACAAGTTTTTTTATATTCTTTTCTTCGTTGTATTTTATTATTTTTAAAAATAAAGTTTATAGCAAATTGTATTTTACTAAGAATGTCTTCAAAAAGTGATAAACCATCCTTTACAACTAAGTTATATATATATGACACACACATTTTATATGAAAATGTTCTGGAAAAGATGGAGTTAAACTATTTTTTTAAATTATAATAGCGTAATTGTTAGAAGAAGCGTTATCTAATATAATAGTCATAATTTTATCTGTTATTCCGTAATAATCGCACACTTGATAAAAAAAATGCAATAAAAGTACCAGTGTGTCTATCATCTATATATCTATATGATAAGATACGTTTTTGCATAGACCATTTATAATCTATCCAATGACAGATTACTGTTAAATAATCATGGCCGTTAGTACTACGGCCTATATCAGAAGTGATAGCGACTTTGCCATTAAAATGATATAATGAATAACGTAAATACTGTTGATATTCATGTGCAAATTTAAATACATCTCACTTAACAGTTGATCTAGAAAAATCGTTAAAAGCAGGATTATACATATATCTAATGTAATGAATAAAACCGGGAGATGAAGGAAATGAAAAAGGTAAACCCTCCACATCAACTAATTTTGTTATTGTTTTCCTATTTCTATGTTTATCGTATTTAGGGCCTACAATTTCCCCCATCATAGGGTTAATTTGACCTTGTACTTGGTCCGGGACAGTATGTGAACCTTGTCCCGATGGAGCAGACGTTTGCGCACCCGGTTTTGAAGTCTCGTATTGGGCATACCTAGCTGGATGAGCCCTTGCTACGTGTCTCATTAAACCCCCCATCCCACCGTGACCTTTTCCAGTTTTAAATTTTAAAATATCTTTACAAATTTTACATCTAGCTATTTGATACTCTACGTCCCTATCAAAAAATGTCCATGCATTTGATTTTAATGGTCGTTTTGTTGGACCTCGTCTTATACTAGGGGGAATAGGAGACATTTCAGTTGAAGGTGCACTAGTGGGTGTGTTGTCATCTACATTAGTGGGTGTATCATCTAGATCATCGTCTAAATTAAAGTCTTATTGAGTTCCAGAAAATAGCTTCTCGTCTAAATCTAATGGTATTGTAGGAAAATGTTCAGTATCAACAAAATCATCCTGTGTAGGAATATTATTCTGTCTAGAAATAGGATGACTAGAAGAAGTACCCTTGTCCTTGTTGCTCCTACTAGAAGAAGCATGACCCCTACCGGTAAGCATATGTTTAAATCCTTCCATTGTAAATTTATAATTATACTAATATATAATTAAAGTAAATGAAATTAAGTGCGCTAAATAAAATAAACAGACAATAATAATTTAATGAAGGAACGAATATACCAAGCGCCGACGTAACGTCGACGTGTAATCGAGAGGTTGAAAATTGAAACTTTGCTCGATGGAAGATCCTCAAACTAGTTGTCAACTTCACTCCCAAATGAATAACTAAAATTGAATATTTAGTAGACAATGTAGACTTGTAGAGAGATAGATTGAGAGATTAGAGAGATTGTAGGAAGATTTGTGTGAAAGATGAAGAGAAAATGAGGTATTTATAGTTGGAAAATTGGGTTAAAGTGTAAATATAATAACTTATGGGTTAAAAAAATATTAAGGGGTAGGAGGGGTTGGGGTAGGACAAAAATGATCGTTGCACAACGGTAAAAATGTAAAATGGCAGTTGGTGCAACAGTTATTTGTGCAAAGGGGGGCTTCGGGAGGGATCGGGGGCGGGACCGGGTCGGGCCTGGCGGGATTGGGGCGGGCCGGGATGGGGCGGGACGAGATCATGTCCCCTCCCGGTTCGAGTCCCGATACCGCAAATTTATTTATTTTAAAAAATTTGGGTTCGGCCATACTGGTACCTTCAATGATAAAAAAAAAAGAGACATACATAAATTTCTTTCCTCAAACTCTTTGTCCAGCTTCATTTTTACCAATGTAGGTCCATCTTTTCTGAATGTTGACAGTCTTTTGTGTAATTTACCTTAAATACCTTAAGAATAAGTTATGAAGAGACAGATCTGAAGAGCTCCCATTTTAAAGATGACCACCAAAGAGATAGACTTATGAAAAATAATGCAAATCTTATGTCTGCGAAGTAGTCCGGAATAAAGGAAGATTTGAAGAACTTTTATTACCTATATATATATATATATATATTCAGAAACAGGATAATTGGTTGGATGATGTCGATTCCACGGTGGACTTCATCGTCTTTCATATACAATTGTAAATATATTTTCTAAAATTGTTCAGTTTCTCCGCAGAAAATGACACTTACCATTCTTATTTATGTTGCTAACTTCGTTCTCGAGAAGAGGACTCATTAACATTATGTAGCTTTGTTTACCCTTACCATGTTTATCTCCTTTCTTACTAGCTTCTTGATGGATTACACGGTTAATGCAACATGTTGTTGAGTTGTGGAGTCTAATTTATCGACGACACTATGAAGACTCTACGCAGAGTGTGGAACGTTATTTAGTGAAGGATATTTTTGGAATTTCGGGCTTGTATTATGTTCGCCCTAGTTTTCGCTATATAGACTAGGACGTTGTTTTTTTTCTTTGAGGTCGAGCAAGAGAGAAATGTAAACTCGTACTCCATATTTGATTATAGTAAAATCTGTAGCGGTAAAGTGGAGGTAGCTCTCGCATTGAGGGTGAACCACTATAAATTTGTGTGTGTTATTTGTTCGCTTATTTACTATTTTCTGATTAGGTAGGATTTGAGACTCAAATCCTAACAGAGGTTTCTTGATTCTTTAACCTTGTTTCCTCTTGAACAAATATTATGTGCAATCCATGTAGGTTCGACTTGTATTTCGGTGTAGTTTATTTAGAAAGGACCATACTCAGATAGTGAAGAGTTGACGATGATGAATTGTATAGTCTTGTCGCTATATTTGTCAGTTCTATGACTTGTTTATGCATGGTACCTGAACTATTAAACTTCATGGTAATTAAAGTACCTATTAATATTCCAGCAAGAGATTTATCAACATTTTGAGAGCAGACTTCCATAAGTTTAAGGAAAGTCTCTTTAACACTTCCAGTGTTGGGAAGAGTAATCTTGATGTTGCCGGCAATACTCATTCTCATAAACATTAAGCTTTATCTTTTAGATCTTCCTCGATCTCTAGTGTGGCCTTTCTTCAGCACTGCTTGTTTTTGTAATAGCAATTGGCTTCTTATGAGAATTTCTACCAATTCTTCTTTTATTCATCTCATCCTAATCTCCGTCGAGATTACTGCCTTAGCCCTATCCTATCATCTCTATAATGGAGTTCGTCATTTATTGACGGACTTTTTTGGGAAATATATAGTGCTACATCAAAAATCTAAAACTCCAAAGTGAAATTTAATTTGTTTGCACCAATTTGAGAAGTTAAGTCCATTGAAAGCTGTAACTGATGTCGAACAAGACGAGTGTTGCTAATAGGATATGCTCATTAGTAAACGCTTTTGAGTTATTACCTTTAACAAACTAACTGATTCATATAAAGTTTTATCGCATTCTTAAATCACATATTAATGTTCTCCTATGGGCAAAACTTCAAAATACAGGTTGAGATATATAACCAACCAAAACTAATAGCATATCCAGATTATCATTCGTTTGGTTTGGGAACAATCTATGCATGGATTGTAGTTTACAATTAATAATGTAGATACTAACAATACATAAAGTATAATACACTGATTATTTTTATGGAGCGCTTCGTTTATTGTATTAAAATATGGATATACAAAGTATAATCTGTTGGAAATTTGTCTTTGGTGGGGAGGTGCGTCCACCCATATTTAATGAATTAAACACTAGGGTTCCGCATGTTGGAGGCTTTATCTCTCCACACGTGCATAATCTACTAAGTGAGTAGATGACCGTAGGGTCAAGAATCGTCAAATTTCGTTGAGAAATGAAAGAGATATTGGTCCACGAAGTAAGGTGTTTGAGACATGGAAATATGGTGTGGGACAAATCTACCACATCGGTGGAAAAGGAAGAATTGCTCTTTTTATAAGTCTCTAAATTGTCATGTGTTTAAAGGAGGGAGGACCTAGATGTGTTTGGGTTCAAGGCTAAGCCCACACGCGCGTCGTCCGGTCCGGGCTCGGGCTCGGGTCGTGGGCTTCTTCTGATATTATCTCTTTGGACCCCAAATTATTTAATATTTACAGTTTGGTCCCTGGAGTTTCTAGAAAGATGAATTTGGCAACAACAAAAGACAGAAAGTTGGCTGATTTTTTGAGCATTAACCAGCCATTACTTGGCTGTTAACTCCTCCATAAACAACCCTCCTTTATTGGCCATAAACCTGCCATTAACAACACTCACTAATGGCCATAAATCCGCCATTAACAACCCTCACTAATGTCCATTAACAACCATATCTTGGGCAGTTAAGCAGCCTTCCTTATGCTATATATTGATGTTTTTTGGCTCAATTGTGTTACACACAAAAAGACAGCAAAAATGAGATAATATATATACACAGAGACAAACAGAAGAGAAACTGAAATTCAGTCCAAAACGTTGGGACTAAAACAGAAACTCTTTCTTCCTTTTCCATTCTTCAACAAGTCGTTTCGTGTTTGTTTTCTTCGTCAGAATCAACCTATTTGCTTTGTAGTGTTGATTAGGTGCTGTTTTATCTTGGGAGACTATTGCTCGTTAACGTAAAAGCATATATACGGGGCAATCTTGTCTTAAAGACAAAGAGCCATCTCTCGACTCAACACACAGTTGTAACAATCCAGATTTAGTGTTTCTTGATTTCAGGTTATCAAGATTCAAGACTCAACAGCCTTGTGGCAGTTCTGAACATTGGCTTATTTGTTTACCCTTTCGAACATTTGTAATATTTATTTACTTCTCGCACTGCTTTAGATATCCAACATAATCTAATATATTTTTATATATATATATATATATATATATATTTGTTTAGAATATATAATCTAAAAGCATTTAGACCGTATACTACTGCTAGTATTTCTGCGTCTATGCTACTCATATTTCCTTTTTCTCTATACTTACCGCTTTGGTAAGCGCAAATTTTTTCTGAGGTTTTACTACTATATTTATTTGTTCTAGCTTTTAATACGGCACCCCAGCCTTCAAAACTACCATCTGTTTCTATGATTAAGTAGTCTGTTTCTAAAGGCATACTTAGATCGTGATGTTCTGGATCTCTTTGTTTTAGTAGTTTTACTATCTTAATGTCTTCTGCATTGAAATGTTTTTATCCTGTGGAACCTGTCTTAGAATACAATGGTCCCGCTATCTTTCCTAAGTCTTTGATAAAAGTTCTAGCGTAATTTAGGATTCCTAAAATTTTTGCAAATCTTTAGTGTTGTCTAGCTTATCTGGCATTTCTAATGCTTTCTTCGCTATATGAGGCTGTAACTTAACTTTACCTTCTCCTATAGTTACTCCTAGGAAGTTTATGTGTTTTTTACATAACTCCATCTTTTTCTTGCTAATTATAATTCCGTTACTTACAAATAGTCTAAAAACTGTCTGTAGATGTCCTAAATGTTCAGTCATATTATTACTGAAGATTAATATGTCGTCTACGTATACTATTACGAATCTTTTGTAATCTCCAAAAATCTCATCCATTTTCTTTTGAAAAATGGGTGGAGCAGTCTTCAGGCCGAATGGCATAACTAACCATTCAAAATGCCCTTCTGGACAAGTGAATGCTGTCCATTCAATACTGGCTGGATGCATTTTTACCTGCCAATATCCTGACTTACAATCAAATTTACTAAATATAATTTTTCCTTGTATTCTATTAATTAGTTCTGACTTGTCTGGCAATTTTAACCATTACTTCTTGTATTATCGTTTAGTCTTTTATAATTTATTACCATTCGGACTTTTCCTCTAACTATCTCCGAATGATTTTTGACTATAAAGGCTGCTGACCTGTGTTTTGACGTTGACCGTCTTACAATTTCTAAGTCCATTAATTCTTTAATCTGTAGTTTAAAATCTTCTATGTCTTTGTTAGTTGCTTCTATTGAAGCTGTTCTTATAATATATTCTGGATTTATAATCTCTAATTCACATAGTATTTTATTGTTATTCCAGTGTCTAAGTGTTTTTTCTCCTATAATCTCTAATTCATCTAGAATTTTTATTATATTATCTAAATCTGTTTTATCTTTTATTATTCCTATTTTTTCTATTCCATTTTTAAAGTTATAAAATTCTATTTCTAAATCTATTAATGTGTAATTCTTTTCTAATACTTCATAGTCTTCCTCTAAGATTTCTTCTATCATTAAGTTTTTATTGTTGTTCTGACAGCAGTATTTGTCTCCATTGCTGCAATCTTTAGAACAACTGTCCTCTTTATTTTTTAAATTTATAGGGAAAATCTGTATTATTTTAGTCTCAGTCTTTTGAGTTTGTACTGGTGTATAAGTACTATTTTTCTATGTAGCATTTTTTACATTTGGCCCTTTTGCTTCTGCTAGGGAACCATTTGCAAATGCAGCATGACGTGCTATCTAGACCTTTATTTCTTTCAAATAAATGGTCGCATTCTACTACAGTGTTTACTAGATTATTTAAGTCTTCATTTATATCTAATTGTTCTATTCCTATTTCGTTAATAAGCTCGTCTGCTTCTGAGTCTGAAGAATCTAATCTATTATTTTCTCTTGTATCTATACTTACTATTGAGTATATACTTTCTGTATCTGACATGTATTCATCTACATTTATTAACGTCTCTTGGAAGTCTTCTATTAACTGAGAATTTCTAGTATTATTATTAATTCTCTTTGGACATGTATTAGCTAGGTGTTCTATGCTACCGCAAGTAAAGCATTCTAATTTATTTTTATATGTCCTATCATTTCTATATTTCCTTATATGCTTATTTCTATATAAATATGGTTTTCTGGCTGATGATTTTCTAAGGTAGTATCTTTTCTTCTTATACTTATCATAGTTCTGATAACCATATTTCTTATTTTTTCTTTTATAGCTTTTCTTTCTCTGGGGGTCTTTATCGTAACTCTGTGTGGTATATATTACGCTTTTACAGAAATTTAACTCATTCTGCTTAAGTTGTTTTTGTATTTGCAGATGAGTACATTTTTCTTGTAATATTTCCATCACATGCTGTATTCTATGTCCTATAGACCATCTAGCGTTTGGATTTTGTAAAATCCCATCACGCTTGTTCCAGCGTTCTTCGATTTCTCTACCTAAAGCTCCTGATAATTTATTAAAAAGCTTTTTACCTAAGTCTTGATCAAACGAATTACCGCTGATCGTACAATAATAAAAGAAATCATTTAAAAATTTCTTTATGTATACCCAGTTACTAATACTTAACTGTTCCAACTTAATTAAAGCATTTCTCTGTAAAACTACTAGTCCACTATTTGGGTCTTCACCTGTAATTAGTGTGTGTATTTTATTGGTGAAGTTGTATGGGTTTGACCCCATAGATACCAACTGGTGGAATTCTTCTGGGAAATTTGTTTTATAAGCTTCCCATAAAGCCTTAGTAGATTCTCCTAAGAATGTTTCTAAGTATTTATACATTGTCTCAGGGTCTGTTTCTACATAATTTTGTATATAGTCTGCTACCACTATTCCCTTCCATAAATCTATTACGGAGTTCCATCTTTGTGGATCGTGGGCGGCTATATTTAAAAGTTTTCCTCTATTCCCTCCTTCTTGGAGAGTTATAGGTTCTTCTAACGGCATTCTTCTTCCTGAAGGTTTAACATTCTCTACAGGTTCTCCTGCAGTTCTAAATACTCTTCGTCTAGGTATATTGCCTGTACTAGTGTCTACTGTAATATGTTCTCATGTAGTTCTCTGGAAAGGACTGGAGCTAGATGTGCTAGCTTCCATAAGTTCTTTCTGACTAACTTCGGAGTTTGTCTCAAATTCTTCTTCATTATTTAATGCAAAATCTTTCCATATTTCTTCAAACATTGCTGTTTTTTCTTTGGAAAGCTTTTCTTCTTTATATCCCGCATTATCTGTTCTAATCTCACATGTTTTAAAATGTTCTATTGTTTCTTCTAATTCCATATTGTCTTTTTTACAACCCTTGCATCTGAATAACATCCAGAGTTTTTCTTTTTTCAGGTCTCTAGCCTTTTCTATGGCGATGTCTACTTCATAACCTTCTTGGATTATTTCTATGTTCATAAGATTAATTTCTTCTTCTTCTATTGTACTTTCTTCTTCACAGTTCTTCTGTAGAGTGTAATTATAATCTGTAAATCTTATAGAAGTTTCTCCTTTAAGATTTGTATATTCTAAGTGTGAGGCTGGCTGTAATACTTTCTTTTTATTATTAAAGTCTTCTAATTTCCATTCTAAACCTGCGTATTCTTCAGGTTGGATTTTTGTAGGTTTTATTAAATTTATGCCTTTATTACTCATTAATTCTACTACATCATTCTCTTCTGGCTACTACGTGTTTATTTTTTCGTACTACTTCTCTGTTTACAATCCAAGTAATAAAGTGAAGTCTTTCTACGAATCTTAAATGTTGCATTAATAAGGCCTAAATCGTCTAGAGTTCTTTTTATTTTTTAAATATGTTACTAACTTATATTCTAGAGCGGATATTATATTTATAAGTTCTAAGAGTCTAGAGTGATTATCTTTAGTCTTACTTAAATGTATATATTCTGGATAAAGGGTCTTTAAACTCTTTTTTACTTCTAAGTAAGATTCTAAGTTATGATCTGTCATACAAGTCTTAAAACGTACTTATATTTTCAGAGTAATTGTCCGAAAATCTTTATACGATCTGATACCAATATAGAGAGGGGTTTTATTTCAATAAAGTCTTTCAATAAAACGGTTGTAAACCAAAATTGTGTAGTCCTACTCAGTACTCCCTTCCCGTTATAAGTCTCCTTATGTTAGTCATTTCAGTCAAATAGCTATCTCCGGTAAAATAAATTTCATTTTTTTTATCTGGACACTGTCCAGTCACTAGTCCCTAATTACTATTCATCATCTCTGTCATTCATCCTTGGTTACTGTTATGTTCTTGACTACGCTATACTTTTTATTTCTCCTTCTGAACAGTTCATCTCTTCTTTTAGACCTTACCCCTATCACAACAGTCGTCTTTGGCTACACCCAATTTTCAGGCCAAAACAGTCCTTCAGCGGACAACAACAGGCCAATAATCAACCACCGTTGACATAGAAATTTACAAGCCAATCCATTGAGGTTATGACGGAGTCCAAAGATAATCATATACTACGTTCAGAAGATAGCCATATCCAAGCATATCGCAGTTAAGATTACAACAGTAATTTCTAAATTTATGACATGATTTCTAACAGTAAATAAAGATTCATGATGAAAATAACAACAACATTACATTAACATACTGGTTCCTGTATTTCTACAGGATTTCTTCAACAAACATAAAACATACTCTACATGGTGGAGATAACTACTGAAAGAAAATACTCACATAATTTGAAGTACGGGGAGGTTTCCCTTTCGGGAGTCCCGGAAACTACTGCACACTAATGAAAAGCTTGCTTCAAAATAGCTATCTTACATATGGTGGTTTATACAGTGAGGGGGTGAGAGAGGGTTTGCATTTTTGGGAGTGGAGTGTTTTTTGCTCTCGTTTTTTCTCTGTCTCTTGCTCTGTCTTACTTCATCCCAAGGGTCTGATATTTATACTGTCTTGCGGACTTCAACTCCAGACTTCAAAATGTAAAGGAATCTTTCAAAGTTTCGGCCGGGTGCGCTGTGGGCCCCATCGTCGCTTTAACTTTTGAAAAATCTTTCTTTTTCTTTTGTCATCTTCTGTTGCTGGCATCTGCTTTTTTTAAAAAGTCTTTCTTTTTCTCTTTTTAGATGCTGTCCTTGCTGTTTATCATGTCTGCTACTTTCGGCTGCTTTTGGCCAGTTTCTTTCGTTCTTTCTTATCTAGCCTTCTGCACCGTTCTTTTATTTTCTGTCGTTGTCTCTGATTTATGTATCTAAGTTGTGTAGAGCCACTGAATCAAAACTCATGCCTGAATCGTCGTTTTCATTTGGATCCTGAGCATAATTGGATTCTAGAAACTCATTGTCTGAAACTGTATTCGATACATGATCTACGCTATTTTCGTCTGAATTATTGTCTGCGTCTTGTTCTTGAGTCCTGGACGTCTCTGGATTTATGTGTTTATCCTTGCTCAAGGTGTCTGTTTGTTCTTTAAATATATTTTCTAGAGTTTCTCTGATGATTTGTTCTATTTTTTTATTTTGTCTGTGTACTGGTCTGCTCCTTGTTTGGGATGTAAATCCTGTTAAAGTTCGAGGGAGCTTGCGTCTGTTCTTAGAGGATTTTTCTTCCTCATTTTCACTTTTTGGCAAAGTGACAGCCATTAACGGGTTTGATAAGTCTTTACCGGCAACCGTTTGCACCGGACTAGTTGTACCTATACCTGGTACAATAGGTTTCTTAACATTCATAAGGGAACGCTCACCTATCTTATCCATTTTTGAAGGAGATGGAGAACTCTGAGTCTGTCTGATTTGGATTTCTAATTTAGAAACTTGTTCTAGGAGGTGTATGTTTTGTATTTGGAGTTCTTCTTTTGTCTGGTTAAGTCTTTTGAAGGCGTCGGTCATTGTACTACAATGATCGCAAAAAATTATTTTGTCTGTGTCTTTTTGTATTTTGTACTGAGGAGTCTGGGCTTGGGTATATCTTAGTGCTGGTGATATGTAGTAGTTGGGCCCAAGGGTTCCTCGAGCGTAGTCTAGAGCTTCTGTAAAAACATTGAAGCCTTTGAACAAAGGAGTCTTGAAATCTTTTATAGAGTCTACTACTTCAAGCCAAGTCTGAAAAATACCATTTGTTTTTCCATGGACAACAACGTAAAATTTGAATTTTTTGTCCAGGTTCTTTTCATTTAAATAAAAACAAGTACTATTTAAAGTAGCCACAAAGTGACTGGCGTCTTTTCTGTTGTGGGCTATCCACAAGTTGTCTATCAGGCATCTCTGCTGTCTGTCCAACACATAATCTGACAAAACTTTAAATGTTAAGTTAGACTGTGGAAAAGATACTAGATTATTCTTACCAAAATAAAGTCTTTCTAATGTTGGTGTCTCATGAGCAGTTATGGGCCTGAAATTCAGGTTACCCAATACTCTTTGTCTATAATCGTCTTGGGGTTTGGCTGGGCCTTTCCCCTTGTCTTTTGATTTAGTCTGTGACGAACTCATTCTGCTAAGAGAGAAATAAACTGATTAGTTCGTAGTAATTTTTAATCTACTAAGTTGATCTGCTAAGCTGTTATCCTTACCCTTTATATGTTCAAATACTAAATTATAAATTGGTATAGTGTCTAGAAAGTTAAGCCATCGTCTTCGACTACTGTTCTTATCATTTATTTTTTGGTTAAACTTAACTATGGCTTCACAATCTGTTCTAATTAGTGTTTCTGGTTTGTTTAGAATATATAATCTAAAAGCATTTAGACCGTATACTACTGCTAGTATTTCTGCGTCTATGCTACTCAAATTTTTTCTGAGGTTTTACTACTATATTTATTTGTTCTAGCTTTTAATACGGCACCCCAGCCTTCAAAACTACCATCTGTTTCTATGATTAAGTAGTCTGTTTCTAAAGGCATACTTAGATCAGGGATGTTCTGGATATGCTGTTTTAGTAGTTTTACTATCTTAATGTCTTCTGCATTGAAATGTTTTTATCCTGTGGAACCTGTCTTAGAATACAATGGTCCCGCTATCTTTCCTAAGTCTTTGATAAAAGTTCTAGCGTAATTTAGGATTCCTAAAATTTTTGCAAATCTTTAGTGTTGTCTAGCTTATCTGGCATTTCTAATGCTTTCTTCGCTATATGAGGCTGTAACTTAACTTTACCTTCTCCTATAGTTACTCCTAGGAAGTTTATGTGTTTTTTACATAACTCCATCTTTTTCTTGCTAATTATAATTCCGTTACTTACAAATAGTCTAAAAACTGTCTGTAGATGTCCAAAATGTTCAGTCATATTATTACTGAAGATTAATATGTCGTCTACGTATACTATTACGAATCTTTTGTAATCTCCAAAAATCTCATCCATTTTCTTTTGAAAATGGGTGGAGCAGTCTTCAGGCCGAATGGCATAACTAACCATTCAAAATGCCCTTCTGGACAAGTGAATGATGTCCATTCAATACTGGCTGGATGCATTTTTACCTGTCAATATCCTGACTTACAATCAAATTTACTAAATATAGTTTTTCCTTGTATTCTATTAATTAGTTCTGACTTGTCTGGCAATTTATAACCATTACTTCTTGTATTATCGTTTAGTCTTTTATAATTTATTACCATTCGGGATTTTCCTCTAACTATCTCCGAATGATTTCTGACTATAAAGGCTGCTGACCTGTGTTTTGACGTTGACCGTCTTATAATTTCTAAGTCCATTAATTCTTTAATCTGTAGTTTAAAATCTTCTATGTCTTTGTTAGTTGCTTCTATTGAAGCTGTTCTTATAATATATTCTGGATTTATAATCTCTAATTCACATAGTATTTTATTGTTATTCCAGTGTCTAAGTGGTTTTTCTCCTATAATCTCTAATTCATCTATATTATCTAAATCTGTTTTATCTTTTATTATTCCTATTTTTTCTATTCCATTTTTAAAGTTATAAAATTCTGTTTCTAAATCTATTAATGTGTAATTCTTTTCTAATACTTCATAGTCTTCCTCTAAGATTTCTTCTATCATTAAGTTTTTATTGTTGTTCTGACATCAGTATTTGTCTCCATTGCTGCAATCTTTACAACAACTGTCTTCTTTATTTTTTAAATTTATAGGGGAAATCTGTATTATTTTAGTCTCAGTCTTTTGAGTTTGTACTGGCGTATAAGTACTATTTTTCTGGAATAGTATCCCATCTCTAGTGATGGTACAACTTCCATTATTGTCTAATAAGAAATCTAAACCTATTATAAAATCTGTATTTATATTTAAATCTCTTACTAAAATTTTATTCATGCTATAGCTAGGATTAAAAAACTTTGCACAAGTGTTCATAAAGCTAATTGTTGCTTCTTGTAGGTAGTATTTATAGAAATTATGGGTTCCATCCATCTGCATTGCTGAAGATGGCTTATCTAGAGTTTTTACTAGATGGTTAGGAACAATTTTCTTATTTAAAATACTTCTTGTACAACCTGTATCTACTAATGCTAGCGTAGTAATTTCATAGTCTTTAATTTTAATCTTTGTTAATAATCTTAGTGAGCTAAACTTCTTGTCTTCCTTACATATTAGAGTTTTTTCTTCTGAATTCATTAATTCTGAGGCTACTTCTGTAATTAATTCTCTTTCTAATTGGTCTTCTTCGAAAATCTGATCATTTTCTATAGCTTTCTGTTTTCCTTTTTCTAGCTGAGCTATTCTCATTTCTAAGGTATTTATTCTAGTTTCTAATGTAATTAATCTTACTGCTAAGGTTGTATCCTCTTGAGTCTGTTTTAACGGTTCTTTATATCCTATAGTAATTCCTAGTTCTTTCTGGAGGCAATTTATACAACCTTCCATGTAGCATTTTTTACATTTGGCCCTTTTGCTTCTGCTAGGGAACCATTTGCAAATGCAGCATGACGTGCTATCTAGACCTTTATTTCTTTCAAATAAATGGTCGCATTCTACTACAGTGTTTACTAGATTATTTAAGTCTTCATTTATATCTAATTGTTCTATTCCTATTTCGTTAATAAGCTCGTCTGCTTCTGAGTCTGAAGAATCTAATCTATTATTTTCTCCTGTATCTATACTTACTATTGAGTATATACTTTCTGTATCTGACATGTATTCATATACATTTATTAACGTCTCTTGGAAGTCTTCTATTAACTGAGAATTTCTAGTATTATTATTAATTCTCTTTGGACATGTATTAGCTAGGTGTTCTATGCTACCACAAGTAAAGCATTCTAATTTATTTTTATATGTCCTATCATTTCTATATTTCCTTATATGCTTATTTCTATCTAAATATGGTTTTCTGGCTGATGATTTTCTAAGGTAGTATCTTTTCTTCTTATACTTATCATAGTTCTGATAACCATATTTCTTATTTTTTCTTTTATAGCTTTTCTTTCTCTGGGGGTCTTTATCGTAACTCTGTGTGGTATATATTACGCTTTTACAGAAATTTAACTCATTACTCGCTTAAGTTGTTTTTGTATTTGCAGATGAGTACATTTTTCTTGTAATATTTCCATCACATGTCATATTCTATGTCCTATAGACCATCTAGCGTTTGGATTTTGTAAAATCCCATCACGCTTGTTTCAGCGTTCTTCGATTTCTCTACCTAAAGCTCCTGGTAATTTATTAAAAAGCTTTTTACCTAAGTCTTGATCAAACGAATTACCGCTGATCGTACAATAATAAAAGAAATCATTTAAAAATTTCTTTATGTATACCCAGTTACTAATACTTAACTGTTCCAACTTAATTAAAGCATTTCTCTGTAAAACTACTAGTCCACTATTTGGGTCTTCACCTGTAATTAGTGTGTGTATTTTATTGGTGAAGTTGTATGGGTTTGACCCCATAGATACCAACTGGTGGAATTCTTCTGGGAAATCTATTCCTTTACCAGCTGATTACAAAGAATATATACCTAGTCAAAAAGCAGACCAAGTAATTATATAGCAGAATATAGTATTAGCAACTTTAATACTAGATCTACATAGAAAAATAGATACAGTAGCAACTAGAGTAGACAAATTAAGTGAACACATTCTTCAAATAGCCAAGGAAAGAGATCAGATAGCTCGAGAAAAAGATAAAGAAAAACAAGCAAACCAACAAATAGATAATTTAATAGATCAGTTAAATAAAATAGAATTAACTCCGCAAAAAAGAAAAAGCCAAAATAGTAAGAAAGCCCCAAAAATGGACCTTTTTACAACTAGACAGGGAAGAAAAGAAGAAGGGCAAAGAATAAGCTGCTCAGAAAATAAAATAGGAAATAACTTTATTTCTAGAATTTTAAACAGGAAGACACCTGAAGAAGAAAACAGACAACTTAGAGAAGTTATAAATGTAGATAAAGACATAAGTATTTTTCAACAGAATCAACTGAATTTGCTAAACCCTAAGACTCTTTATAATGCTGGAAGTTTCTCGTCTACAGCTCAGCTATATAGACATTATAGAGAAGAACAACTATCGGTATTAGGAAATACAGTAAGAAATATTAGTTTAATAAATAGAGAATCCTTTGAACACGTAAAGAAGACTACTAAGACTCTCATGCACATGGGATTAATAGTTATAGGAATTAAAGGATTAACTAGAAAGAATTTAGGTAGCAAAGTCCTCATAGTTATATATGATGACAGATGGACAGATATAAAGAAATCTATTATCGGTATGACAGAAATAGATATGACAGATAATGGAGGAATATTCTACATTAGTCCAAATTTCTTAATGAACTTAGCAGAATTTGGTATACATATTAAAATAGGAATCCAGACAAAAGGATACGAAGAAATGCATAGCGGCAATAACTTACTGTTATGCTTAGGATTTCTTGGAAAGATGACAACCAATAGTAATACAAGATTTAAAATAAAGATAAATGATGTAGTAGAATTAATGAGTAATAAAGGCATAAATTTAATAAAACCTACAAAAATCCAACCTGAAGAATACGCAGGTTTAGAATGGAAATTAGAAGACTTTAATAATAAAAAGAAAGTATTACAGCCAGCCTCACACTTAGAATATACAAATCTTAAAGGAGAAACTTCTATAAGATTTACAGATTATAATTACACTCCACAGAAGAACTGTGAAGAAGAAAGTACAATAGAAGAAGAAGAAATTAATCTTATGAACATAGAAATAATCCAAGAAGGTTATGAAGTAGACATCGCCATAGAAAAGGCTAGAGACCTGAAAAAAGAAAAACCCTGGATGTTATTCAGATGCAAGGGTTGTAAAAAAGACAATATGGAATTAGAAGAAACAATAGAACATTTTAAAACATGTGAGATTAGAACAGATAATGCGGGATATAAATAAGAAAAGCTTTCCAAAGAAAAAACAGCAATGTTTGAAGAAATATGGAAAGATTTCGCATTAAATAATGAAGAAGAATTTGAGACAAACTCCGAAGTTAGTCAGAAAGAACTTATGGAAGCTAGCACATCTAGCTCCAGTCCTTTCCAGAGAACTACATGAGAACATATTACAGTAGACACTAGTACAGACAATATACCTAGACGAAGAGTATTTAGAACTGCAGGAGAACCTGTAGAGAATGTTAAACCTTCAGGAAGAAGAATGCCGTTAGAAGAACCTATAACTCTCCAAGAAGGAGGGAATAGAGGAAAAATTTTAAATATAGCCGCCCACGATCCACAAAGATGGAACTCCGTAATAGATTTATGGAAGGGAATAGTGGTAGCAGACTATATACAAAATTATGTAGAAACAGACCCTGAGACAATGTATAAATACTTAGAAACATTCTTAGGAGAATCTACTAAGGCTTTATGGGAAGCTTATAAAACAGATTTCCCAGAAGAATTCCACCAGTTGGTATCTATGGGGTCAAACCCATACAACTTCACCAATAAAATACACACACTAATTACAGGTGAAGACCCAAATAGTGGACTAGTAGTTTTACAGAGAAATGCTTTAATTAAGTTGGAACAGTTAAGTATTAGTAACTGGGTATACATAAAGAAATTTTTAAATGATTTCTTTTATTATTGTACGATCAGCGGTAATTCGTTTGATCAAGACTTAGGTAAAAAGCTTTTTAATAAATTACCATGAGCTTTAGGTAGAGAAATCGAAGAACGCTGAAACAAGCGTGATGGGATTTTACAAAATCCAAACGCTAGATGGTCTATAGGACATAGAATACAGCATGTGATGGAAATATTACAAGAAAAATGTACTCATCTGCAAATACAAAAACAACTTAAGCAGAATGAGTTAAATTTCTGTAAAAGCGTAATATATACCACACAGAGTTACGATAAAGACCCCAGAGAAAGAAAAGCTATAAAAGAAAAAATAAGAAATATGGTTATCAGAACTATGATAAGTATAAGAAGAAAAGATACTACCTTAGAAAATCATCAGCCAGAAAACCATATTTAGATAGAAATAAGCATATAAGGAAATATAGAAATGATAGGACATATAAAAATAAATTAGAATGCTTTACTTGCGGTAGCATAGAACACCTAGCTAATACATGTCCAAAGAGAATTAATAATAATACTAGAAATTCTCAGTTAATAGAAGACTTCCAAGAGACGTTAATAAATGTAGATGAATACATGTCAGATACAGAAAGTATATACTCAATAGTAAGTATAGATACAGGAGAAAATAATAGATTAGATTCTTCAGACTCAGAAGCAGACGAGCTTATTAACGAAATAGGAATAGAACAATTAGATATAAATGAAGACTTAAATAATCTAGTAAACACTGTAGTAGAATGCGACCATTTATTTGAAAGAAATAAAGGTCTAGATAGCACGTCATGCTGCATTTGCAAATGGTTCCCTAGCAGAAGCAAAAGGGCCAAATGTAAAAAATGCTACATGGAAGGTTGTATAAATTGCCTCCAGAAAGAACTAGGAATTACTATAGGATATAAAGAACCGTTAAAACAAACTCAAGAGGATACAACCTTAGCAGTAAGATTAATTACATTAGAAACTAGAATAAATACCTTAGAAATGAGAATAGCTCAGCTAGAAAACGGAAAACAGAAAGCTATAGAAAATGATCAGATTTTCGAAGAAGACCAATTAGAAAGAGAATTAATTACAGAAGTAGCCTCAGAATTAATGAATTCAGAAGAAAAAACTCTAATATGTAACGAAGACAAGAAGTTTAGCTCACTAAGATTATTAACAAAGATTAAAATTAAAGACTATGAAATTACTACGCTAGCATTAGTAGATACAGGTTGTACAAGAAGTATTTTAAATAAGAAAATTATTCCTAACCATCTAGTAAAAACTCTAGATAAGCCATCTTCAGCAATGCAGATGGATGGAACCCATAATTTCTATAAATACTACCTACAAGAAGCAACAATTAGCTTTATGAACACTTGTGCAAAGTTTTTTAATCCTAGCTATAGCATGAATAAAATTTTAGTAAGAGATTTAAATATAAATACAGATTTTATAATAGGTTTAGATTTCTTATTAGACAATAATGGAAGTTGTACCATCACTAGAGATGGGATACTATTCCAGAAAAATAGTACTTATACGCCAGTACAAACTCAAAAGACTGAGACTAAAATAATACAGATTTCCCCTATAAATTTAAAAAATAAAGAAGACAATTGTTGTAAAGATTGCAGCAATGGAGACAAATACTGCTGTCAGAACAACAATAAAAACTTAATGATAGAAGAAATCTTAGAGGAAGACTATGAAGTATTAGAAAAGAATTACACATTAATAGATTTAGAAACAGAATTTTATAACTTTAAAAATGGAATAGAAAAATAGGAATAATAAAAGATAAAACAGATTTAGATAATATAGATGAATTAGAGATTATAGGAGAAAAACCACTTAGACACTGGAATAACAATAAAATACTATGTGAATTAGAGATTATAAATCCAGAATATATTATAAGAACAAATTTTCAATAGAAGCAACTAACAAAGACATAGAAGATTTTAAACTACAGATTAAAGAATTAATGGACTTAGAAATTATAAGACGGTCAACGTCAAAACACAGGTCAGCAGCCTTTATAGTCAGAAATCATTCGGAGATAGTTAGAGGAAAAGCCCGAATGGTAATAAATTATAAAAGACTAAACGATAATACAAGAAGTAATGGTTATAAATTGCCAGACAAGTCAGAACTAATTAATAGAATACAAGGAAAAACTATATTTAGTAAATTTGATTGTAAGTCAGGATATTGGCAGGTAAAAATGCATCCAGCCAGTATTGAATGGACATCATTCACTTGTCCAGAAGGGCATTTTGAATGGTTAGTTATGTCATTCGGCCTGAAGACTGCTCCACCCATTTTTCAAAAGAAAATGGATGAGATTTTTGGAGATTACAAAAGATTCGTAATAGTATACGTAGACGACATATTAATCTTCAGTAATAATATGACTGAACATTTAGGACATCTACAGACAGTTTTTAGACTATTTGTAAGTAACGGAATTATAATTAGCAAGAAAAAGATGGAGTTATGTAAAAAATACATAAACTTCCTAGGAGTAACTATAGGAGAAGGTAAAGTTAAGTTACAGCCTCATATAGCGAAGAAAGCATTAGAAATGCCAGATAAGCTAGACAACACTAAAGATTTGCAAAAAATTTTAGGAATCCTAAATTACGCTAGAACTTTTATCAAAGACTTAGGAAAGATAGCGGGACCATTGTATTCTAAGACAGGTTCCACAGGACAAAAACATTTCAATGCAGAAGACATTAAGATAGTAAAACTACTAAAACAGCAGATCCAGAACATCCCTGATCTAAGTATGCCTTTAGAAACAGACTACTTAATCATAGAAACAGATGGTAGTTTTGAAGGCTGGGGTGCCGTATTAAAAGCTAGAACAAATAAATATAGTAGTAAAACCTCAGAAAAAATTTGCGCTTACCAAAGCGGTAAGTATAGAGAAAAAGGAAATATGAGTAGCATAGACGCAGAAATACTAGCAGTAGTATACGGTCTAAATGCTTTTAGATTATATATTCTAAACAAATATATATATATATATATATATATATATATATATTTATATATATTTGAGTTTAAAGTAGATAAAGTTATGTTTACACTCAGAGTTGTTCCTATACTTTTAAGGGCTCATTGGATTCAAATTTCAAACACGCGACCTCTCACTTGGGAATGACTTTTGAAGGGAGCCTTCAACCGCTAGGCTACAACTTTCACTGATAAGATTGAAGACATTTTTAATACATATCTTAATATATGAAACCAATAAAAAAAATGAAAATTCTGGGGCCGAGGCCCCTCCGGTCGGGGGGCCCTGTGCGGCGGCGGCGCCTCGACCGCCCCAGGGACGGCTCTGTTTACACTTATACCTTCAGCTCCATATTGTACAACAGATCTACAAGAGGCAATTTATTGTATTCAGTGGCGTACAAAATATTTTTTAGGGGTGTCAAATTTTAAAGTGAGAAATAATAAATAAACCAATGTAACACTATATGAAAAAAGATATAAAATATAAATAAAATACAATTCACGTATATTATTATGACTTTTCGAAAAAGAAAATACTGTAACTTTTTCTGATGAGTTTTTTTTTTAAAATATATTCAAAATAATCTCAATAAAAATAATGTTAAATATTTAATCAATTTGATTTCATGAATTATTCTTTATTTATTTGAAAAAGAAAGTGAAAGGAAAAAAAACATAGAACTGCACACAACCGATTAGGGAAGCAGCGAGCCTTGTGTGTTGTATATATCATTGTCGCAATAATGCCAGATGTTAGTTTGGATCAGTTGGTTCAAATTTTCTTAGCTCTCTAAGAGGTTAGAGTTCAAATCAGAATATGGAGTAGTATCATTTTGTAGATGGGAGCAAAACTTTAATATACAAATGATGTTGCACGGTTTCCAACTCGCATCCACAGATGGAATTAGAAGCGTCTGACTAATCGAACTACACATACTTTTGCTAGGGGTGAGCGGGTCCGGGTACCCTAACATTTTTTAACTACCCGGATCCTACCCGGTAAAAGATCGGTTCCTAAATTTACTACCCGGAACCTACCCGTAGCAATCATTACCCGGAACCTACCCGGACCCGCAGGGTCCGGGTAGGTTCCCGGGTACCCTGTAAATAAAAAACACAAATTAAGCAATAATTTTTAAGCCTATGAGAATAAAAAAGAGTTCTAAAATAATTTCATCAAGTAGTTTTTTAGCCTGCAATCGGAGTTTTTAGTACCCTTATAAGAAGTTTTAGAAAACTTATTCATTGTAGAAAAGCTAATTCGGTAATCAAAACCTAAAATTGCAAGCCAAATTTGACACTCAATTAATTGAACGTGTTGATTTCAAAATAAATTTGAAAATATCTGAATTAAACTTATTTTCGTGTTCATAAGCTATTCGATACAAAAGAAAAGCTTTAGTATACTAGTAAATCCCTAAATTTCATCTTCACAACTACAAAAATATACACAAATTTTAAAAATAGATTTATATTTCAAATAAAAAAGTAATACAAATTGAAGATGAGTATCGCCTGAAATAGAACAGAAGCATATGATATTAAAAAGAAATTGATGAGTTAGATATGAACTCATATGCATTTTAGGAATGACGTGAACACAACCAAGGGAGAGAAAGAGGCAAAGGTGAAGCTTCAATGACGACAACGATGAAAGTACCTGAGAGAAAGCTTCAACAACGACGACGATGAAGCTCGGTGGTGTAGCTAAAACGTCATTGTTATTGAGAGAGTTTTGGGTGTTTTCTCTTAGGGCACAAAGAACATTATAGAATAAAGGGGTGAAAAAGCTAAAATATTTACGTCTTGGGATGGGGAAAATCAATGTGTAGGCGTGCCACACAAACAATTTTGGAGAAAGTTAAAAGTGGTCCAAATGTTTCTAAAAAAGTAAAAATATTTAATATTTTATAGGTTCCGGGTATCGGTTCAGAATTAAGTACCACTGTCTCTATTTGCCTTGAACCTAACCGGACCCTACATTGATCGGTTCCTAATTTTACTACCCGGACCCTACCCGTTATTATAATATATCTACCCGGAACCTACCCGTTAGTGTCGGTTCCGGTCGGGTATCTGGGTACCCTGTACCCGTGCTCACCCCTAACTTTTGCGTCAAAGGTGTCATTTCATACAATATATTCTCATATATTTTTTTCTTTTAATTATATATACATATTCAGTAAAAATTTCCGACGAAACAGTGTCATATGACACCAAATATGACACCACTCAACCTAAAGTAGATCCGCGCCTGATTGTATTTTGTATAAATTAGTATAATTTTTATTCTAAAACATAAATGGTTACGTATAAACCTTCCATAAAATGAGCATAAAAAAATCTTGCACCTTTTTAGTGGACAAATGCAACCCATGAGCACCGAAAAAGCTTGCATTTTTTTAAATTAACGAATTCAAAACTTTTAGGAAGACAAATGACTTTAAAAAAAACTCCAACTCAAAAAAAAAAAAAAAAAAAGGAGCCCAGACCAATATTTAAATTTTAAAACAACACATATGTATTGTGTTCTTCCAGTGAAAAGTCGAACGAGTACAATAACACGAGGAATATATTTGTCATTCTATATGTTTTATTCAAGTATAGTTTATCCAATCATTGTTACTCTTGATCGTTTACGGTATAAAATAATATACGGATTATCCTATAAATACATGTATTATCTAGGTAGGAAATGAAATAATAACCAGAGATAAAATAAATTAATATTCATTATATATTATAAATTATGTTAATTAATGTAATAGAATATTAATTTGATTAAATTATTAACATATTAAAATTAAGCTTAACCATATATCTAATTCCATATAAGACTTTGACCAAAAAAGAAAAAGAATTACATAAAAGACATAATACATTTAAAATAATATATTGCTACTTTTGTATACTTTGTAGTAGATATAAAATACTCATAAGATATAATTTCACACAATGAAAATAAATAAATCATAAATATAGAAGTCATTATCTCATAAATAAGTGCTCTAAAACCACATATAGTAATTTTAAATATGTGCTCTAATACTTAGAGCCGAATTCATGATTTAAATATTATGAGTTTCTAGTGATGTTAAATCTATCTATATAAATAAACAGAGATAAAAGAATATCAATGATGTTAAGTTTAAGCTAGCGTTTAATCATATCTTTTTAAAATATAAAATAAAAAAATTGATATGGGTAAAGTTTTTCAAATTTTAAAAATATGTTTGACCATAGTGTTTCAAAATATTTCACTTGCTAGTCCTAAATGATATAGAACCTTCATTGATGACGTTCATTATCATTTTCACAAATCATAATCCTATATATATATATATATATATATAAGTTTGACACAAAATTAGTTTTTTTTATAATGAACTAGTTAATACATTATCCTAGAATCATAACACGACATTTAATAGCAACCGTTAATAATACAATTACTAACTACTATAATTCATTAAATTATAATTCTTTACAAAAGATCCATCAATGCAAGAAGAAAAAAGATAGATAGAGATTAGTTGGGATCATAAATGGTTGTTTTTTATAAATATAAAAGTTTGGATAAATTTTTAAATTTAAAAATGGCCAACGATTATATCTTGAATCAAAAATAGGTTTGGAGCAGATTTTAGAATTTGAAGATTTTACTTTTAAAATCTCCCAAAATTTGATTATCAAACAGAGTTTTGAAAAAAATATTTTGAAAAACTACCTCCACAATCCATGGCCAAACATGTGCTCCAACAAAGTCATTGTATTTTAAAATTATGGATTCATAACTATCATTTTTACACCTATAATTTTACTATTTTTTTTCTATTTATACTGCACATCTAAAGTAATAAATTCAAATGAACCCGATTTCACCACACTGCATCGGACTCTATATATATTTATCTATATACTTAAGTTGTGTAGATGTATAAAGCTATGCACAGTATTACTTTTCAATGAAAAGATTTCTCTTTTCTTCATCTTTTGTCTCTTATAACTGATTAGTCAAATGAAAATCTCGTTATTTATGAGTGTTATAAATTGTAAATATATAAAAGTGTGATGCCCCGCAGCTTAAGAGAAAAGTCTCATATCGGCAAAACACAAGAGAGATGATGGGTATATAAGTAAACATGCCTTACCTTCTAGCGACGCATTTTAAAACTATGCGGTCCTAGGCCCAAAACGGACAATATCACTAGTGGGATATGATGTTACAGATAGTATTAGAGCCACTCTTGTGTCAGCCTTGTCGGTGTGGGCTAGAGTTCAACTGAGTTTAGGCAAATCCCGATTAGGCGGGGGCAAACCTCAGTGTTGAGTCTAGGAAAATTTCATACAGTGGGCAAACCTCAACGAGGACGTTGAGTCCATAAAAGGGAGTGTATGTGACGCCCCGCAACTTAGGAGGAAAGTCCCACATCGGCAAAATACAGAAGAGATGTTGGGTATATAAGTAAGCATGCCTTTCCTCCTAATGATGCGTTTTAAAGTCATGTGGGCTTAGGCCCAAAGCGGACAATATCACTAACAGTATGGGTGGTTACAAAAAGAACATAAAGTGGGTCACATGCGCAAGCACATTAGTCTTTTAATTTTGCTTCAAATATCTATAGCATAAAAATAAAATTTCACAACTTCATAGCTTAAAATGGTATATTTTTCAGGGATTTGGTGCTGAATATAGTTAGGATATGTTTGGAAATCATTTTGTGTTTATTAGATTGTATAAATATTATTATAGAATTATACAATCTAGTGTAATGTTATCTAATATCATTTTAAGACGTCGAAGATGCCCGATGAATGGAGGTGGAGTACAATAATTTCTTTGTACAAAAACAAATGCGACATTCAAAGTTGCAACAACCATAGATGTATCAAGTTGCTAAGCAACACTATGAAAGTTTGGGAAAGGGTGGTGGAGATCAGGATGAGGAGAGACACATCAATTTGAATTCATATCGGAGCGCTCAACTACATAAGACATCCATCTTGTAAGGAGACTGGTGGAGCAATATAGGAAGAGAAAGATGGACCTACATATGGTATTTATTGACTTAGAAAAGGATTACGATAAAGTTAGAAACGGAAATTAACAATACCCAAATCACTAGACTATACTTTGAATCCAATCCGTTGGGTCCGAGGCTACGAATAAGCAAGAATATGTAAGAATAAACCGTAACAGCTAGAACAATTAAAACAGTTTCTGGATGTTGCCTTCAATGTTGTGTCAACATCTGAGGCAACATTGTGATAAAACAGTTATAAACTTTTATAGAGTAAATGCAGCGGAAAAGTAAAGAGACACAATGTTTATATTTTCAAAGGTATATATTAATATATCCATTGATGGTCAATGACCAAAGAATTGTATAAATTATATACAATTACAAATGAATTTCTTTTTACAAGTTTGAACAATAAATGCGAAAAAGAAATTACAAACAAAAGTGAAGTCGCAGATGACTTCAGCCTAAAGTTAAAAGATCTAAAAAGACAAATACAACATCTTCATTACAATTGATTAAAATATAAGCTTGATCTAGAATCTGGGCAGCAATAGTAATGTGGGACTAGATGTTGTTATACCACTTTAGGCTAAGTGTGTTGATTCAGTTTCTAAGGTGAATATCCGAAAACTCTCTTGTTAATTCTTCTCGTTCAATTCTGGATATCGATACTCTGAAGCTCCCTTCTATTTATAGTGTGGAACTTCCCTTGAAATCCTCACTGATTGGTTGCGGAGGTTGAGTAAAAGAAGGCTTCAGCTTGGATCGGTTCTTGCTCCTTAAAAAGCTCAACGTTCTGGACTTGGTCTTCACGCGGCTTCCTCTCCAAGTTTTGATTGTTTCTTTTACCACGTTTTAAACACAACATCATTGTAAGTTTGCCTAGGTCATTTTTTATTCACAGTAACACAACTTGTTTTGGCCGGAAGAATAGGCAAAATCGTTACAGAGATGTTGTCAGGAATGTTGTCACAACATCGCAGGCAACATTCTTATTTTCCTAAGATGTTGTCCTGAGCATTTACAGATGTTGTCACAACATCCATCCAACATCAACACAATCAACTATGGGAGAAAAGGGGAAACTGACCCATAAGGGTAAAATGATAATTTCAAAAGTGAAATATTAAAATCCACGTTCTAGGAGTTCAATATTACTAATTAATTATTAAAACAACTCAAGACTAGGCCAGTTTCATTAATTAATACAAAACCCCTCAATTTGGGTATGAACCCTAGTTTTTCAACCTTCAAATTCATCACATAAATGGAAGATTCAAGCTTAATGATTACTAATTAGCGAAACCCAAGCTTAGATTAGCAAAATCCATCAATTAATCTCACTTTTAAGCTTAATAGTTAAATAAACTCTAACTAGGTTGAACTCATCTTCTCCAACTAATCTCTAGGTTGTTCCCACCATTAAATCACTTAAGAAAGGTAAAGAAAGGTAATCCAAGGCTAAAGACACGTACCACAAGAAGAATCCACTTAAAGTTGCTTGAAATCGCCCTAAGAGTGCTTTGGATATATGGTAGTATCTTTCAGGATTTGCTCATTACTATCATGAAATCTGACTCCACAGCCCTTGACTTGTGGAATCGTTTAGAGGAAATTTTTCAGGACAACAAGCACACTCGTGCCGTGTATTTGGAAGAACAGTTCAACAAAACACGTCTTGAAAACTTCTCCAATGTCTCACGAAATCGCAAGCGGCAAACTTCTAGCGGATCAACTCTCCAACATCGGCACGCCTGTCACTGACGATAAAATGGTGCTACAAATGATTTCTGGCCTTACTAAGGGTGAATATGATACTTTGGCCACCATTATTCAACAGGCAGATCCGCAACCGAGTTTTAACAAAGCTCGCTCACAATTGTTGATCGAAGAAACCCGTCGTGCTAAGCAGGATGAGCACGCCCAGCAGGTGTTAGCTGTCGACACGCAACCCCAAGATCAGAAGCCACCGGACAACTCCCAACAGCGGCAGGGCCGCGGCGGCAAGGATGGAAAAGGCCGCGGCGGTAGAGGAGGCCGTGATCGTGACAAGGGTCGCGGTCAACAGAACCAACAGCAGCAACAGCAACAGAGATCGCAGAACAACTAGGTCGCGGCCTCAAGCCAGCTCGTTTACAGCCGCGACGCCCCAAGACAGAGTCACGGTCCCGGGCCAGAGCCGAGGCGCCAAGTCCATTCCAGTACCAGCAACCATACAATCCGTATTCTTACCCCGATTTGTTAGGCCCCACTCCAGCCCCACAACAGGCCCACTTCATGCAAGGTCAGGTCCCGCAGCCCTCCTCCGGCATGACACCCACTGAGTTGGGTCAGGCGTTCAGCACCCTATCTATGCAACAACCTGACAATACTTGGTACATGGACTCAGGCGCCACATCTCACGTCACCCAGTCTGCAGGTACTATTCCTAAACGGTTTTGTTTAAAGAATCCTCAATATGTTACAGTTGGTAGTGGACAAGGCATTCCAGTTAAGGGTTATGGTACCTCATACACACAACCTCCTCATCCACTATTCTCCCTCAAAAATACCCTATATGCCCCACACATGATTAAGAACCTCATATATGTCCGCCAATTTACTCGTAATAATTTTGTCTCCGTGGATTTTGACCCTTTTGGTTTTACTGTAAATGATCTTCATATGGGGACACCTCTTACGAGATGCAATAGCACGAGGGATCTCTATCCATTCACTTCCACCTCCGCTGCCAGATCTTGCTCTCCCGTCACTCTAGCGGCTGTTTCTTCTTCAACCTGGCATAATAGGCTTGGTCATCCAAGAGTCCCAGTTTTAAATTTTCTTAGAGGAAACAATTTCATTGCTTGTAATGGGAAACTTGCCCAAAATTGTGTTTCTTGCTCTTTAGGCAAACATATTCGTCTTCCGTTTAAATCATCTACTAGTGTTACATTTGCTCCTTTTGATATCATACATGCCGATTTATGGACATCTTCTATCCCTAGTTCTCTCGGTCATAAATACTATCTTGTGTTGCTTGATGATTTTTCACACTACGTTTGGTTATACCCTCTTAAATTTAAATCGGAAGTGTTTGTCAAATTTCTTGAGTTTCGCAATTTCATTCAAACACAATTTGGAAAAGGCATAAAATCATTTCAGTGCGATAATAGTCGTGAATTCAATAACTCTATGTTTCACCACTTTTGTACCAATAATGGCATGGTCTTTCGCTTCTCCTGCCTCACACGTCACCACAAAATGGTAAAGCTGAAAGAATCATCCACACCATTAACAATATGATTCGCACCCTATTGATTCATGCCTCCCTCCCTCCACCCTTCTGGGTCTATGCTGCTAAAATGTCAGAATACACTCTAAATATTCTCCCTACTAGCACTCTTCACAATATGACCCCTACCAAAATCCTCTACCATAGAATCCCCTCCTATGATCATCTACGGATTTTTAATTGTCTGTGATATCCCAACCTTAGCTCCACCGCCCCTCACAAGCTCGCTCCTAGGTCCACTCCATGTGTCTTTCTAGGATTCCCGCCGAACCATAGGGGCTATCTATGCTATGACTTGTCGACTCGTCAGATCCACATATCTCATCACGTCACATTCGACGAGACCACATTCCCATTTTTGAATCTTCCAAAATTCCAAAAATAGGACTACTCATTTCTTGACGAGTCTGCCATCTCTCCCCTCATAATCGAACAACTCACATCCTCTGTTCCGTCGTCAGAGCCGCGGCACCCAAACTTCAGAGAAGCTTGTCAACCTTCTAGCGCCGCGACTCTCGATCCAGGAGCCGCGGCACCTCCTACGGCTTCGCCCCCACCCTCTCCTTATCCGACTTTACCCCCCCGTCTCAGACACCACTCCGCCACCCACTGTCCCTACCCATCCAATGGAAACTCGTTCAAAGCATGGAATCTTCAAACCCAAAGTCCATTTCAACTTGTCTGTCCAAACCATCTCTCCACTTCCAAAGAACCCAAAATTGGCCAAACAAGACCCTAATTGGAATGCGGCTATGTATGAGGAATTCAATGTTTTAACTAAACAACACACGTAAGATCTAGTACCTAGACCTGAGAGGGTGAATGTCATTCGTTGTATGTGGCTATTTCGTCACAAGTTCAGAGACAATGGGGATCTTGAGAGGTATAATGCCCGTCTTGTGGTTAATGGCACAAATCAGCAGGAGGGCATTGATTGTGGTGAGACCTTCAGCCCGGTTGTCAAACCGGCTACCATCCGCATAGTTTTGAGCATAGCCATGGGCAAACATTGGCCGATCCATCAGCTTGATGTGAAGAATGCATTCTTACATGGGGATCTGAGAGAGACAGTCTACATGCATCAGCCACCAGGGTTCACCCATCCAGCAATTCCTCACTATGTGTGCCGTCTCTATAAGTCACTATATGGCCTGAAGCAGGCCCCCCGTGCGTGGTATGATCGTTTTGCCAGGTATATCTTGCAGATTGGGTTTGTATGCAGCAAGAGTGATACATCACTTTTCATTTTTTATCGAGGTAGTAGCACTACTTACTTATTACTTTACGTGGATGATATTGTTCTTACTGCCTCCTCCGACGGATTGAAAAATGAGATTATTGTCTTGCTCAAGTCCGAATTTGCAATGACTGATTTGGGGAAGCTGAGTTACTTTTTGGGGATATCAGTGACCAGGTCTACCAATCATATGTTCTTGTGTCAGCGTAAGTATGCAGAAGAGATTGTGTACAGGGCAAAGATGGCGAACTGCAAAGAGGTGCCTACTCCAGTTGATTCCAAATCTAAGCTCAGTGCTATGGATGGTGCTCCAGTCTCTGATCCTACTCTGTATAGGAGCCTTGCAGTGCACTTGAAGATCTCACATTCACCAGGCCGGACATAGCTTATCTTTGTTCAAAGATGTGTGCTTATTCATGCATGCCCCCAGGGAGGCTCATTTCACTGCTCTTAAGTGTATCATTCGATACATTAAGGGCACTCTTGATTATGGTTTGCACCTATACCCCTCTGCACCAGACAGATTGCTTTCATATACAGATGCAGATTGGGCAGGGTGTCCGGACACGCGACGCTCCACCTCCGGCTTTTGTGTTTTCTTAGGGGATAATCTGATTTCGTGGTCTGCCAAGCGACAAGCTACCCTATCTCACTCCAGTGCCGAGGCTGAGTACAGAGGCGTTGCAAATGTAGTAGCTGAGATTTGTTGGCTCAGAAATTTACTGTTAGAACTTCAGTGTCCTTTGCGTCAGGCATCTATTGTGTATTGTGATTAGGGGTGAGCACGGGTACAGGGTACCCAGATACCCGACCGGAACCGACACTAACGGGTAGGTTCCGGGTAGATATATTATAATAACGGGTAGGGTCCGGGTAGTAAAATTAGGAACCGATCAATGTCGGGTCCGGTTCCTTCTCACAAATAGAGACAGGGTACCCGGACCCGGAACCGATACCCGGAACCTATAAAATATTAAATATTTTTACTTTTTTTAAAAACATTTGGACCACTTTTAACTTTCTCCAAAATTGTTTGTTTCACGCCTACACATTGATTTTCCCCACCTCAAGACGTAAATATTTTAGCTTTTTCACCCCTTTATTCTAGAATGCTCTTTGTGCCCTAAGAGAAAACACTAAAAACTCTCTCAATAACAATGGCGTTTTAGCTACACCACCGAGCTTCATCGTCGTCGTTGTTGAAGTTTTCTCTCAGGTACTTTCATCGTTGTCGTCATTGAAGCTTCACATTTGCCTCTTTCTCTCCCTTGGTTGTGTTCACGTCATTCCTAAAATGCATATGGGTTCATATCTAACTCTTCAATTTCATTTTAATATCATATGCTTCTGTTCTATTTCAAAGTATACTCATCTTCAATTTGTATTACTTTTTATTTGAAATGTAAATCTATTTTTAAAATTTGTGTATATTTTTGTAGTTGTGAAGATGAAATTTAGGGATTTACTAGTATAATAAAGCTTTTCTTTTGTATCGAAGAGCTTATGAACACGAAAATAAGTTTAATTCAGATATTTTCAAATTTATTTTGAAATCAACACGTTCAATTAATTGAGTGTCAAATTTGGCTTGCAATTTTAGGTTTTGGTTACAGAATTAGCTTTTCTACGATGAATAAGTTTTCTAAAACTTCTTATAAAGGGTACTAAAAACTCCGATCGCAGCTAAAAAACTACTTGATGAAATTATTTTAGAACTCTTTTTTATTCTCATAGGCTTAAAAATTATTGCTTAATTTGTGTTTTTTATTTACAGGGTACCCGGGAACCTACCCGGACAAGGGTACTAAAAACTCCGATCGCAGGCTAAAAAACTACTTGATGAAATTATTTTAGAACTCTTTTTTATTCTCATAGGCTTAAAAATTATTGCTTAATTTGTGTTTTTTATTTTCAGTGCAGGAACCTACCAGGACCACTGCGGTTCAGTAGGTTCCGGGTAATGATTGCTACGGGTAGGTTCCGGGTAGTAAATTTAGGAACCGATCTTTTACCGGGTAGGGTCCGGGTAGTTAAAAAATGTTAGGGTACCCGGACCCGCTCACCCCTAATTGTGATAACATCCCTGCCATCTATTTTTCTCATAATCTGGTTCAACATCAGCGAACCAAGCATATTGAGATAGACCTACACTTCGTTCGTGAGAAAGTTGCGTTAGGCCATGTCAGAGTGTTACATGTTCCATCATCCTATCAGTATGCAGACATATTTACCAAAGGACTTCCCAGACAGTTATTTCTTGACTTCAGAGCCAGTCTCAGCGTCCGGCCTCCTCCCGCTCCGACTGAGGGGGTGTGTAAACGTGTAAATAAATTCCCTAATTCCCATAATTAGAATATTTTCATATATTGTGTAAATATAATTATGGTAAGACTAGAATTCCTCTTTTGTATAGGCTTAGGATTCCTATTGTATAAGGGATGAATATTGTACTCTATATATACCTTGATATTAATGAAAGACTCCTCAAAGGGAGATTAATATCATCTTACAGTAACTATAATTAGTTGATATGATTTGGTATCAACACCGGTGCGGGTAAATATTTACTCCTATTCCAGGTTGGAGATGCGATTAATTATTCAATAAAGATTTCAAAATCTGGTAATTTTTGAGTTACAAACATGACCAAATTAAGGAAATAAAATTCCATAGTACAAGTATGTTTAACAATGTTAAGCAGGGATGTAACTTATTGTTTGGTTGATCTGAATAGAAACTCCATCGTCTGATCCCAAAATTAGGGAAAAGACTTTGAAAGAGTCTCCTAATGTATAGCTTATACAGTTAACAAAATATAAAACTTCAATTTATTAATAGTTAAAAATAAATAAATAAATAAATAAAACGAAAGAAAGAGTCAATTTCATGATCCAAAAGCATTTCATTTTAACATTTTTTTTAATTTTGTTCTTCCTTCTGCTTTTTTTCTTTTTCGGGTTTTTGCATTTCCTTAACATTGCATAACCAAGTAAAATACACACACACACACACTAATCTTCGCACTTGATCTGTTTTCACCATTATTCGTTCTCAACACATGCAAAATCAAAATGCATGGATTCATTATACATTACGTACACTATATTCCTGTTCATGATTGTTGATGGATTAGTATTTGTTTCATGATCAACTAATTGTTTTTTTTGTGGGTGATTATAGTGTGCATGTGATCTGTATATTGAAGCAGAAATAGAACAGAGGGTTACATGCAGCGCAGGGGTGATTCGAAGAAAAGTGAAACATCACAGAGTCACTATAATAATAATAATAATAATAATAGTAGACTTGGTGGTCGTGGTTCACCCTCACCCCAGCCTCACTATCAACGGGTCAAAGGCGGTGGTAGCTCTGTTCTACCTCCTCCTTCTCCCACCACGCAAAGGTATGGTCTTTTTACTACTCACTTTGTTCCATTTTATGTGATGGGGTTCGGAGTACGAAGGTTAAACTAATTAAATTTCAGTGTGACTCGCACTGGGGCGGATTAATTAAATGCACCTGCCACCGCTTCAATAGGGGAGGATTCAAGATTTAAACATTATGGGTTCAATATTTTAGTTTTTAGCATTGGCTCCATTGTATTTTTTAAATTTTGGGTTCAGACCTACTATTTATGGCAATTTTAGTAGATTTTTTTGTATAAATTTACATTCCGCATCAAAAGTATTGAGTTCAAATGAACCCGGTGATGAACTCTACATCCGCCACTGTAGCGCCAAGCTATGGATTTTTCATGATCACTTGGTCCCATTTTATGTGGTGGGGAGGGTTAAAGTAAGTAATTTTCAGTGTGAATCCGGACCCACATTTTTCTAAAATTTTGAAATAAAAATTAAACATTTGAAAAATTAAGAAAGTACTAGAAGTCAAAGTAGTTTAATTCGAAATGTTTATGAAAAACTCACGGTAGAAGGAAAATGTGTTTCAGTCTTCAAATAGTATTGATGTCACGTAAAATGGGATAGAGGGATTGTTATATTTTGTGGAATGAAACATGCTGAAATAGAGCAGAATGGATGTTGATGTCGTGTAATTGATCTCAACTAGTTTGGGATTGAGGCTTACTTGTCGTTGTCGTACTTATGCATGTTTGTCAAACAAACAAGGCTTTGGGTTTTATGAATATGATAAATGCGTACTACAACAAGAAAAGCTTGATCCTAGTTTAGGTAATAGTTCAGTTTAGATAGTATGTTTGCTTGGCGAGAAAAGGAAAATACAGCAATAGGCGTAGATTAAACCTGAATTAATCTCTTAGACGAAGTAGGAGATCAGTTAAGTTTGATTTTTCTTGCCAATTTGCTTTGGAAACTTGATAGTTTTCCTCTGCGACTGATCAGGCTCCCTCATCCAAATTCATAATTCACTGCAAAATATAATCCCTAATTACCTGTAATCTCCTAATTATTCCATTATGCCTCGCTACATTGAAAGAATGATTTGAACTGCTTCTGAGTTGGTTTGAGTTCTGTGAGTAGAAAGTTACTTTGTATCATGAAGTTATTGATCTAGTTTTCTTATTGAGCTATTTCACTTTTGAGGATCTTCATATCAGGTAATCATCAACTGCACACTACATGCGTCTGAATATTTATACACACTTGCATGCATCTTCTTTGTCTTTGTGGACAAATTTCTACAATATTGGAACTTTGTTTGGTTGAATGGAATTTGATATATATAATGATTTCTTGTATTAGCTTCAAGAAGTCCGGTGGAGAAACAGGTCCACTAAAAGTGACTGAAGCTGTTGCTGATCAGGAGTCTGTTGCTGTGCAAAATGATGCCCCTGCCAGAATGACAGGATCAGGTTTTTTACTTTTCCTCTAACCATTCACTATTCATAACCTTTATGAAATTCGTTGATTATCATTCCTCTGCTTAATTTCGCTTGTGTCAAAAACTAGCAAAAAATTGTTCTTGCCTATCTGCATTGCGTACTGGTTTACTGAAAAATTATTACTTTGTTTGAATCACTTTAGATTTCACAGCCGTTCCCGTTCATCTCTGTCGATGAAAAGTTCCATGCGTATTGAATTTTTTTAACTTTTTGTTTGTTGTTACTGTTGATTTCAGCGGAGTTGTGTAGATCTCTAAAACAGCTCTACCATTTTGGATTTTCTAGATTAGTTAGTGAAAAGGATACATTTTTGTAGTAATACTGGTAAAACCATTGATCTTTGAAGTCCAAACTGTTCTGAGAATCTGCAGGTTAATATGCAAAATGATGATGAAAAGCTTCATTGGTGTAGCAGAGGGTAAAGAATCTCGAATCTGGATTCTTAAAATCTGCCTGTAGCAACTGCACACGGGTCTATTGCGGGAATTCTGAAATTGGAGGATAAATTATTTAACATGTGATACTACTGAAGCTTTAAGGAGTTATCTCAAGTCTGAAAACAGAACAGATTTGCTCTCTTCAATACCTAAGAATTGAAATATCAGTGCTTGCAGTCTAGAGAAATATTAACTTAGAAAGTTGAACTTGTAATGGAATATAGAATGCGTATACTCATTCATACTACTGCTTTGGCGGGATTAATGTGTTGATCAGACTGGCATACCTTTTTTCTCTTCTCGTTCTTCTTTGGGTTCTCTTTTTATTTGTTTATCTGTTTGTTTGTTCTGATTTGCCTCTAAATAATGCTGCAATTCCTGAGTTTTTGATTCAACACTTTCGATGGATACTACTTTTATCAGTATAAGTGCGTCTTGAACTTAAAAAGTAAAAAATAGATTGCTACAAATAGGTTATATGGACTGCAAATCATATTTTAAAAATCTATTTTAGAAAACTGATTGTTGCTCATTTGAATTATGAAATACACGAGTATGGCATGATGAGGAATCTTGTACTTAATCTATTATAGTAGTGGTTTTGATACATAAGTTTTGGTAAGTTGAAAATTGGAAAAAAATTTAACTCGGATTTTGGTAAAGGGTAGATTGGTGTCTGCATGGGTAGTTCTTCTCATATCTTGCTTTGTGTGATTCTTGTGCAAGTACTAGTTTTCTTTTCCATATTTTCTCAAGTATCGTACCTCTCGTCTGGTGTGTCACTCATTGGTTATTTCAATAATTCAATGGAAATAATAAATAGGTGATGTGATGCTTTTGTTCTCATTATGTCACACATTCTATGAGTTTTCAGGATCTTCAATTGCTCCAACTTCAGATAAAGTCATGCACGAGGATAACCAAACTGTTTCTAGTGCTCTTTCTTCTCAACATGCATCTACAGATTTGGATCCATCAGCTCCCAAGACCCCCATGAAAGGTATTCTTGCGGTCACTTACGTCCATAGAGATTTGGCATTGTTTTTTTTCTCTTGATGGATCCTGTGTCTGTCTGTAATTATCATGCTCAAGGGTGTGGAAATCACAGTAAAAATGCGAATCAATTGAACAGTGGACATATATGTTTATATCCTCTACATAATTGGACCTACATAAACGGACTTCTGCATTACTTGTTCTATATTGCTAAAATTTTGAGGATTTACAATGCTTTTTCATTTACTTGTGCTTCTATAAACTATGTTTGTATTTGGCAGATGATACTTCTAAGAAAGTATCTCTTCAGTTTGGAAGCTTTACCCCAGGTTTTGTGAATGGGATGCAGGTACCATACATAAACATGTCATTCATATATTCCATGTGCTTTACGAGATTATGAATTATTCTGTAACGCAAGAAGGATTACATTTAACTTATTATTTTAAATTTTGCTCTTAACTTCAGATTCCTCAAAGAACCAACTCAGCACCCCCCAACATGGATGAGCAGAAGCACAATCAGGTAGTGTAAGCTGTCTAGTGATTCTTTATGGTTTGTTTTCTCTGCAGATACTACTTCAGATTGGAATTGGCTAACTATTTCAATGAACCAAAATCACTAAAAGTTCACACAAACTAGATAAAATAGCATGGAGAAACTTGAACAGCTCCTCCTCAAATAAGTTATTATCCAAGATTTTAGGTTGTTATTTCTGAGTGAATAGATCAAGATAAAGCGCTTGAGTAATACATTTTGCACCAAATTAAACTTTTCTTCCAATGTCGCATGGGGTTGATAGAGAAAACTGGCTGTGGGGATTGTCATGGTCTATCTGTCTTTCTTAGTTATTGGTAACTGTAACTTGAGCCTGTTTTAAACCGAGGAAGATCATCTTTTCACTATTTGTTTCAGGACCAACATTTGAAGTAATATTAGTGGGTGGTTTTCAACTTTCTAGCTCTTTCAGTTGCCGAAGTGATGTTCTGATTTTTATTTTAGGTCAACTGTTAATCATCTCTTCGAAGCAAAATTCTGTTTTGTAGGCACGATCTAGTCCTTTTAGACCGCGGCATCTTTTGCCTTCTGCTCCACATCAGCCACAACTGAGGGAGGACATTGGGAAGCCGATGAACAAAAATCCTGATCCTCAGCATTCTCCTGAAAGAGATCTACCTGGTCAGGTTTCAGCTGCTCATGCTGTGAGTAGCATGCCGAAGTTATCTTCTCTCACTTTTCCGGGGGTTCCAGTCAATCCTCCTTTTCTACCGCCGCATGGTCCTGTGCAGTTCGGAATGCCTGGAGCACAGGTTCAACATCATGGAATTCCCTGTTCTTCGTTCCCAATGCCAATGCCACTACCAGTTGGAAATCCCAACCAAGTTAGGCATCCCCCATTTGTCCCTGGTCTTCAACCTCACCCTATGCAGCTTCAGGGAGCAATGCAGCAGGGACAGATGATGAACTTCCCTCCTAAATTTGGTCATCAGATGAGCTCTCCGTTTGGCAGCATGGGAGTTGGGATTCCACCACAGTTTGGGCAGCATGTTAGGAAGGTTAATCCTCGCAGATCTGTTAAAATTACTCATCCTGAGACTCATGAAGAGTTTAAACTAGATGAGAAGGTTGACATGAAGTTGGATGGTGGTTCCTCTGGCTTGGCAATACATCATGTTGGGGGCTTACCATCACAGCCTATGCATTATGGTCCCTCTCGTCCGATGAACTTTTTTCCACATGTGCCCCCCAATCCTATTTTCTTACAAAATGCTACTTTGGTTCCTATAACAAACTCCTTTATGGCTCCCTGTGCTCCAGCACTAGGATATAACTCTCCAGGTAGGCAAGATTACTAACTTTTGTTAATGAACGTGCTTTACATATTTATATGATTTTCCTATCTGCAACTTTAAACGTGTGTGTGTGATTTCTGTTTCTCCAGCTTCAGTTCAATTGGCCGTTAATCAAGCTCCTGGAACTGTTCGAAGAGAGCTTTTAACATCTTCATTTCCAGTTGCCAAGAAGACAGCAGAAATAGAAAAATCACTCCAACCACCTTTGAGAGTTAGTTCTAACGAAGTGGAATCAAAGATTCTCTCAGAAACCTCTGTTGAGGCATCAGAATTTGCCTCCAAGCCAACACCTTTTGCTTCACCCTCAGACAAATCACTTATTTCTGTTGCTATACCTCCTCAACAACTACGAGAGGTATGTTTACTTTTATGAAGGGGAGACCCCTGATTTTTCTGATTATTTACAATGACTTAAGCATTCTGATTATTTGTCACACTCTGAATCAGGAAGGAAATTCCACGTCCATATCCAGTCCTACTCCACCAATTCCAGTAGACCGTATTTCAGAAGGTCAAAATGCTGAAACTGTAGAAACCCAAGCAACTTCCGCATTATCAGGGACTCTTCGTGATGCTTCCATTTGTTCTGGAGCATCCCTGCGTAATGCAGACACTGGCATTCCTGATGCTTCGGAACACTCTAGAGTGACAACTGATCAAGGGAATGTGATTGCTAGTAAGGGCATTAGACAAGGACAACTTGCGACTAATCCATCTGAACGGCCTTCTCTGGGTATAACAAATGAGGATACTTATAGCTCCATAGCAGCGAAAGAAACTCAAGGTGAAAGAGACTCAAAAGTGGTAACGAATAATGATAGGGATGTATCGGATCAAGTGTCAAGAGCGGGTGGCAGTGAAACTAACAATGTGGATCATGAGTTGTCAAAAGTTTTGCTTTCTGCATCTGGAGCAAAGCATCATGAGGATTCTCATATTCAGACTTCACCATCATCTCCACCAAATACGAAAATTAGGGGGAAAATCTCTGAGGAAACAAAAACTGAATATCGTCGCGTTCAGGGATCAAGTCCAAAGGATAAACCTACAAATAAGGTGAAAAGTGCAAACTCCAGGGGAAAGAAAAAGAGAAGAGAAATTCTTCAGAAAGCTGATGCAGCTGGGGATACGTCTGATCTTTATATGGCATTTAAGGGACCCAATGAGAAACCACAGTCTTCTGTTTCTTCAGAAAGTGTTGAGAGTTGTTCTAGTCTCACTGCAAGGAAGATATCATCAAGTTCTAATGAAGATTTTTCAGCAAATGAAGATAAAAAGAGTACAGGTGAACCAAACAACTGGGAAGATGCTGCTATGTCAACTCCAAAATTGGAAACTTCTGGTGACAATAAAATTGTTAATGATAATCTTAGGCATCCAAATGGTGGAAGTGTCACTACAGGCAAAAAGAGATACTCAAGAGATTTCCTTCTTACCCTTTCTTCTCATTTCGCTGATCTCCCTGCTAATTTTGAAGTTCCATGGCATATGGTGGAGGCCCTTTCGAGTCCTAATTCAAAAAGGGTAGATTTTAACAAGAATGGTCCAAACCCCAGTCCCGGACAAAGTAATAGCAGACAAGGCAGCTCTTCTTGGTCTGAGAATCGCCCTACTGGAATGGCGGATGATGGCAGGTGGACCAATGAGCAACATATTGATATCAATCAAGGGGGAAGCGCTAATGGTGCTCGTCCCGGTCGAGGAAACCACAAGAATTTGAGGAATAACCTACAAGGACAGCCACCTAGCCAATATTTATCTGTGTTTCCTGCTGGAACAGTGCTTCCATTAGCCTCTCAGGGAGGAGTACAACATATTCGGTCCGATGCCAACCGCTGGCAGCGGGTTTCTGGCTCCCGAAAAGGTTCAGTTCCTTCTCATCCACTGCAAGTTATGCACAAAGCTGACAAGAAATATGAGATACGCAAAGTGACTGATGCGGAAGAGGCAAAAGGTAGACACTTGAAATCTATCCTTAACAAGCTAACTCCACAAAATTTTGAGAAGCTGTTCGAGCAAGTAAAGGAGGTTAGTATTGATAGTGCCACCACTCTTGCTGGTGTCATTTCACAGATATTTGACAAAGCTCTAATGGAGCCAACATTTTGTGAGATGTATGCAAATTTTTGTTATCATCTAGCCGGGGAACTTCCTGATTTTGTGGAGGACGATCAGAAAATAACCTTTAAGAGACTGCTCCTTGATAAATGCCAGGAGGAGTTCGAGAGAGGTGAAAGAGAAGAAGCAGAAGCTGACAGTATGGAAGAGAATGGAGAGGTGAAGCTGTCAGAGGGAAAGAGAGAGGAGAAGAGGTTACAAGCACGAAGAAGGATGTTAGGTAACATAAGATTGATTGGGGAATTATATAAGAAGAAGATGCTTACAGAGAGGATAATGCATGAGTGCATCCAGAAATTGCTGTGGCAGTACCAGACTCCAGATGAGGAAGATATTGAGTCTCTCTGCAAGCTTATGAGCACTATAGGAGAAATGATCGACCATTCCAAGGCGAAGGATTACATAGATGCCTATTTTGATATGATGACGATAATGGCTAACAATACAGATTTGTCTACTAGGGTGAGGTTTATGTTGATGGATATTATTGATTTGAGAAAGAATAAGTGGCAGCAAAGAAGAAAAGTAGAAGGCCCCAAAAAAATTGAGGAAGTGCGAAGAGATGCTGTTCAAGAACGTCGAGCTCACGTCAGTCGGTCGACTCGTGGTTCAAGCACTGTTTCTTCTGCTACTAGAAGAGGGCAGCCTGCAGATTTAGGTCCTCGACCATCCATGATTTCTTCTCCAGCTCCTCAGATGACTCCGTTTCGTGGAATGCCATCACAAAATCGTGGATTTGGAAGCCAGGATTGCAGGTTAGAATCTAAACATTCACAGCGACCTATTGATGATAAAACAATGAGCCTTGGTCCGCGGGGAGGAGGCCCCGGAAGAGGAACGTCTTTCAGGGGCCCACCAATGCATTCTGGTGGTCCTGTGGTAGATGTACATGCTGGTTCTGGGTGGTCACCATACAACTCAAGACAAGAATCAATATCCAAAAATGTTCCAGGGACAGTTGTGAAGCCTACTGCTTATGCTCGACCAAATCAACATGAGCATGCACATTATGCAGAAAGAGAAGTAACAAATAAAAATCGTCCTTTTGGGAGATCTGCCGAACCACCAGCCTCAGCCCATCCAGATAGACCGTCTGCTGCGCCAAATTCACCAGGAATGATATGGTCTGAAGAACGTCTTGGAGAAATGTCTATTGCAGCTATTCGTGAATTTTACAGGTAAAATCTCTCTTCCATTGTTTAATTTGTCTATACCCTAATTGATAGTCCTCCGTAAAAGAAGCTGTGTTGAGAAATATACAAGTGACCAGTGCATTACTGATCATAAAATGTAAAGAAAGATTATAACTTGAGGACTTTTTTCAGAATTGCATCATAGCAAGTGTGTAAAAGAACCATCTGAAGGAAATGATAAGACCGACTAATTAATTACGTAGTTTATATTCTTGGATATGATAACTTCTATAGACTTTCTGCCTCGGTTAATGTGTGAGTATTTTTTTGCACATATCTGTAACGTGAAAGTTATTCTAATCAGGTAAGTACTTCTATGATTTGTAGATTTACATTCAGGGTGCTGACTTTGTTAGGAAACTTATAGCTAAGAAAACTATTTACATTTACATAATGTATGTGCCGTTATTCTAGCATTCTGTTTGACTACACGAGAGAAGATCCTTTCAGGGGTTTCCTACTTTTAATTTGAAGGAAAATAAAAAGATAAGCTTCCAATCTATTCCTCTTCTTAATATCATTTGGATAATCTCAAGAATCGTGCGGTTCTTATATTTTCCTTTTATAGCTATAAGGCGTGTGATTTTCTGGTTCCAGTGCAGTCGATGAGGATGAAGTTGTTCTACGCATTGGAGAGTTGAACTCACCAAGCTTTCTTCCAATGATGTTATCGATATGGGTAAATGACTCGTTTCAGAGGAAAGAAAGGGACAGGGATCTTCTTGCAAAGCTTCTTATCAGTCTTACAAAGTCCAAGGTGGTACTGGATACCAAACAGCTGATTGAGGGGTAAGCCGCCAATTTCTTTTTTAATGTCATCCGAGTCTCTGCTTATACTTGTCTTTCTCTGAGCAGGTTCGAATCAGTTTTAACTACTTTGGAGGATGAAGTTACTGATGCTCCAAAAGCAGCTGTATTTCTTGGTCACATTTTCGGTAGATTAATTAATGAAAATGTGATCTCTCTGAAAGAAACAGGACGTCTTATACGACATGGTGGTGAGGAGCCTGGTCATCTTCTACAAACTGGATTGGGATATGAAGTTCTCGAAAGTACATTTGACCTTATAAGATCAGAGAAGGGAGATTCAGCCTTGAAAGACATCTGCAGTGCCTCCAGCACACAGTTGGAAGATTTTAGACCGCCCGTGCTGTCCACATGAACCATTTTTTTCTCATTAGGTGGCGACAATAACCTTGTGTTAATCATTATTTTACCTAAGAACAAATGCAGAAGCAGGACAACTGAATATTTGGTGTAATGCTTTGGCGTGTATACGTGACCGTTGATATCAACTTTGTGAAGCATATACCAATTTGGTTTACTGGGCTCCTTTTAAGTGTTTTTGAAGATAGTATAATATCCTTTTGCCCTTGGTGATTATCTTCCCCCATTTTTGTCTAAAATTTGTTACTAGGTCATAAGTTTATGTTGTAGTTGACAACTAACAATCAAGTCTCACTTCTGAATTAAATTCAATTAAACCACCTTCCCTTTTGTTTTTGTACCTTGCCAATAAGATGAGAAGCAAATTTAAACATATTATAATGGTCATAAAACACGTGGTACTGATCAATTTAATATAAATATGTCGTGCTGGTGGGAGGTAGCAGGTATTGAATGGAAGATTAGAGGTGTACCTAAGCTGACATGTATAAGTGTATGTCACATAAAGAGGGTAATCAAGCAAGTGTTTTCTTTTTTTCCTTAAATTTACAAGTGTACCAATAATCATTTTCATCCTCCTACACCTGGAATCCTGGATAGATAGATTTTTTGTATTATTGGTCAATCTGCACGTGGTAACATTTTTTCCTACTGTGATGTGTTAGTGAGCTCAGGATGTATTATTCGTAGGATAAATGATTGATCTAATATCAACACAAATATATTATATTCATAAATGCCTAAGTGGAGCACAAATATATTATGACCATTTTGAGCAATAAATTTTGACTGGGAATGAAGTTTGTAAATTTTGATATAAAACCTTTTTATTTCTAAGAGATGAGGCTTAAGTAACTACTAAAAAAAATTACAAATAATAGTCCAAAGCTCGTGATCGATAAGTTCAAAACTTGCGGCAATCTACTAAACCCGCATCTCCCATGGTGGAACCACACCTAATAATACCGTGATAGACGATTAGGTTACGCGAAAAAACTTAATCTACAAATGTTTATACCAATGCGATAAGTACTTAATATGTGTCTTTATTTAAACTGTTATGATTGAATCATAGTTAATTAGTAAATATTATCACTCCAAATTATCTATATGGCAAATGAATGTAAGTTTGGCGTAAATACGTGTGTGAATAAGTTTTATTCAAGAAGTGATCCAATTTACAGAATTGTCTTCTATATCAAAATTATGGTTTTCCCTACAAGTTTTGAGAGTTAAATGTGGGGGAAAGAATGTCTATGCACCCTCAAATCAAATTAATTATCCGCTCATACCTCTATTAATTTCGTATCCGCAGAAAAAATTGAAACTATTTATCCAAGATGTCCCCATTAGCAGTCCTCTTAGTTAGTTTAAAAAAAAAAGCAAGGGGCTGATAATTATTTTGTTTTTGGGGTATTTGGGTTAGTTTTCCTAAAAAGTGATGACAGGCCCAACTTGGTATTAAATCTTACTGTTAATTCAACTACATAGGCGCTCGTACAGTTAATCTTCTCTTAAAGTGTCAAAAGAGCTGTTTCCTTTTTCTATTTGTTTTTGATTGATGATGAAAAGGATCGATATTATTATGTGAAATTGTGTATGGGTTATAATCTGTTTCAGCTATACATTAGTTTTATTCAATGTTATTGGAGAATGCCAAAGATTGCATTTTTATCGTGAATTGGGTATGGTAAATGATTTACTAGATGTAATATTCCTTGACCAGGAAAGGCAAATGCTAATGTAAGTGTCAACTCACGGAGAATGTATTGGGATAATGTCTATTGCAAACACTAGCTTGCACAAAAGACATGATTTATTTTAGTATTGAAGTAGACAGTGGGGTGGAATGTTTTTAGGGAGTGGGGGTTACAGTTCTCATATTTGTATGGAGGTTGTTGTGAGAAGGTAGAGTTGTTTAGCCTACTTTAAATAGGGAAATCTGTTCCTAATGAGATGAGATGGTCTAGATACTACTATGGAGGTTTGATTCAATCTATAGTTTCTTAAATTTGTTTTTTTGCTCGGACTCTAGAAAGATGCCGCCACGTGCATGTCCGATCCTCCAAAAGTACTGTATTTTTGGATAGTCCGAGCAACTTAGACTAAAATAGATAGTAGCTGCTTGTTTGTTACTACAAATCAAGAATATTCTACGGCATGCCTGGAATAGATGTTTGTGTCTTAAGTGAATGGTTATGTGGAATTGTGAGTCGGGCTATGAGATTCTGATGGTTTTGCAACCTGACACCTTCATGGATTTTTAAAACTTAAATCCTATCGATAACACTATGTTCTTGGCTGGGTCACCCCATCATGGGTTTTTTGGTTAATATATACCATAGTTTTCATACAAAGCAACTACTTTATGATGTTGTGACTACTTTTTTCAGTTTTGACTACTTTATGATGTTGTGAACCAGTTCAATTAGCTGTTAGTATACTTGGGGAAAATGTTTTATTCAGACAATTGTTGACTCTTCTATTTTTTGTTGCCATTACTTCTTTATGTTTTCGAATTAGTTTCAACTATAAATCACTTTTATGATGCTCACTGAAATGTGTAGATGCAGGTTGAAATTTGACGTAATCGGTAGTACGAAACTGATATTTCGCAAACCAACTTTTATTTGTACCTCACAAAAGTAGTGAGGGGCTGTTTTGGTTTCACAAGTGGAGTTCTTGATTGAAAATTATAAGATTTTGGATTCATCATAAATTATATTCGTCAAACAGACAAATCCTCACGCACAACTTGTGGTTTTATTCTGAGGACGGTTAGTCAAAACTCAAAAGGTCGTTTCTATCCAGTTGTGCTTTTCTTACATATAATAAAATGCGTGGCAAGAAAAATATAAGGCGAAATTTTAGCTTAAATTTTTTTAATTGTAATACTTTCTCGTTTCAACCTATTATGGTGTTTAATTGGATACAGAGTTTAAGAATAAAAGAAAGATTTTTAAAACTTATAATCTAAAATAAGTCAAATATTATTAGTAGTACATACATTCTTTTGAAACGGATTAAAAAATGAAGAGTGTCGCATGAATTGAGACATAGGGAGTACTATATTCGGGACATTTTGGTTAAGTTGCTGAAGCCATTTTCCCCCTTCCCCACCAATTTTTGAAAAAAAACAAAAGGTGATTTTTCTCATTTGCTTAAGTCGTAATGAACAGTGTCATCTAATACCTGGTGAAAGATCATAACGAAAAGTGGAATGATACTTCCAACCTACTGAACTCTACTTTTGTCTAGTTGATTATCAGTTCCTATTCAAGGAGTAGGTGGAATGATACTTCCAACCTATCAACTTAAAATTCTGGAAATGCTTCTGAGGAGACATTTATAACGTCATTCGTTGACACATCATATGTTTAGTTACTATTACTTTATAGTTATACAACATAACACAGGTGATCCCCCTTTGGGATACAAGCTTAGTAGTAAACATGCAGTAACTTGGCCCTTCTCTTATGGCAAAACACAAAACACAAAACACAAAACACAAAACACAGGGAACTATCTACACTTGCTGGAGAGCAACAACAAAAAGAAAAGATAAGACACCTACTTATCTGCAGTTTTTTTCTTCTTCTTTGCTCTCTTAGCTCCTATAAGAGGGTGCACTATATATGCATATTAGTAAAGGCCTAATAAAAGGGACGCAATAAACTTGCTCCTCAATCAGCTCGTTGTCTGTTGTGGTTCCAAGTAGGTCCCCGGTAGTCTCAGTCTCTGCATCTAAAAACAAGACTGATGAAAGAGTGCAAAACCATAGCCTCTGCCAACCGAGGGGTTTTCACACAAGTGATAACAGTGAATGGCAACTGTCTCCGTTCTGGTGCATTTGGTTTTGGACGGCTTTCACAGCTGCTACTCTTGCTGCAGTGGCGGACTTGTTGGCAGCAGCAACAGCTCGTTTTGCTCTTTCATCCACCTTCGTCACATTAACAGCTTTCTCAGCAGCTTGTCTTGCTTCCTGAGAACAATAAAGAAAATTTGTGAGCAGTGAGCACACTGAGGTTAGTGATAATTCACACTACACACTAGGTACTTATCTTATAGGGATAAGGCATAGAAACACACCAAAAGTATGATGAAATTGCCAACTACACCTTAATTATGCCCCTCCTATCATCCGTGAACTTATTTTTTTTCGTATTATTTACACCATTCCCTAATTACCTGGTAAAAAGATAAGCTAAAACACAGCATGTGCAAACACGATAGTTTAGGTAATTACTGAAGGGGTTAAATAATACGAAAAAAATAAGTTTGGGGGGGGGGGGGGCATAGGACCCCGCATAGTTTAGGTGTGTAATTGGCAATTTCACCATAGTTTAAGTGTGATTAGTGCCTTATCCCTATCTTATATTTTCAGTTTTTACTTTTAACTGCTGAAAATGCTTTACTGAGCTTCAAAGAGCATGGAAGCTCAAGCTTCCACGAGACGGCCCTCTCCAGAAACACCCAAAAGAGGAAATAAATGAAAGGTTGTTACGACATGGCGAATGGAGAACCAAATATTAGAAATATTTAAGCAGCCTGGTTTGTAGCAACTCTTTCAGCCCAAGTTAAAACTAAATTTCCAATTATGACAACCAAATGACGAAGTCAGAACTTTTTCTAGCCACTTGTACATTTTCTTTCAATGTCCCTAAAACATCCTACTATACCGAGGAAACAAGATTATTACCTGGACTGCATGAAGCACTTTAGAATGGTCAACTGCAGAAGGAGATCCCGGAAGGGTGCCAAGACTTCTTGAAACATTATTAAGAATCCCGTTCTGCCAGTGGCCGGACTGAGTTTCCCCGTTTCTGAAAGTGTAAATGCCAAACCCTTGCCTCTTTCCCTCATGCCAGGCTCCTTCATAGCAATGTCCATTTCCAAAGCGGTATACTCCAAAACCATGCATCTTATCCGCAAAATACTCTCCAGCATATGTATCCCCATTTCTGCATAGTCATGCAAATCAACAGACTGGTGAGTAAATAAACATGCATAGATATTCTCTCAAGAAAGAAAACAGAGAAAATAGAAGAGTATGACAGATCGCGAGAAAGTTGATAGCTTATCGTTTTTGGTATCATTCTCTGCATTATCAAGATAATTATCACTCAATGCAAGTATTGGTACTGCAGAAAGAAACACGAAGGTTGCAGCAGAATGAGGAAACTGCAGATACTGATATAGTGGCATTCAGTAGGTCAGCATAAGAAAACGAGCTTTCTCCTAAAAAAAAGGAGTAACTCAGCTCAATAGAAAACAGAAGAATATATTCAAAAGCAAGAGTGGTTGGGGTTGATCCGGTCCTTTTCAGCTTAAACTATGCAGATCATATCTATAGACCAAAAGAGGTACAACCAGTCACCTGACTGTAGGCTTCAAAGAGAAGTTATAAAGTGTAGCTAATCTCACGGACAACATACTCTTATCTCAGAGTTGGAGATTCAGTAACAGTGACAACATTCAAGGACATCTAAATAGAGTCTTATCTTTCCTCAACTCACCTTGAAACGAAGGAAGAATGCAGTGACACCAATCAGCTAGTAGGACGATGCTAAGACAAAGACATAATTGGTACAAAATTGTCGAAAATATGGAACTATCCCAACAAAACTTGTACCAATTGAGCTAAACATGTTGCTCTTGGAATGTGCATGAATTCTAGATGCCACAAGGAAAAAATCAAAAAGACCTAATCTAACATGATAAAGGACAAGGCAAATGAAGTCCAAGCACATATAACCAAAATTTTGAGAAAAATAAGAGAAACTTGTAAGCCTTACTGATTGAAAATTCACATAAACAAAAAGCTCGACTTGAAACTCAAATAACATCAAGGGGTTGTTTGGTTGCTGGTTAGAAAGGGAATTATACATGTACTAAAACTAGCATAGCTAATACCATGTTTGGTAGCTTTTTAGTTGTTTTGTATAAAATTCAGCACACCAAGTACAATGTTTGGTTATCATTTTAAAATCTCACATAACTAAAACACGTATAAGTTATGAGCCAATTATGCATTATAACCTGCATAACTCTAACTAGCAACCAAACAATCCCCAAGTTAATAGCTAGAAATTCGAAAAGAACATTTGCAAATGCTCCCAAGTGGTTTACCTGAAATGATAATGGCCCAATCCATGTTTAACACCCCACTTAAACTCCCCTGTATAACTGCTTCCATCTTCACAAGTATGAACCCCAAATCCATGACACTGTCCATTACACCATTCTCCAGCATACAAATCCCCAGTATATGACCTATACATCCCAACTCCATGTCTCAATCCCTGTCTATATTGCCCCCTGTACCGGCTCCCTTTCGACCACGTTTCCACCCCATATCCGTCATATTTCCCATCTATCCAATCACCTTCATACCTCCCATTCAACCTATAGTAATAAACCCCACTTCCTGAACATTTCCCTTTATGAAACTCACCCTCATACACATCACCATTGCTGTAAACTTGCACCCAACAACCCGAAATCGGCTTCCTTTCTGGTTTAGGCTTTGACCCTATTGACCAAACAACTGAAGGTCTAGACCTTGAGGAAGCAGTAGGTGATGAATGAAGATTAATAGACAAAGTTCTAGCAAGAAATATTCTAATAGAAGGTACACAAGGAAGAGCAACACAAAGTGAAACAACAAGAAAAGTAATCAAACCAATAATAAACAAAAAGTAAAGAAAAGAACCCCAGTAATGAGTTGAAGTTAACAAGTAAAGAGAAGGCAAAGAAAGTAAAATAAAAAGCTTTAAATGGACTCTAATCCAAGAAGCATGACAAGAGTGATGAAGCAGCCTAAGAGTGATTCTTTTTGTAGCTAACAACACAGGTATAGAACAAGGACATAAAAAAGATTGATTTGATGAAGTGTTTGACTTCAAGATTGGAACTTTAAAATGGGTATTTTCTTGATTATTAGTAAAGGGTATTGGGGAGTGATAAAGATCGGAACTTTGAGACATTATTGGCCTTTTATGAGGTGTTGACAAAAGGGTTTTTCCTGGTGATTGATTTTGGTAAATTGGTTCATCTCTAAGTGATGGGATCTTGATTTGGAGATTAATTTTGGGAAAATTTTCTTTTGGGGTTTGTTTTTGATTAAAAAAACAAGGTGGGGTGTTGTTGGATATGAAATTGGAAGAAAGGTCACAGTGTTCTTGATGACCTATCTGAACTTCAAGATTCTTCTGATGCATTTAACATAAAGATATAAAAATGGAAACTTTTTTTCCACTAAAAAGTTCAGTTGTTTTTCAATTCTATAAGGATTTGTGATCTGTTTGGAGATTGTATTTGTGTTTTATTGAAGTTTTCTTGTTTTGACGATTGTTGTATTTGGTGTCTGGTTTTCTTTTTGTTGCAGAAAGACAAGAGCCAAAGTGGGGTTAAAGCAGAAGCAAATTTAAAAGGTTGGATAATGGGATTTTATTAATTTATTATTGGTTTGTTTATATACACCCATAACTTGGTTACATTTACTACTTGGCCATTGGGCTTTGGTCATTGCCAATTTGTCATACCTCAACTCATATATTTCTTCTTGGACCAAAATGTTTGGGCAAATATTAACATTGGCACCTAAATTATTCAAGAATATTAAGTTAGGCACCTATGTTATACTAACCTGATGTCAACAATTTGTTGAAGTAATGGTTAATAAAGTGAGGGTAAACGTTAGAGGTTCAAATCATTGGAGATATAGAAGATAATAGGTGATTTTTTTCTAATTCGCATAAGTTTTAGTAGACAGAGTTATTCAATGTGTGTACTGATATGAGGTAATATATACAAAATGAAATAATTGAGGTGCGTACAAACTGACCCGGATATCCACGGTTAAAAAATAATAATTAAACTCCTACATTGATGTTTGCTACTGCCTTGTGCTCTTTACTTGTTTTACCCTACAACTATGTTTTTATTATTCTTATTATTATTATCTTATCTTGGCCATTGTATTGTCTCTTAAAAGAACATTTGTACTAGATTCCGCAAGAATTTGGCTCTCTTAAGGTGAGATGTTAATAGAAAGATATTAAGTGTATGATGTCTTGAAAGATGTTGGTGATCAATTGGTATTATTGATCAAAAAGATTATACCTTTAAATTCCAAAGTAATCTGATTTTTTTCCCAACTACTACTATATGCGATCAAAGATTCTAGCATTTTTATTTCCATCTATTTTTCTCCCACTTGATGTTGGGTTTATTTTAAGGCTCGAATAATCTAGATTCAAATTAGAAAACTCAACTTTTAGCGTAAAGTGCACCCGAGAAAATCATACGTGAATAAAGTGTACTTTCTATCAAAGACAATAGTTTTTTTAGAATTCGACCTGAAAACTCTCATTAAAGTGTACTTACCACTCTATCTTTGGTGGTATTCATGGGTGGAGCTAGAACATCGCAATGCGTCATCAATCCTCTTTGTCAAAAATTGCACGGTATATTCAATGTTAAATTATTATTTTTATATTTAGTAAATATTAAATTTCCTTAACTTATTCTTATGTTTACTTTTTAATATTTTAATTTCTCCTAATAAAATCATAACACCAATGATATCTTATTTTCATTTATTCTTATATTATTATACAAGAATATAGTAAATATCAAAACATCAATTCTTATGAGGAGTTTTTGTTTGAAAAGCCATAGATAATCAAGATTAATACAACAATATTTGACAGGATATGCAAAAGACGTAAAAGACAATGAAAACATTAATCATGTAATAGATTCCTTTCATCAATTGCACTAAGTCAACATCTATTCTTTAAGGTCACAAATATTTTTAAATCCTCGATGAATTCAACTCGTTCTCTTGGTTGAGGCTTATATGTAATACATAATTAAAAATTAATAGTAGTGTATTAATCTACCTAATAAAACAATCTCTTTTTAAAAGAAAATGATAAGATCATTTGGTTGACGCCTATACGTTTAAACTTTAAAGCTAATAGTTTCAGTGATGGAGAAAGGCAAAATACTTAATGTGGTATACTAAATATAACAAGATTAATTAATCTAGTTGCAACTGGCACCAAATGTTTCATTTTCCCTCAATAGCCATTCTACAGTACAATAAAAAAAAGTTATAAAGGCTGTTAGGTACTTAATCAATTAGGATTTTGATATATATATTTTAAACTTAATCAATTTGGGTTGACAAAATTGATGCGTATTCAGTTAATCCATAATCTTAATATTTTATATGAACATGTTATAAAAATCAAAACTTCTACATATAAAAATATGAAATAAAGTGAATCTTATATGATGCAACAAAATAAATATTGTTACCTAACTCCAAACTCAGTAAACAACCCTAATAAGTCAAGCATTAACTTATAAGCTTGCCTGCTTGTGACTGGAAGAGAAAAATAATTGCTCTCAATACATAAAAACTAGAGCTTAGATACCTCCTACCGGAAATTTAGGCAAATGTCCCGTTTTAGGTCATCATTTAAATTTTGTGCTTATTTTAAAAGTTTTTCAAATATAATCTTTGAAAAACTATCATCCTGAACAATATTAGACTCAAGTATAATATTTGTTTATATATTACTTAACCTTATAGACATCGTGTAACATTTGCAATAATTTATAAAAATTTAAACCGTAATATAACGTTTTCTCATAATATTTTTAGTTTGCTCAAAAATCTTTAGACCATGATCTAATACTTAGATGGAATCAATCGAAGTCAATGATTGAACTTCCTTTAAGAACAATTCCACTATAACCCTAAAGTTTACTTCTATTAAATAATACTGTACTAAATAAAGAAATAAATAAATAACAAGAAAAAGTTTGTGGCAATTTTGAAATTGGGGAAACATATTGAGGGTGAAATATGTGAGGGTTGTGGTCCCCAACTGATCCAATTGCTGCTTGCTTCGCCTATTATCTGCATCGCTTGCGGAAAACGACAAGATGAATGAAGATGAAGAAGATAGAAGGCCCATTTAATTACTGTAAGGCCCAGCCCAAATTAACGGTTCTAACTGATCCAAATATGTGCCGCCAAAAGCTAATCTGGGCCCACTCCCACTTTAGCATGGCCAGCACTTTTCGTAATCAACGAGCTCGTACCTTTTCCTTTATTATTCTTGAAATAATTATTTTTTCTATTAATTTTATATTTTCAAAATTCATAGTATTTCTATTCCCACGTCCTTTTTATTAATAAATTATTGATAAAAAAACTAATTGTGTGGTCAAATTTAAATAAATTATTTCGGTTGAGAGCCATCTCACGAACCTTCTTATCAAGATTACAACAATTGTAATGGATCAGGACAAATGGAAAGGAAAAAGTTTAAATTTGAAAATATTTCATAACAGGACCATTAGAATATTATTCTCTTTTGAATAACCTAAAAAGTATCATAAAGCCTATTTTTATCAAACATAATTTCGGATAAAAATCATATATACTTCAGATCTGTCTGGTTTCAATTAATTGTTATAATTTTGATAGGAATACACTACATGAGTGGTCAATTTTAAGAAGTAAAAGTGTCATGATAATAACTACGATCTTAAGGTGATTTGATCATATGTACAAGCCAAGTAAAATAAGCCAAATCAAATAGATACCTTAAGATTTTCATTTTATATTTCAACTTTTTAGGAAGATTAAGTTTGCCTTTTGCTAGTACGCAATTAATGATGGAGATATTTGATGATTCAAGAAGTGACTTATTCATAATTCAAATATTTATAACAATGAAAATTTACTACACAAATGTCTAACTACAATTAATTATCATTATAATGTATAATCTAGTCATAAGTTTTGTTTTCCGCAAATAAAAATACAATTCTCTCTTTAAATGTCTTCTTCTTTCCCATTTGGTGTTTTTTACCAGGCCCGGCTAATTTAAATTTTGCATTGAAAAGATGTCACTTTAAAAGAGTAAATCGCTATCTATTAAAGATGATTCTATTTTTAAAACTCGAACCGAAACTTTTGATTAAGCATTATATAAATACTTCTCAGCCAACCAAAACCTTTAATCGTCTTTCTTTAAAAATGAATCAACTCTGCATACTAGTATAATGCAAGTTAGCAACACTTTATATATGAGATAATGACCTTTCTCTTTTTAAGTTTTCAAGATTAAACAAGGTCACGTGGTCAGTCGGATTTCTTATCCTACTAAAAGCAAATATGTTATAAGATTTAAATGAATAATTACTATTAGAAGCTGTCACTAATACTAATCAATCACGTGCTTTCGGATAAATTATTGCGCAAAGTGCAGTTTCTTAATATAGAAGGATAATTAGGACCACAATTCAAATATAGGATAATGCAATGGACAAGGTTGATTTATACAACTTATGATGATTTTCTTGCTTTCTAAGCATGTCTCCCTTTATCATTATTGTGACATGTTCACAAGATAAGACATTCATAGAATCGATGCATATTAAAAAAAATAAACTTAAGCGGAGGGTATATAGAAAACAATTTTTCATCCCATACAAATAGGATAAGATCTAGGTAAATCTCACTCTCCTCATACCCACATACGAAACCTCACTGAATATGTTTTGGAGGAATTCAACTTTACCTGTTTATGTAGATGACATTAGTAGCAGAGCCACATAGAGTGAAGGTTAGTTACCTTTAATAGAAAAATTATATTATATTAATAAAAAATTGTACTGCATATATAAATTAAAAATTATTTTTATACATATATATTAAATCATAAATATGTTTAATTAAATTTCTGATTTTACCACTGAATGAGATATATGGAATGAACTCATGGAGTTCGTATGTTTTATAATTGCTAAAAAATAAAACAAAATAAAACTTAATGAATTTTTATATTATATTATTTATTTCTATTTTAACTTCCTCGATTAAGTGATTTTGTAGCACTCAATGCTACTGAGAAATTAAAAGAAGAAAAACTCAGAAAATTAAAAGAGGAAATTGATTTCAATATTCATAGATGATAAGAGCTTGCACCAAAATGGAAATATATGAAAAAAAGGCTAGCTACAGCTACATCCTACTCGTACTAGATAGGACAAATGGCATAATGCCATAAAGGGAAAGATAACAACCACTAGAAGAGGCCTAATATATTGGGCCTACTACAATTGGCTGAACACTTAATTTAGTTAAATAGATGACCCGGCCCATTTAGTGGACTGTGAAAGTATATGTGTCATAAAGACAATCATTATTAGGCACAAATGTACTTCAACACATTCGTATTATTAATAAAACTAATATTTATGACATTTGCAATTATTGAATTATTGTTTGATTGTTTGCAATTATTCATATATGTGCATTCCTTGAGCTTACGTTGTCATTAATAGAGTGAGATATTAATGATAGAACGTAACTCTCAAAATAGCCTCGACTAATGATCATCGAGAATGGAATATCAATGATATGTTATAAGTCGACATGTGGTCGACATGTGGTCTGCATCACATTCTTGGAGAATGTAGTATGTCTCACCTGCTACGAGTAACAGTTACTAGTGATGGACACATGAATACTTTTTGAAAGTATTGGTATACTCTGCTGATAAACTATTTGTTATACATGTCTAGAGTGTTATCAGCGTGTGGGAGATAAAAGGTCCTCTGACTTGAGGTCAATACACACCTTGTTTACAGAGTAATGTACTTTGACCATGTCCTAAGCTTAAACTCATTATAGGATAAGATACGGCTTGTGTTGGGTGCATTATGATGTAAACTAAGGTGGTAGTTGGGCCAAGAATAGGATTCATTCCTTGATTGGATATTCGAGAGAGCACTCAACTTCTCAGTAATATTAGGTCGACCAAGTCATTGGCCAGTGCAAGAGACATATTCAGACTATGGTTTAGTTGTCGACTAATATAGATGAGATAAAGTGATCAAGCCATTTGAATAGACAAATGACAAATTCTAAGCTTCATCGAGTGTGTCGCGAATGAAAGAAATTTATCATCTCACATAAAGGTTATGTTTGCTAGATTCATGTAAACGTACTTCACATATTGAGTTCATCGTACGACGCATTCTAGGAGTTCTATATGGACCTTAATTGGATTAGTGTCAATATATGAAGGCCTATAGGGTCACACTATGTCGATTGTCTCTTCGATCTAAGGGTGTATTGAGAAAGTATTAAATATTCAATTTGGAATCGAGATATTTAAATTGATAATAACTATGGGATAATTTCTATTCGATGGAAATTATTTAATTGAATTTTGGATTTAATTAAATGTGCTAAATATATAATGACGAAACGAGGAACGTCAAGAGCCGCGGTGCCTGCTAGGCTGAGCCGCGTCGTTGACCCGGCAGTGGGCCCAGTCAGATTGGCCCATTGTACTTCAATTTTTGGGCCAGGCTTAGAGCGCAACCCTAATCCGATTTTGACCTAAAATAAACTATATATACAATACTAAACCTCATTGATAATATAAGAATCAATATACAACACAATTCTAGACTTAGAGTTTAGAATAAAGCTTTTTCGAACATCTGCCAAGATTTTCTAGCTTTCTTGATAGAGGAATACACTGTAGCAAGGTGCTTGCAGTCGAAGGAAACAAACGCGTGTTCGCCCTTTAGTAAAGATTTCAGATTGAATAACATGTAAGTGTTCTTGTTTAAGTTTTACTTTACAGGTTTTTATTGTCATATAACCATACCAGAAGGCATTGTTGGGGTAAGTAAATAAAATTTTAAACTTTTGTTGTGCCTTTGATTATATGTTTTTGAACCCAACAAATTACTACAGTTGTATCAGAGCAATGTTGGTTCAATGATTATATAACAATTGAATAAAATAATAGTATAGGTTAAACATAAAATTGGTTTTTCAAACAGAATTAAAATAAGGCTTCTTGAAATCCTACATGTCTTAACTGAACAGTTAACCTTTTGATGTCACCCTAAACTATCAACTATGCTAAATCGAGGAAGTCATTTCGTTCCAACTCGGACTAATCCAAAGTGCAGATAACCAGTTCATTGCGAACATGGTGCACGGTGAAGAACGGGTAGGAATGGATGATGGTCGATATGTGCGTTATTGATAATAGTGGGTGATGATAAAAGATCTGTGATTTGATCCCTAAATTAGATTTAGGGTTTGGATGACTTTTTGAGAATCAACACGAATACGTTCTGTCAGGATGTCGGCACCGCGACCCTATGGTAGGGCGACGCGGCACCTGCTAGGGTTTCAAGGCGGCTTCGCGGCTCCATGGTAGAGCGTCGCGGCGCCTGTCATGGTGACAGGCAGGATCTACGACTCTTGTCCGAGATCTGTGGCTCCTATCCGAGATCCGCGGCTCCTATCCGAGATCCGCGGCTCCTATCTGAGATCCGTGATTAAAAACTTCATTTTTAAAAAATTCTGGACTTATTGGACAATAGGCATCGCGACTCCATGATGGAGCGTCGCAACCCTAATACATTGCAGAAGCTGAAAGGCTTCTGCCTTACCTGCGCCGCGACCCTAATGACTAGCGCAGCGATGCTAATGCATTGTATAAGCCTAAAGACATCTGTCTCACTGGCGTCGCGACCCTAATGATTAGCACTGCGGCGCCACCTGTCCAGAAAATAAAAAAAAATAAAAAAAATTCAGAGTTCAAAATGTTTAACCCACGATTATTATTATACAGTACATTATTTGATAAGTATATTGTTTATGTGCTAAATATCAATATATTTGTCATTTAAATTACTAGAATAGTGTCCGCAAATAATTGTCTGGGTAGGCGGCACCCAGTATGTGTTTAAACGCTTAATGTCATGCTTGGGAAGGCGGTACCCATATGTGCTTAGTTGGCTTTGCATGATAGTTAAGATGCTTTATTTGATATAGCATGCTAGAGTTAATCTTGGTTAAAACCCTAAATTAAAATGTTCCCCAAAATTTAATACAAGTCTCATTTAAAATGAATGTGTCGTCCGTTATAATTGATTGTAGTGCAAAATCCTTTTCGGCGATATGAGTATTTATGCCACAGCATTTTCTCTAAGTTTATGAGGACTCGGACTCTTTCATAGATGCATGTTAAATGTAGAAGTAGGTGATAAACCTTCATGAGTATTTACACCACAGTGTTTGCTCTATAAGGTGAAACTCACTTAGATGCAAAATTGCAGTCGCATAACGGGGTTAACTTGCTAAGCTGTCTTGGCGCCACATCGTCAGACAAGCTGAGGGACGTAGATCGATTATTTGGAACATTCGGTCAAACATGAGTTACAAATTATTTGTAATTGGTTTTGAGACCTACCAGGTTGTGTTGTTGAAGTTATCAGCCACAACAAACGCGAAGATAGCATGAACTTGGATCTTGGCCCATTATGACCATATTTGATATGAGTCTGTATTCTTCCATAAGGTCGAAGAGTATGTTAAAATAGCGAGCTAATTAAACTAAAGGTCATGTTAATTAGTTAACGAATGTGTTCAATAGAAATTATATTAGAATTTAATTTCAAATCTATCTATTCCTTCAGATTATATAACCTATTATATAAAATGTCGAATCTATCACTGAAAATGTTGATCGAGACAAACAAGTTGACTGAATCTAATTACCCTGACTGGTTGAGAAATATGCTATTAGTGTTAAGACAATAAAGAATTGAGTATGTGTTAGACACAGTGTTCCCCACAGTCCATGATGAAAACTCTGCTGAGTATGCCCTATTTGACAAGGTGGCTTATCAAAAACATCTAGACGATGCTACCTCGGCACAGTGTGTAATGTTGTCCTCCATGACTGTGGAGTTACAGAAGCAACATGAAAATATGGGCCCCAACGAAATGTTAGAACACTTGAAGAGTCTTTATGACTCAGTCTAATAATGAAGTATGAACTGTTGAGAGACCTTTTCAAATGTAAGTTGAACGAATGGGGTCAAGTGTCAGTGCATGTTCTGAAGATGATTGGGTTGATAGAAAGGTTGGCTTCGATTGGAACAAAGCTACCTATAAATGTCTCTATCAACTTGATCCTGAATTCGCTTCCTAGTTCATTTGAGAATGTCATTATGAACTTCAGTATGAATGGGACCAATGCGAGTCTTCTAGAACTTCACAACATGTTGAAGACATTTGAATTATCTACCTCTAGAAGTAAAGTTGTGCTCATGGTAGGCTAATCTAGCAAGTTCAAACTCAAGCGTAAGAACATGTAGAAGAAGAAGGGTAAGGCAGTTGCCATACCCACAGTTTTGAAACCTAAAGGAGGTATTCAGAAGAAGACAAATGTAGCTATGGATGTGTGCCTCAATTGCAAGAAGAAGGGGCACTGGAAGAATGACTGCACATCTACAGGGGGAGGCAAAACACTAGGTGCTTCTAGCTCTATTGGACAAGGTGTTTATCATTGAAATAAATATGTATAAATAACACTCACTGCTGTTATTGGATACCGTTTGTGGCTCACACATTTTTAATAATGTGCAGAGTCTGATTGACAACAGAAAGGTTGGACCATGAGAGGTAGACATGCGCATCGGAAATGGAGCACGAGTGGATGCTAAACGCATGGGAACTTATAGACGAGATTTACCTTCAGGCTTTTGTTTAGAACTAAATAATTGTTATTTTGTACCCTTATTGACGAGGAATATTATTTCTATCCCAGTGTTAGACATTGAGGGGTTTTCCTCATTTCTTGCCAATGGCAGTTATGTACTGTCTTTTAATGATCTTGTTTGTGAAAATGCTCCGCTTGTGGATGATTTATATGTTCTAAACCGTAGTCGTGAAGTTTTCAATGTGTAAAATAAATGAGCTAAGATAAGTAATCTAAGAAACCCCACCTACTTATGGCACTGTAAACTTGGTCGCATCAATGAATCAAGGATAGCGAGATTAAAAAAGTTAGACTACCTGGAACCATTTGACTTGGAGTCTGTCAATCTTGCTTGAGAGGAAAGATGACCATAAAGTCACTTTCTGGGAAAGGTGTGCGAGCCAATGAGGTACTTGAGTTGGTCCATACTGATGTATGTGGGTCATTTTTAACTCATGCTAAGGGAGGCTTCCCTTACTTCATCACTTTTACAGACGATTTCACAAGGTTTGGGCATGTGTATCTTATGAAACACAAGTTCGAAGCCTTTGAGAAATTTAAAGAGTATAAATTAGAAGTAGAGAAGCAACTTGAAACAAGTATCAAGACCCTTCGATCAGATCGAGAAGGTGAATACTTAAGTAAAGAATTTCTGGATTACTTGAAGCTTCATGGAGTCCAATCACACTGGACACCTCCTGGAACGCCACAAATGAATGATGTTGTTGAAAGGAGAAATCGAACCCTATTAGATATGGTTAGATCCACGATGAGTTTCTCAGCTCTACCAACATACCTTTGGGACTATGCATTGCAAAGCTCAATTTATATTCTGAACATGGTTCCTTCAAAGTCAGTAGAGAAAACTCCATATGAGATATGGAATGACAAGAAGCCAGCACTTAAACACATGCGACCCTGGGGTGCCCTGCATATGTAAAGAAGATGCTTACTGACAAGTTGGAATTTAAAAGTGAGAAATATTATTTTGTGGGGTATCCAAATAAAACTAAGGGATACTATTTCAATCTTCTTGGAGAACATAAGGTCATTGGTTCCAGAAATGCCACTTTTCTTGAAGAAGACTATGTCTACAAGGAACATAGCTGCAATGAGATAAAATTTGAAGAAATTCAAGAACCACAAGATAACACAGAAGTTGAACCCTTGTCGAATGACCCAGACAAGGATTCAGTGGGAGTATTTGGTGAAGATTGGGTACTTAGAGTACGCCCTTCAGCCAGTGAGAGTGCTGTGAGAGATAGTGCAGAAATGCAAGGCTCTCACACACAACCAATGGAAGATGATACAATGGTTGTACATCATTCCATTCAGGAAATACATGAAAATGACATTTCTGAAAGCTTTCAAGGTGGTGGATTATCCAGCACACAAAGACCTTCACAATCAGAATGCAACAAACACTGAAACACATAATAATCAACTCTGTAGGTCCACTAGGACTCATCGTCCGCCTGAAAAACTTAATTTTCTTGTTGAAACACACAATGAGATAGATATTCCTGATGACGATGAACCTACAATCTACAATGAAGCTATGTTAGACATTGATTCGCAGAGATGGCAAGAAGCCATGAAATTTGAGATGGACTCGATGTACATCAATCAAGTTTGGAACTTGATTGATTTGTCAATAGGGGTTAGACCCATAGGATGCAAATGTGTCTTCAAGAAGAAGATTGATGCATATGGAAAGGTATAGACTTATAAGGCAAGATTGGTGGTTAAATTTTATAACCAGCGGCCTGAGGTCGATTATGATGAAACATGTTCACTTGTTGCGAAAATTAAGTCTATTCGAATTTTGCTTTCAATAGTCGCATACTATGATTATGACATTTGGCAAATGGATGTTAAAACTGGTTTCCTCAACGGTAACCTAATTGAGGAGGTGTATATGAAACAACCTGAGGGTTTTATATCCAAAAGTAATCCCAAAGCAGTATGCAAACTACAGAAGTTCATTCATGGACTTAAGCAAGCCTCAAGGAGTTGGAATATTTGCTTTGACAAAGCAGTCAAATCATTTGACTTTGTTAGAAGCAAAGAAGATCCATGCGTTTATAGTAAGCGTAAGGAATGGAGTATTGTCTTCATTGTTATATATGTAGATGACATATTAATAATGAGAGACAATAAAATTCTCATGCAATCAGTCAAGGAATAGTTATCCAACACCTTCATGATGAAGGACTTGGGTGAAGCCTGCTACATTCTTGGAATTATGATCTATAGAGATACACCTAATAGATTATTGGGGCTATCACAATCCATATACATAGACAAAGTGCTAAGACAATTCTCTATGAAAAACTCCAAGAATGGAGGTCTTCCTATGGGTCAAGACATCAAATTATCAAAGAAGGATAGTCATTCTACTGTTGCAGAACTCGAACGCATGAAGAGAATCCCATATGCTTCAGCTATATGATCAATCATATATGCCATGACCTGTACGAGGCCAGATGTGGCCTATGCACTTAGTATGACTTGCAAATTCCAGCAGAATCATGGGGAAGAACACTGGAAAGCAGTCAAGAGTATTCTTAAGTATCTTAGACGAACTAAAGAATATTTCTTAGTATATGGTGGACAAGAGAAGCTAGTGGCTACTGGGTACACTAATGCTAGCTTTCAGACAGATCTTGATGACTTCAAGTCTCAGTCTGGATATACCTTCATTTTCAATGGTGGAGTAGTGAGTTGGAAAAGCTTCAAGCAAGCTACAATTGCTGATTCGACAACTGAAGCTGAGTACATTGCTGGATCGGAAGCTGGTAAAGAAGTTGTCGCGATATCTGAGTTCCTGAAGGAACTAGGGGTTGTTCCAAGTGCCACTTGTCCAATAACGATTTATTGTGACAACGCTAGTGCGATTGCACAAGCTAAGTAACCAAGATCAACAAACAGAAACAAGCATGTACCATGAAAATACCACATACTCAGGGAGATGGTGAAAACTGAAGAAATAAGATTAGACTATATTCCAGAGATGATAATCTAGCTGACCAATTTACTAAACAATTAAGCTTAGTTAAACATAATGGTCATTTTGAAAATATGGGTATTAGATACATTGGAGATTAGCTCTAGGCTAAGTGGAAGATTGAAAATATATATGTCCTAGAGACAATCATTATTAGGGACAAATGTACTTGAACACATTCATATTATTAATAAGACTTAATATTTATGGCATTTGCAATTATTGAATTATTATTTGATTGCTTGCAATTATTCATATATGTGCATCCCTTGAGCTTACGTTGTCATTAATAGAGTGAGATATTAATGATAGAACATAATCTCAAAATAGCCTCGACTAATGATCATCGAGAATGGGATATCAATGATATGTTATAAGTCGACATGTGGTCTGCATCACATTCTTGGAGAATGTAGTATGTCTCACCTGCTATGAGTAATAGTTACTAGTAATGGACACATGGATACTTTTTGAAAGTATTGGTATATCTTGTTGATAAACTGTTTGTTATACATGTTTAGAGTGTTATCAGCGTGTGGGAGATAAATGTCCTCTGACTTGAGGTCAATACGCACCTTGTTTACATAGTAATGTACTTTGACCATGTCCTAAGCTTAAACTCCGTATAGGATAAGATACAGTTTATGTTGGGTGCATTATGATGTAAACTCAGGTGGTAGTTGGGCCAAGAATAGGATTCATTACTCGATTAGATATTCGAGAGAGCACTCAACTTCTCAGTGATATTAGGTCGACCAAGTCATTGGCCAATGCAAGAGACATATTTAGAATATGATCTAGTTGTCGACTAATATAGATGAGATAAAGTGATCAAGCCATTTGGATAGACACATGGCAAATCCTAAGTTTGATCGAGTGTGTCGCGAATGAAAGGAATTTATCATCTCACATAAAGGTTATGTTTGCTGGATTCATGTAAACGTACTTCACATATTGAGTTCGTCGTACGGTGTAATCTAGGAGTTTCGTATGAACCTTAATTGGACTAGTGTCAATATATGAAGGCCTATAGGATCACACTATGTCGTCTCTTCGATCTAAGGGTATATTGAGAAAGTATTAAATATTCGATTTGAAATCGAGATATTTAAATTGATAATAATTATGGGATAATTTGTATTCGATAAAAATTATTTAATTGAATTTTGGATTTAATTAAATGTGTTGAATATATAATGACGAAATGAGGAACGTCAGGCGATGCGGTGCCTCCTAGGCTGAGCCGCGACGCTGACCCCACAGTGGGCCCAGTCAGACTGGCCCATTGCACTTCAGTTTTTGGGCCAGGCTTAGAGCCCAACCCTAATCCGGTTTTGACCTAAAATTAACTATATATACAACACTAAACCTCATTGATAATATAAGAATCAATATATAACACAATTCTAGACTTAGAGTTTAGAATAAAGCTTTCTCGAACCTCTGCCAAGATTTCGTAGCTTTCTTGACAGAGGAATACACTGTTGCAAGGTGCTTGCAGTCGAAGGGAACAAACGCGTGTTCGCCCTTTAGTAAAGTTTCCAGATTGAATAACCTGTAAATGTTCTTGTGTAAGTTTTACTTTACAGGTTTTTGACCGTCATATAACCATATCAGAAGGCATTGTTGGGGTAAGTAAGTAAAATTTTAAACTTCCGTTGTGCCTTTGATTACATGTTTTTGAACCCAACAAATTACTACATATTGGACCTAATGTCACAATTTACAATCGTGACAAATTTCTATGTAGGAAAAATGAAGTTAATACACGTACATCGTACTTAACAGTTTCTTTTAAACTTACTCCGGGGTGGCCTTTGGGTAATGATGTTAAAGCTTGGGATTTAGGCCTCCAATTTTTAGAGGCCTCATTTTATACCATAATATTTAAGTATATATTTTCTTTGTCCCAAAAAGATTGTCTTCTTTCCTTATTAGTTTATCTAAAAAAGAGTGACATCTTTCTATATTTAGAAATAATTTAATTTTATGAGACAATTTATAACTACACAAATATTTAAGGATTATTTTGGACCACACATTTCAAAATTCTTCCTTTATTTTTTAAAATTCGTGTCAAGTCAAAGTAGAACATTAATTTTGGAACAGACGGAGTAAGTTCTTATTAAGAAAAAAAAGATATTACATCTTTTGAATGAAAAAAGAAGATATCTTTGGGACTTTGATTTGACAGAAAAGTAGGCCTTGAAAGACATTTCAGGTAAAAAAAAAATTAAGATCACTCAATGTTGAAAATCTGAAAAAATGTTACATTAATCTTGAATATTCTTTAAAATATAATAATCAATATGATATTAATGATTTATGTTTATTTTCTAAATGAAGAGTATTAAGAGAGATAATACTGTTGAATATTTTTGCTCTATGGTACTTTATAAAGCAGTACGTGAAGTATATAACTATTACAAGTAATCAAAAGGATAAACAAAGATTCAACAATTCAACTAGTAATCTGAAAATTACAAGATAACCACAAAACTGAAATTACAATTTTGTTGAAAACGGAAAAATGGAAACTGGTTTTGCTGAGTCGAGTGTGGCACTCTGTCCTTAAGACAATATTGCCCCGTATGTATCCTTTATACGTCCTGGACAATTTGTCTCCCAAGATAAAACAACAATGGAACACTTGAGCAAAGGAAACTCAAGAGCTACCGTGAAGAATATTGAGTAACGAAATGATGCCTTGGAAGGTGTAGGAAGAAACTGTTTTGCTTGTGTATTTTTCTGTATTTTCGTGTATCATATATGTATGTTCTTAGTGCTCAACAATGGTGTAAGGGGGTGTTTATATAGGTGATTGAGGGGCTGAAAACTGCCTCCATAATAACCAAATAATGGCCATTATGGAGGTAGTAAAGTCACCAACATAAATGGTGAAAGACCAACGGATTTGGCCATTATAGGAGGAGTAATTCAGCCAAAATAAATGGCTGAATTGAGTGCTTGGCGTTTCTGCTTTGATCATCCAAATTACGACGTTACGAAAACTTTAGGGACCAAAGCGTATATCTTGAAACTTGAGAGATCAAATCGTACATCCAAACTTCGGGATCAAACTGCATTTCCGCAAAGTTCTCGCCCAAAAAGATAATATCGAAGGCCCATGACCACAAATGAACCGACGGGCAAGGCGGAGGCGCGCGTGTGGTCTTTCCTTGAACCGAAGCACATCTAGGTCCTCCCTCCTTTAAACACATGGGATACTCCTTGGGGTCCCAAACCCCAAACCAATTTCGAGTCTTATATACACAATAATTCTTTCTTCCTGTACCGATGAGGGAGAATTGAACACAATACCACACTTTCCATGCTTCAAACACCTTACTTCGTGGACCAATATCTCTTTCATTTCTCAATGAAATTTGACGATTCTTGGCCCTACGGTTATCTACGTACTTAGTAGATCATGCATGTGTGAAGAACCGGATTCTCCAACATACGTAACACTAGTGTTTAAGCCGTTAAATTTGGTCGGTCGCAACTCCCGCCAAAGGCTAATTTCCAACAAATACAAGTAGATGATAATACTTTAATCGAATCATATAAAAATACTTGATTCTTTTTCAAATGCCTATATTACATATATAATAATTTTTAGCAATTGCCTCAGCGGAAAGAATTTTTTCAAAATTAAAATTGAAAAAATCTTACTTAAGATCAATAATATCTCAAAAAAGATTGAATGGATTAGGTATATTATCAATTGAAAAAGATTTATTAGAAGAAATCCATTATGAGGCGATTATTCATAACTTTACATTTTAAAAAGTAGAAAAATAAATTATATATATATATATATATGACATATTCTTTTGAAAAAAAATATTAAGGCCTCTCATCGAAGTTTCGTTTTAGGCTACCAATAGTGTTAAGCCGTCCTTGAATTTACTATTGCAAAGAAGAAGTGCTAGCTAAACAAGCAAGGAGGATTATTAATTTATTACTATTAGATTTAATCAATAATAAACACATATTAAAATTTTCACATCGCATTACCAAAGGATTCTAGATTCAGGAGATCTTCAAAAGAACAACTAGATTTAAAAAAAGAACAAGAGAAAAATAAATTATTGTTAGTTTAGGACAAAAAAGAACGAGAGATACTCCCTCTGTCAATTTATATGACATTAGTTAATCCCAAATTGAATAGTATCTTTCTTTCTTTAATAATGATTAAACTTTAAATTATTCATTTTATTTTTAATAAGATAATTTATAATCACATAAATATTTATAACTTATTTAGACTACTAATTTTAAAAGTCTTTATTTATTAATTTTTAGATTTCATATTCAGTTAAATACCATCACATAAATTGAAATGGAGACAGTAACATCTATCCAACTTGGTCACCTTGTCTTTTTCTTTTCTATTTTTCTCTTTTATTCAGTTTTTTTTTTGGGTCAGTTGATTCATTATTAAGTGCTGACAACTAACATGTTACAATGTATTCAATATATTAGAGAGGCAGATAATTGAAGGGTCACAAACTTTGAAGGATCTTTTTAATTTTAAGCCACATATGGCTATGGCTACTTTACTTCAATTAACACCAACATATAAATAGCTGTATATTTTGTCTGCATTCCTACATAATATTGCGATTTGACATTTGAATCGAGTCTTGAATTTATGTAGCCAATCTATTGATGATACCTAGGAAGCTACGATCACCCTAGCACTAATATGAAAATATGATCACACAAGCCCTATATAAGCAGGTTAATTTTTAGATGGACTGAATTTGCTATAGTTAAAATTAACTTGCCATGAAAATATGCCCAGCTAAATATTTTGACAGGTTCTGTATATTTTTTTTGTGATATTGTCACCGGTAATTTTAGTTTCTAAAAAGTGTGTGGAAGGAATATTCTTTAATGCTACTTCTTCTGTCCCGATTTATATGATATATTTTTTTTTAATCAGTCTCAAAAAAAATTACACATTTTCTTATTTGACAATAATGTAATTTCAAACATTATATTTTATGTTTAACGAGATGATCTATTACCATACAAATATCTTTGACTTATTTTAGGCTATAAGATTAAAAAAATCTTTTATTTCTTAAACTTCGTGATCAGTCAAACTACATCATATAAATTGGAACGGAGGAAATATTTGATATTTGATTGAACGGGGTGTAGTAATTACAAAATGAAAATAATTCTTAAAAACTAATCATATCCTTTAAGAATTTAATTTCATGAAAATGTAAACCACTTTAGTTTATATAGAAAGTTATTATTAGAGTCAGCATGATCCATTTTTCAACATAGATAAACTATGGAGAGGATCAAATTGTTGAGAATATAATCAAATATGTCTGGCTCTGGTACCATGTAAAGAATGGATATTGGGTTTAACTTAACCCCAAAAGTTAACTTGTAGAGTAAGGATTGTCCAAGTCCATATAATGAGTCCATGTTTTAGACCATCTGATCAAAAAGCTTAAGCTGTTAGATAGAACACACTTTTAATATTTGATTATATTCTCAACACGCCCCCTCACGTGCTGGCTTGATTTTTTTTCATGGTCCAAACACGTGGAAATTTTTTTTGATAATGAGTGGCGGTGATGTTCGATCTCAGGACATTTGGCCTGCTCTGATACCATATTGAAGTGTGTGATCATCTGATCTAAAAGCTTAAGTTGTTAGATAGAACACACTTTTAATATTTGATTATATTCTCACCACAAATTACTTGGAAGTGGAACAAAAAAATGTCTTTAAACTTAGTTGTCAAAGAAAACAGGATAGGTACGTCTTTATCAATGGAGGGGTTTAATTAAAAGGCAAATTCATTTATTCAAAGCTTGAAAAGACATATTGCAAACGTTGTGATCCATATTTATCAAAAGAATGTTAGTCGATAAGTTCAGCTGCCTATATTTGACTCAAATTACACATATGTCAATTATATTGGCCCCTTAATCATCATATTCATGCATGGTAGTGGTGTGTGTTCGTGTATTGCAACTGTCTTTTATTTTTCATTCGATATTCTATATATATTTTTGGGATATATAATTTAATTCACTTCACGTCAAATTCATTAAAGAAGAACACAAATTCGATATCTCTAATTAATGATGAAAGAATTATATTCATCCACCATAACTCTTAGTGATTTTAACGCTACTAGTTCTCCTTCAAGACCTCATATATATTTTGTTGGATATAAAACAGTACGGGAAGTAAATAAATATTACAAGTGCTCCGAAAGGATAAACAACAAAGATTACAACAAGAAGTTGTCAATCTTTTAATCTTGTACTAGAACTTCAAATCTGGATCTTGTATTCAGAAATACAAAAACATGAACTGCTACACTTGTGGCTTGTAGAACTGTTGAGAATTCGAACAGTTAGAGTCCTTTGAGTTTCAAGTTCACACATGAAACACTTAGCAACCAATTAGATAATCACAACACCACCGGCTGAGTCGAGAGATGTCTCTCAGTCTTTAAGACAAGATTGTCCCGTATATATGCTTTTACGTTAGCGGGCAATAGTCTCCCAAGATAAAACATCAACTAATCAACACTACAAAGCAAATAGGTTGATTCTGACGAAGAAAACAAACATGAAACGACTTGCTGAAGAATGAAAAATTTAGAGGAAAAGGAAGAGTTTCTGCTCTTGTTCAAGACTTGTGTTATCTCATTTTTTCCTCTACGTTCTTTTTCTCACTTCGCTCAAAATTAGAGTAAGGTTTTCTCTTTATGGTGTTTAGGAGGAGGAGAGGTATTAAGAGGCTGTTTAAGAGGTATTTCATGGCTTTTGTACGTTTTGTAATAAGAGCAAAACGTTTCAGATGACTAAAATTGTTGACTTTCCTTTCCGGTTGGTGGCAGCATTCCTGAAACTCCAGGGACCCAGTTTGGGGTCCAAAAGATAATATCAGAAGCAGCCCGCGACTCGAGCCCGGACCGACGGCGGTGACGCGCGTGTGGGGTAGCCTTGAACCCAAGCACACCTAGGTCCTACTTCCTTCAAACACATGGGTTACCCCTTGGGGTCCCAAACCCTTATCCAATTTTGGGGCTTATAAAAAGAACAATTCTTCATTTTCCCACCGATGTGATAGATTTGTCCCACACCATATTTTCATGACTCAAACACCTTACTTCGTGGACCAATATCTTTTTCATTTCTTAACAAAATTTGACAATCTTTGGCCCTACGGTCATCTACTCACTTAGTAGATTATGCACGTGTGAAGAACCAAAGTCTCCAACATGCGGAACCCGAGTGTTTAAGTCATTAAAGATGGATGGACGTAACCCCATCAAAGGCAAATTTCCAACATATTTCATACTAAGGTAACTTATAACGTACAACAATTTCAAAAAACTTTTACAATGTCAGTGTATCTTAATATGTTGTCAGGAAATATTTTTTTCAAGTTATCTAATTTATTATAGTTTATACTTATGTTTCATGTATTTTGATAAAGTGAAATTTGTTTTATATTATCAATAGATAGAAGTTAAGTAATTTCCTATATATTCGAAAGCGGATTAAGACTTTTAAGTCGATGATAAAAGTATTATTGGACTAATTATCTTGTGTTAATATATGTAGAATCTTCATAAATAGTACTTAGCATGTTAAATATGTATATGTAGTTCGAATAAAAAAAACAGTAATATCATTTTCTTTATTATTGTTATGGCTATTATTTTTCTTGACACGCAGCCGTTTTTAGAATAGACCAAATCGAACGTATACCACTATTGAAGTTGATGTTTTCGAGAACTCTGAATGTTGAAAAGTAAGTCTAATCCTCCTACATGCGCAATGATTGTGCAAATGGGATAGAAATTTTTGTTCGTTTTTTTTTTATTTTTTATTTTATAACTTTCTCAATTTATGTTAGACTATTTCTGAAGATAGTAATTTCGACCACTCAGCACTACTACCAGTAAATCGCGGGATGTACCTAAATGATCAGGATTTGAAAACAGAACAACTGATATCATCTACAAGGTCCTACCCCAAAAGAGAGCAAATTGCTTCCACCAGGGTTCGAACCCACGCTGCAGGCATTTTAAGTTCTCCCTCATTTGTCATCCAGCTATGCCCGAGGGACAATTTTTGTTCGGTTTCTTATTTGGTGTTTGGTTTCTATGCTGAGCCTCCAATTAATTTGGATTTATACTGTGTAATTTTATTAGGTGCGAATTTATAGGGAAAATTTAGAGTATGTGAACCCATGATCTCTCTATATATATATAAAATTGATATAATATTATCTGTTACAGCTAATGCTAAAGAAGGTTAAATGATACACTTTATTGAATGTTGAGTTGTTTATAGAGAGGAGTAGGGATCAATTCCCACTTAATACATTTTTTTCTTATGTTTTAGTGGTGCACCTATGATTTAGAAATCTTGAATTTACCTCTGAATTTTGCCAGGATTTGTTTCATATCCGGAACATGAAATTAAAGCTTTTGAGGTTAGAGGGGTCTTATCTATTCCAACACAATTTTTGAACGTAAGAAATTTGAATGGAATCGCTGAAATGACCTAATTATATTGGTACTTATTTTATGTATCCTTTTTTGTCTTTTTCTATTTTACTAGAGAAATAAAATTTTGAACCCAAAAGATGAATATATGAAAATCTAAAATCCACACACATTTGTATATATGACACACAGAAATATCCATCCAAAGATGGAGTTTCCACATCTTGTGTGATTGTGCAAATGGGATAGGCTTTGATTAAAATCGTTGATCATTCATTCATCAACCATCTACATATCATTTTCAAAGAGCTCACTTTCATATGGGCCATGACTCACACATATTCAGTCCTTATCACCCCTTTCTCATTCAATTGTCTCCTAATTGCAGCTAAGGATATGTTTTTCATGATTTATGTTTTACCACTTCTATATAAGAAAAAATAATTCATGGTTTTAGAATAATGGGTAAAGTTGTTGTTATGTGATCAAGATGTGACAGGTTTAAGCCGTGAAAATAATGTCTTGCAGAAATGCATAGTAAGATTGTGTATAATAAACCCTTGTGGTCTGGTCTTTTTTCGGACCCCGCACATAGCGGGAACTTAGTGTGGGCTGCCCTTTTTTTTTTATTGTTTGCTTTTGCTTTTTTTTAATTGAAAAAAAAAAGGAATTTGGTATTTTATTTTTCTTCTTTTGAAGTGACTCGATCTTTTGTCTTTATTTATCCAAAAAAAATAAATGACAAGACGTAAAATAGATAAGAAAGATATGAGTCATACGACCAAGGTATTGGCCGAAATGATGCTATTAGAAGTATAAATAACACTTCTATTCATCATATGTGACCACGTTCGTCTTAAAGAAAATGACATATTTTTATTTGTAGAAATATTAATCTTTACAATTTTATTTTGGATTTAATGACTCTGATTTGTTAAAATCCACTTACTCTATTATAATTTAGTCTTTTAGAAAGAGAAAAAATATGAAAGACATGTAAAACTTCTCATCATTATTTATTTAAAAGAATAACTTTAGTATTAAAAATCATGAGATTTTCAGATTCAAATTTCTGCAAAAATAAAAATACTAAGTAATGTTTTCTCATCTATCCGAGTAGCTTGAAGAGTTGTCGGATACCACGATATCTATGCTCGTGAGAATTAGCAAGTACATCCTCTGGATAAAAAAAAATCCATTTAACTTTTATTTTTTGAATAAAAAAGAGTGTTTACTTATCAAATTAAGAAAAAATTAAAGTTACTTTCTCATATTTGCCCTTATTAAGTGTTAGGTGACCAAATTCTAAAATCTATTTAATTAGAATATTTTAGTCAAATTACCTATTTTTATCTAGAAGTTATTATTTTCTCAAGAAGTGTGCAAATGACTAAGTGACCACTCTTTTTAATTCGGAGGGAGTACCTTGTGGAATTAATTGAATTTCGTAAAGGTAGCTTTAATATTTGATATATATTAAATTTACATATCAAAAGTTTTTCTTTTAAAATTTTTTAAATTAAATGGCCATCTACCTTCAAATCAAAAGAGACGTAGGGAGTCATGAAGCTGCCTTTTCAAGATCTCTTTTCGCTTTCAAAGATCAGAATGATTAAAGTTTGAACAGGAAGTGCTAAACATGATAAGCCATTGGTAAAAATAGCGTCCAAATTGTTGTCTTCAAAAAGTTAATTTATGAACTTATTGTTCTTTTTGTTATTTAAATTAATTTTTGGGGTAAAGTGGAGTGGAGAGAATTTAGATTCTATTTTTAACAAGGTAGTAGTAAATATTTATTCGTACTCAACGTTTATCAACTACAATAGTTAGATAATATGTCTGTCTATATAATTTTTTCTTTTTAACTTAATCATAGCTAATCAGATCACATAGCATATTTACTCAACATTAATAAGTTTACTAGTGAACTCTCTCGTTTTCCGCATATACTTGTTAATAAAATTATATTAACATAAAAATATGTACTACTTTTTTTCAATCCGTAGTCAAGAAATGTTTTGTATATTACTATTGCTTTCTATGATGATTTGTTTTACAACCAATTATCACCAAAAGATGTAGTGTAGTGGATGGGGTTGTTCCTTCTTTTATCAGAGGTCTCGAGTTCGAGTCTTGAGTATTGAAAAATCTTTGGTAGGAAGTCCTTCTGCTTTTCTGGGCCCTACGCGGCACGAATTCGAATATAATCGGACTCCAATGTGAGTACCGAATACCGTTTGAGAAACAAATAAAAAAAGATGATTGGTTTTGACAGAAGTTGTAGATCCTCTTCTTAACCCCCTCCACCACCCCCCACACCCCCCCCCCTCCGGCCTTTTTTTTTTTTGCGGAAAATGATCAAAAATATCCTTAATGTATTAGAAATGACTCAAAAATATTCTTTTCCACCTATTGGATCAAAATTGCCCATCTTTCCACCTATTGGGATACAAATGCCCTTAACATATTAAAATAGGTTCAAAAATGCCCTCCTTCCAACTATTGGATCAAATTTGCTCCTAATGTTATTTTTTTATTTAAAATTATCCCTCCATTAACAACATAATATTCCACTTAAATACATAATCTTTATTTACTGGTGTACATAAAATTCTAACTCAACCCAAAATAACTCGACACATTCATGACACAACCTAACACAAAATCTATTTTAAATTAAGGCAGTCTAACAATGTTCTTCTTGTTAAGCCCCAGTGATTGAGATGAAAATATTGCAAAATGCTTCTTGTCATATCTAACTACACTAGAAATATGCATGCGACTGAAATTTCTCGCTAAGACAAAGACTTATCAAAAGTAATTTTTATAATTAATTGAATTCACTATAGTATCGAAATAAGCTATAGACACTCCTAAAAACAATATTTTAACATGAATTAATATAATAATTTAGAATATGTCATTTAAACAGAGTATTAATAATAATAATTTTTAAAATTAAAAAATAGACTATTTAAGTAGGATTATACACACAAAAATTATAAGACTCACCAAGTTAACCAAGATCTAATGTAAAAACAATAAATTAAATTTTATCATATATCAATTGATTAAATAAGGTTATATATTAGTATTAAGTTTATAAACCGGATTAACTAACATGTACTTTAAATAATAAGTAAATTAATTTCACATGTTTGTTTTTTATATGCTGCAAATTTACATGTTTGTTGATTACAACCTACTAGATAAGGTTTCAAGAAAATAATTATGTTAAACAGGTACAAGTTTACACTTTATTTTCGTAATGAAGAGGAGGGTAAATAAAAGTTGAGTTTGGATAACAAGTCATCAATCTTTATATTCCAGCTCTCTTCTTGAACTATTTTAATAATTTTTTAATACATGAGACTCATTTTTATATAAAGACTACATGTTTAATTAAAGTATAATAAATATCATATAATCGTAGTCTTGGATTCATCATACATATCCTTGATCGCCCTAGTGTACGTCACAGGTACACCTCTAGCCTCCAAACATCTCCATAGAACCTTCCTAGTGACTTTGTAGTATGCCTTCTCGAGGTCGATGAAAATCATATGTGTCTCTCTTCCTCTCCATATACTGCTCCACTAACCTCCTAATAAGCTGAATGACTTCAGTAGTCGAACGTTCCGGCATGAATCCAAACTTGTTCTCAGAAATAGACACGCCTCTCCTCACCCTCATTTTCACGATCCTTTTCCAAACTTTCATAGTGTGGCTCAGCAGCTTGATAAAAATAATAAATTTTCAGAATGTTCTAGACTCGAGAGCAGAAATAGTATTTCTTGCGCAAAGAGGTATGTATAACCTGCAAAGGCAGACATAACATCCACAATGAAACGGGATAAAATAGAAACTCACTACATGATAGCAGAAAGCAAAGCTTCACTAAATTCCCTTATATATACAGAACTTCACCATATTTATACATATGAACTGAAATTTGGAGATGAAAACAACTATAAGGAGGCCTACATTTATCATATTTATCAACAGTTTCAGTTTCTAGCACAAATTTATATTTCCGTTTCTCATAGATGGGTTTCACAAACTTATATTTCCCTTCTTTTCTTTTTACTTTAAAAAAGAAATCATAGTGTTGACGATACTATTTCACAAGGACAAAAAACTTGACTCCTCAGTTCATCCAAAAAGAGCAAGAATACTCAAGAAAAGAAAATACTCTCTCAATCATATACAAAGTTTTCCCCCTCTTTCTAGCCTTTTGTCCATTACTTGTTTGTCTCCTATCTCATACATCTCTTAACATAATTTAGTTTTCACTTGGAATAGCTTGTTACAAGAAAACTAATGCCTGTGTTAATGCATTATTGATTCGGCATTTCAAGCACACAAATACGCATAAGATGCATGAAAGAATCTGCTAGAGAGCATGAAAGATGTGTTTGTTGGAAATTAGCCTTTGGCGGGGAGATGCGTCCACCCATCTTTGATGAATTAAACACTAGTGTTTCGTATGTTGGAGACCTCGTCTCTTTACACATGCATGATCTACGAAGTGAGTAGATGACCGTAGGGCCAAGAATCGTCTAATTTCGTTAAGAAATGAAAGAGATATTGGTCCACGAAGTAAGGTGTTTGAGACATGGAAATGTGGTGTGGGACAAATCTACCACATCGGTGGGAATAGGAAGAATTGCTCTCTATATAAGTCTCTAATTGGTAAAGGGTTTGGGACCCCAAGGGGTATCCCATGTGTTTAAAGGAGGGAAAACCTAGATGTGCTTGGGTTCAAGGCTAAGCCCACACGCGCGTCGCCGCCCGCCCGTCCAGTCCGGTTCACGGGGCATTATCTTTTTGGACCAGAGAACTCTGCCAGATGTACAGTTTGATCCCTGAAGTTTCATATGTACAGTTTGGACCAGAATTCTTTCATATGTACAGTTTGGTCCCCAGAATTTATGGAGACTTTTTCAGCCTACCGTTGGGACTGTTTTTTGAGGCATTAATCAGCCATTACTTGGCTGATTAACTCCTCCATTAACAGCTCATTACTTGGGCAGTTGGGCAGCCTTTCAATAGCTATTAACAGCCATTACTTGGCTGTTTTAATGCCCTCCTAATGGCCATTAACAACCATGTTTTGGCAGTTAGACAACCCCTTCTTCTTGCTATGTATTGAGCTTCATTTGGCTCAAAACAGCAGCAAGAAACAGGCAGAAAACAAGCAGCAAACAGGCCAGAAAATACACGAAAAAGACAGCACAAAACCGCTGAAAAACAGCACAAAACAGCGAGTGAAATTCAGCAAAAATCAGTGCAATTTTCGACTGAAAAACAGTGACCAAACCCTCACGTATACACTAGATATACACTACAGAGACACACTATATACACAGAGACAAAAGAGAAGAGTAGAGAGAAACTCTTCCTTCCTATTCCATATCTTCAACAAGTCGAGTCATATTTGTTTTCTTCGACAGGCTCAACCTATTGGCTTTGTAGTGTTGAGATTAAAGTGTTGTTTTATCTTGGGAGACTATTGCCCGCTAACGTAAAAGCATAAATACGGGGCAATCTTGTCTTAAGGATAGAGGGCTATCCTCGACTCAACACACAACGTTGTAACCATCCAGATTTAGTTGTTTCTTGATTTCAGGTTATCAAGATTCAAGACACAACAAACTTGCGGCAGTTCTTAACATTGGCTTTGCAAGGTGATCAAGATTCAAGACACAACACACATGCGGCAGTTTTGAAGATTGACCATTTATTTATCCTTTCGAACATTTGTAATAGTTATTACTTCCCGTACTGCTCTATAAAGTACCATAGAAATACCAACAGTTTTCATCGTCAATACCCAAAACTTTAGCAATTTCTCCCTCTCATATCTTTCCTCGGTATGATAATCCAGCTGCAAATAACAGAAATAAGGTGTAAAAGTTAAAAAACAGGAAAGAATGAAGAAGGGAAATAGATCCCAGCAGGCACGCATGTTATTAATCTGTATTCCAAAAAACCAGTAAATAATAAACACTGAAAATAAACAGAATCAGTGTTGAAACATAAGAATAATTTTTCAGAATATAATCGAGCCCACTTAGTTCAAAGTGTGTCCTTAAGGAAATTATTCCCCTCACAGTACTCGAGGTTGATGAAATATCCCCTCCCAGGATAGAACGATTACCAGAATAGTAGTACTCCAAATTCAGGTAGCGGCGAACCACTCAACGGCAGTATATCACACAGAATTTATTTGTGCAGAAGAAGAAGAAGTTTGTATTGTTCAGCCACTGAAAACTGGTGGGAAATTTAAATATGGAAAAGAAACCGGGTCGCGGGTCAGAAGCGGATCCGGTCGGGTCGCGGGTCAGGGTCACTAACGGGTAGGATTGGATAAGTTAATTAATTTAATTAAATAATAATTAATTAAATAATTAAAAATTAAAGAAAATTTGGTCCAAAAAGATTATCAATCAATCAGATCATTTGACCAAATCCAAATCCGAATCCGAATCCGAATCCGAATCCGAAGCCGAAGCCAAGCCGAGCCGAAGTCGAGCCGAGCGACGACGACGACGGCGCGAGGGGTCCTTGCCCCCTCAACCCTTTTACTGACAAGAATGAGTAATTCTACTTATAAGTAGAAGAACTTTTCTTTCCACTACCGATGTGGGACAAATGCTTATTTTATAAAGCAAGAGGGAACTCCCACTTTTCTTTCCACTACCAATGTGGGACAACTCCCACTTTTCTTTTCAATCATTTCTCATTCACCAATATCAATACCCAACAATCCCCACATGAATGGGGAATGGCTATAATATAAAAGCGCGAACATGTGTGATATACAAGCGAAAATTGACTGCATCTGGATAAGTAGGTTTCCCTTTGAACTTTCCGTAGTGAACTTATATCGGATATACTCGATCAATCAGTAGATTTGATATATTTGAACCGTCGAACTTTGTTGTATACCTAGACAACATAAGTCACATAATCAACCCTCAACCGTTTATGGTTCTCACGTTTGTGTTCGTTTCAGCCATGAACACATCCTGGTTTCATGAGTGCGTAGAGAATGGGCCTTCACTGTCATTCCCCTTTAAAGCGGCTTACACTTAACACTCACATAGGTGATTTCTAAGCATATGGTCCTATAGCCACATTATCTGGTCATACACTGCCAGATTTAGATAATCATTAAAGAACCTTAATGCTTTATTAACTCATTAACAAGACATAAGGTTTTATCCTTATTTCTGAACATTGTCTTCATCCGAAAATGGGTTGAGTTATTTGACAACGTTGAACCGTCAGTCACAACTTTGTTTGATCTCCTTGAACCTAGCTCTTGGGATCTCCAGTCTGCTAGGTAGAGTTACCGCCATGATGACTTGTCCTCGGCCTTAACCCCATTTCCATTGATGATCTATTAACTCCCTCTCTAGATAAGCCTTTTGTAAGCGGATCCGCTACGTTATCTCTTGACTTTACATAGTCAATCGTGATAACGCCACTAGAGAGGAGTTGTCTAACGGTATTGTGTCTTCGTCGTATGTGACGAGATTTTCCGTTGTACATTACGCTCCATGCCCTACCTATTGCTGCTTGACTGTCACAATGTATACATATAGGAGCCAAAGGTTTGGGCCAGAATGGAATATCTTCTAAGAAATTCCGGAGCCATTCAGCTTCTTCACCGGCCTTGTCTAAAGTTATAAATTCAGATTCCATTGTAGAGCGGGCGATGCATGTCTGTTTTGATGATTTCCAAGACACTGATCCACCCCCAATTATGAAAACATAACCACTCGTGGATTTAACTTCAGATGATCAGGTGATCCAATTTGCATCACTATATCCTTCGATCACGACGGAATATTTGTTATAATGCAAAGCATAGTCTTGGGTGCGTTTTAAATACCCCAAGACTCGTTTCATTGCCATCCAATGAGTTTGATTGGGATTACTCTTGAATCGACTCAGCTTGCTTATAGCACATGCTATATCTGGTCGTGTACAATTCATAATATACATCAAACTTCCTAAAACTCGTGCATAGTCCAATTGTGAGTCACTTTCACCTTTATTCTTTTGAAGTGCAAAACTTACATCAATTGGAGTCTTTGCAACATTGAAATTTAAATACTTAAACTTGTCAAGTACTCTTTCAATATAATGAGACTGTGATAATGCTAGACCTTGTGGAGTTTTATGAATTCTGATGCCTAAGATCAAATCAGCAACTCCTAAGTCTTTCATATCAAATTTGCTAGCCAGCATACGCTTCGTAGCATTTACATCGGTAATATCTCTACTCATTATCAACATGTCATCAACATATAAACAAACAATGACTTCATGATTTGGAGTATTTTTAATGTAAACACATTTGTCACACTCATTAATCTTAAATCCATTTGCCAACATTGTTTGGTCAAATTTCGCATGCCATTGTTTGGGTGCTTGTTTAAGTCCATAAAGTGACTTGACAAGTTTGCACACTTTTCTTTCTTTACCAGGAACCACAAAGCCCTCAGGTTGTTCCATGTAAATTTCTTCCTCCAATTCTCCATTTAAGAAAGCTGTCTTGACATTCATTTGATGGATTTCAAGACCATATACGGCCGCCAGTGCTACTAACACCCGAATAGATGTTATTCTTGTTACCGGAGAGTATGTGTCAAAGTAATCAAGGCCTTCTTTTTGTCTATAACCTTTGACCACAAGTCTTGCCTTATATTTGTCAATAGTGCCATCAGCTTTCATTTTCCTTTTAAAAATCCATTTTGATCCTAAAGGTTTATTTCCAAGAGGAAGATCAACCAATTCCCATGTATGGTTGTTCAAAATTGATTCAATCTCACTATTTACTGCCTCTTTCCAAAATACTGAATCAGAAGAAGACATCGTCGCTTTAAATGTTTGAGGCTCATTTTCAAGCAAAAATGTCACAAAATCTGATCCAAAGGAAGTAGATGTTCTTTGACGTTTGCTACGCCTTGCATCCGCTTTACTTGGTGTATTTTCCTTTGGTTCTTCCCGCGATCGTTTAGATCTTTCACTTGACGACTCACATTCAGTTTTATACGGATAAATATTTTCAAATAATTCAGTATTATCTGATTCAATTACCGTATTAACATGAATTTTGGGATTATCCGATTTGTGAACCAAAAACCGACAAGCTTTGCTGTTTGTAGCATAACCAATAAAAACACAATCCACAGTTTTTAATCCGATTTTTACCCTTTTGGGCAAAGAAACTTGGACATTTGCTAAACACCCCCACACTTTGAAATATTTCAAGTTGAGTTTTCTTCCTTTCCATAGTTCATATGGAATAGATTGTGTTTTGTTGTGGGGCACCCTGTTGAGTATTCGGTTAGCTGTAAGGATAGCTTCCCCCCACAAGCTTTGCGGTAAACCGGAACTTATTAGTAAGGCATTCATCATTTTCTTTAATGTTCGGTTTTTCCTTTCCGCAATTCCATTTGATTGTGGTGTGTAAGGGGCAGTAATTTGATGAATAATTCCATATTCTAAACATATCTCTGCAAAAGGAGATTCGTACTCTGCACCCCTATCACTTCTAATCATTTTTATCTTTTTATTCAATTGATTTTCCACTTCGTTTTTGTATTGCTTAAATGCATCAATTGCTTCATCCATACTATTAAGCAAATACACATAACAATATCGAGTGCAATCGTCAATAAAAGTTATAAAATACATTTTTCCACCGCGAGATGGTATTGACTTCATATCACATATATCTGTGTGAATTAAGTCTAAAGGATTTGAATTCCTATCAATAGACTTATATGGATGTTTAACAAACTTAGATTCAACACATATTTCACATTTAGATTTATTACACTCGAATTTAGGCAATACTTCTAAATTAATCATTTTTCGCAAGGTTTTGTAGTTGACATGTCCTAAACGAACATGCCATAAATTATTTGACTCCAATAAGTAAGACGAAGCTGAATTTTTATTAATACTGTCAACAACCATTACATTGAGTTTGAAAAGGCCCTCGGTGAGGTAGCCCTTTCCTATGAACAATTCATTCTTACTTATTACAATTTTCTCACTAACCAACACGCACTTAAACCCGTTTTTGACGAGTAGTCCGGCTGAAACTAAATTCTTCCGAATTGTTGGAACGTGCATAACATTGTTGAGAGTCAGGACCTTGCCGGAAGTCATCTTCAGAAGTATCTTCCCATATCCTTCAACCTTGGTTGTTGCAGTATTTCCCAAAAATAGTACCTCTTCGGGTCCAGCGGGAGCATAGGTTTCAAATGCTTCTTTTGTAGCGCAAACATGTCGAGTGGCACCAGAATCAAGCCACCACTCTTTTGGGTTTCCAACCAAATTGCACTCCGATAGCATTGCACACAGATCATCCATATCATCATTCTTTTCCACCATATTGGCTTGTCCTTTTCCCTTGTTCTTTTTCGGGAGACGACAATCTGGGGCTTTGTGGCCAGCTTTCCCACAATTAAAGCAGTTGCCCTTGAACTTTTTCTTGTTGGAATCCTTCTCCTTTCCAGAAGACCTCTTCCTTTTCTTGTTCTTTTTCAGAGCAGCATCTTCAACGATGTTTGCCCCTTCAATTGGTGAAGTCTTACGGTACCTCTTCTCAGCGGTTTTGTTATCTTCTTCGATCTTAAGACGAATCACAAGATCTTCCAACTTCATTTTCTTTCTTTTGTGCTTAAGATAATTCTTGAAATCTTTCCATGAGGGCGGCAACTTCTCAATCATTGCAACCACTTGGAATGCTTTATTTACTACCATACCTTCAGCAATAAGGTCACGGAAGATAAGTTAAAGCTCTTGAACTTGGGTTCCAACGGTTTTTTCCATCCACCATTTTGTAGTCTAGGAATTTGGCAACCACGAACTTCTTCAAGCAAACATCTTCAGTTTTGTACTTCTTTTCAAGTGCAGTCCATAGTTCTTTGGAAGTCTGTACTGCACTGTAGACGTTGTACAAGTCATCTTCTAAGGCACTCAAAATGTAGCTTTTGCACAAAAAATCAGTCTGTTTCCAAGCCTCAGTAACCATGAACTGTTGGTTATCAGGCATGTCGACGGTAGACACGGGAGGGTCCTCACTAGTGAACTTTTGCATACCAAGGGTGGTAAGCCAAAAGAACATTCTTTGCTGCCATCCTTTAAAGTTGGCACCGGTGAACTTCGCAGGTTTCTCAGTCGGTGGCACATCGGTACGGGTTGTAGGAGTAACCGCTGGTGCAGTATTGGCAGAGGTAGTTCCAGTCTCAATTGCCATTATTCGTTTGTCACTGTCAAATTGACAAACTGTTTTAGTTAATAAAACCAGAATAGCAATTCAATCACAGACTTAAACGATGAAGATTTTATTTCTTCAAATCGCAGTATAATTATGAAACTTTAGTTTTCCAACGAAGTTTTTATATCTTCGAGTCAGAATACTAATATTCATATGGAGTAGAAAACTACACAAGTTTTAATCTCCAAACTGTAATACAAAGAACGATGAAGTTTTTATGTTCTTCAAATCGTTGTACAAGTATGAACTTTAATCTTCCAATGAAATTTTTATTTCTTCAAGTCAGAATATGAAATTTCATACGGAGTAGAAAACCACACAGGTTTTAGTCTCCAAAACAGAATACGGATTAATCTAAAAATATAATTTTCTTAAGATTGTTATTAATTTGTATTCTAAAAAACCAATAAATAATAAACACTGAAAATAAACAGAATCAGTGTTGAAACATAAGAATAATTTTTCAGAATATAATCGAGCCCACTTAGTTCAAAGTGTGTCCTTAAGGAAATTATTCCCCTCACAGTACTCGAGGTTGATGGAATATCCCCTCCCAGGATAGAACGATTACCAGAATAGTAGTACTCCAAATTCAGGTAGCGGCGAACCACTCAACGGCAGTATATCACACAGAATTTATTTGTGCAGAAGAAGAAGAAGTTTGTATTGTTCAGAAAATTCGTAAGTAAAATTCTGAGGAATCAAACGAATTTATAGTCATGGAAGTACTGTTTCTGAAGGTTTGCAACCTTTCTGAACAACCACTGAAAACTGGTGAGAAATTTAAATATGGAAAAGAAACCGGGTCGCGGGTCAGACGCAGATCCAGCCGGGTCGCGGGTCAGGATCACTAACGGGTAGTATTGGATAAGTTAATTAATTTAATTAAATAATAATTAATTAAATAATTAAAAATTAAAGAAAATTTGGTCCAAAAAGATTATCAATCAAATCATTTGACCGGAGCCGGGCGAGCGACGACGACGGCGCGAGGGGTCCTTGCCCCCTCAACCCTTTTACTGACAAGAAGGAGTAATTCTACTTATAAGTAGAAGAACTTTTTTCTTTCCACTACCGATGTGGGATAAATGCTTATTTTATAAAACAAAAGGGAACTCCCACTTTTCTTTTCACTACCGATGTGGGACAACTCCCACTTTTCTTTTCAATCATTTCTCATTCACCAATATCAATACCCAACAACGCATACCTCGCGACTAGTCTTCAATTCAACATAAAACCTCCTCCCATCATCAGTGGAATCACAGCAGTCCATTTCAGCCCCCATTAAAATACGATGTGCTCCTAATTTTGTCTTAACTACAGAACAATATTCAACATTGGCATCAACGTCGTGTATCCCTTCTCCATCAGATCGCCTAGGATCTTCTGTTGCAAGGCTCTCGAAACAATATCCCCAGTAACACCTAGATTAAAGGGGCATTTAAAAAAAGGCTTTTTCAAACAAGAAGAAAGACAAACAAGAAAAGCATATTTAATTAACTCTAATGATTAACAAATTTACACTAATCAACTCCGTTACTACTACGAAAATTAATACTTCTAATAATAATAATAACACAAACTTTCTAAACAAACTTGCTTATGTAACATTGACTAAAAAAAGATAAAGCAGATTACCCTTTCATGTTGTCAAAAAATTTAAGTTATGTGCGGATATTTTGATCATAATATTGTTTGTGACCAACTAGAATTATCTGATACTTTTCATTTACCCTTGCACTAATTTTCTTTTCGAAGAATGAGAACACATAAAAAGGGAATAAATTATTCTAACAGACATCTTTCTCCTGAACATTATACATATGGTCTATAAATTACCCATACTGCTGAATACACTAAAAGAACTTTGTAATTAGTAAAGGTGGCCAGTGGGCCGGGCTCGGGTCTGGCGGGCCGGGTCTAGCGGGGCCGGGGGTCGGGGCGGGACGGGAGAAGGGGTAGGGGTCGGGTCTGGAGGGACTTGCTCCAATCCCGTCCCGATCCCGATCCCGTCGTTATCGGGTCGGGGCGGGGTACGGCGGGTTTTACTTTTTTTTTTTTTAAATAACATATGTATAAAAAAACTCAATAAACAAAACAAGATAGTGTAATAAAAACATCACAATGCTGTTTTTGTGCCTTTTATATTATTTAATAGACATATGATTTTTTTGTAATACAAATACAATTGTCTAAAATCTAAATTGCAACTTTGTGGTGTTGTCCAAAAGTTGCAAATTACATAATAAAATTGCAATTAAAAAAATTACATTCTCAAAAAAACTTGTTCTAATTGCTTGATGATTTCATGTGGTTCTTCGGTTGAAATTGGTATTTGTTGGTCAAATTGATCCACGTCGCTTCCACTACCTTCGGTTAAGATTTCGTTGAAGTTTTCATCATCTTCTTCATTGATCTCCGGTTGACCGCACCTTCTCCGCTCCGCTCGTATCCAATCTCTGAATAATACTGCAATTTCCAAGCTGTCTCCGGCTAATGAGTGTCTGTGGTCTCCTATTTGATATCTGCCTGCAGAAAAAGCGCTTTCAGACGCAGTTGATGACGCTTGAATGTTCTAGACATCTCGAGCGATCAATGGAAGTGTCGGGAAGGGCTTCTCATTCCTCCAAGATTTCAAAGAAGTCTTCATGTCCATCTTCATTGATAACTTCTTGATACGGCAGAACCCTGCAAAACAAAAATATCAAACTCGCTAATTTGGTTAGTAGTAGAGGTATTTGTCACACATTCTATTTCTGAGGCTTTCAATACTAGCCGCAGAAACAGCATGTCTTTTGTGAGGTTGTGTTGAAGATGGAGAAGATGGTATGGAAGCCGGTAAGTTACTAGCATTTTCTTGTTGATAAAATCTATATATATTTTTGCATTGGTGTTCTACGCTAGACAACACTTCTTCTTTAGTTTGTTCAATAGGTGGTGGGTGATTAAAATTTTTGAGACTTGGAGGTGGTAGTACTTCTATACAATCGTAAATAGTTTCAATTAGTGATTTAGTACCGTCTATTTTAATAGTAGAATTTAATACAAAACCAATAATATAAATAGAGGGAATAGGAATAAAATATTTTTTTATTTTGACAAACATTTTTTTTAATAGCTGCCTTATAAGCTGATTTTTTCATATATTCACTAAGTAATAAAAAATATTAGAGTTATATAAAATAACATAGTTGAAACAGTAGGATAATATATACCGGAAAATTCTTTTGTTACTTGAAAAAATTTCTCTAAAAATACAATAAGTTTGAAATTTTTTTCCCAATCACTATCTAAAATCATATCGGCTGACTTTTTATTATGAGAGTTAAAAAATAAAGTTATAGGTAATTTATAGTCATAAGCAACAAGTAGTTGCTCGTATAAAGAATTCCACCTAGTGGATACTTCTTGTGAAAATTTTATATAAGATAGTCCACAATCATGACAAATTTTTTTATATTCTTTTCTACGTTGTACTTTATTACTTTTTAAAATAAAGTTTATAGCAAATTGTATTTTACTAAGAATGTCTTCAAAAAGTGATAGACCAACATTTACAATTAAGTTATATATATGGCACGCACATTTTATATGAAAATGATCTGGAAAAGATGGAGTTAAACTATTTTTTAAAATTGTAATTGCGTAATTGTTATTAGAAGCGTTATCTAATGTAATAGTCATAATTTTATCGGTAATTCCGTAATAATCGCACACTTGATAAATATTTTCTGCAATAAAAGTACCAGTGTGCCTATCATCTATATATCTATACGCTAAAATACGTTTTTGCATAGACCATTTATAATCTAACCAATGACAAGTTACAGTTAAATAATCATGGCAGTTAGTACTACGACCTATATCAGACGTGATAGATACTTTGCCATTAAAATGATATAATGAAAAACGTAACTATTGTTGATATTCATACGCGAATTCAAATACATCTCTCTTAACAGTTGATCTAGAAAAACCGTTAAAAGCAGGATTATATATATCTCTAATGTAATGAATAAAACCGGGAGAAGAAGAAAATGAAAAAGGCAAACCCTCCACAACAACTAGACCTGTCCAAAGGTCGGGTCGGGCCGGGTCAGGTGGCTTTTTTTTTCCTCCTTGCCCGACCCTGGCCCGACCCTGACCCTATATTTTTTTTAAAATTCCGACCCTGGCCCTGACCCTTCGGGGACCCTACGGGTCACGGGTCGGCCCTGACCCGACGATTTTTTTTGGCGGGCAAGGTCGGGCCGGGTCGGGTCGGGTCGAGATTTTTTTTAAAAAAAAATTGAATTTTCAAAACTGAAATTGGTATTCACCCCTACATTACCACGAAATTTCGACGTTGAAATGTATTGTATATCGTGAAATCTTGATTAAAGAAAAAGAGAATTGGAAATCGATTTAGGAAAAAACACAAATTGATTGAAAAAACTGACGTTTTTCTAAAAATTGGCTGCGCCAAACAACCTTATGGCGGTTTGACCGTCCCTGTCTCGAAAAAATATGCAAAATCAAAAAAAAAATTGGATAAAACGGACATCCGAGCGCAGAGTTATGACCATTTAAAGTTTCACCAATTTACAACTACTTTATCTCCCTACATTATGCTTCCATGATATTAACAAAATGACTAATAATATAAATATATAATTAATAATCAGCTACCGTTTTTATCTTATTTTATGTCGAGCTAAATGTAGATTAGATATATATATATATATATATATATATAAACAGGCATTATATCACTTATTAATGATAAAAATATATATAAGTACAAAATAAACATTAATGAAGGAAAAATAATATAAATTATATTAAAAAAATATGCGAATTAGGTCGGGTCTGGTCGGGTCGGGCCGGGCCGGCCTGACGGGTAATTTTTTCTCGACATCGTTCGACCACGACCACTGCCGGTCGAGTGGCTCTCGGAGTCACCAAAGTCGACTCACAGCCCTGTTTTTTTGGTCGGGCCAAGGCGGGTCCCACATGGGACAGTCTAACAACAACTAATTTTGATATTGCTTCCCTGTCTCTATGTTTATTGTATTTAGAGCCTACAATTCCCCAGTCATAGGGTTAATTTGACCTCAGACTTGATTGGGACATGTCGATGATGTGAACCTTGTCCCGATGGAGCGGGCGTTTGCGCACCCAATTTTGAAGCCTGGTATTGGGCATACCTAGCTAGATGAGCACTTACTACGTGTCTAATTAAACCCCCGTCCCACCGTGACTTTTTCCAGTTTTAAATTTTAAAACATTTTTACAAATTTTACATATGGCTACTTGATTCTCTACGTCCCTATCAAAAAATGTCCATGCATCTGATTTTAATGGTCGTTTTGATGGACCTCGTCTCATACTAGAGGGAATAGGAGGTATTTCAGTTGAAGGTGCACTAGTGGGTGTTGTCATCAACATTAGTGGGTATATCATCTAGATCATCGTCTAAATTAAAGTCTTCTTGAGTTCCAGAAAATAGCTCCTGGTCTAAATCTAATGGTATTGTAGGAAAATGTTGAGTATCAACAAAATCATCCTATGTAGGAATAAGATGACTAGAAGAAGTACCCTTACCCTGGTTGCCCCTACTAGAAGAAGCACCCTTACCCTTACCCTTAAACATACCTTTTAATCCTTCCATTTTAATTATGATAATAAATAATTAAAGACAATAAAATTAAGTGCGCTAAATAAAATAAACAGACAATAATAATTTAATAAATGAACGAATGTACCAAACGCCGACGTAACGTCGACGTGTAATCGAGAGGTTGAAAATTGAAACTTTGCTCGATGGAAGATCCTCAAGCTAGTTGCCAACTTCACTCCCAATTCCCAAATGAATAAATAAAATTGAATATTTAGCAAACAATGTAAACTTGTAGAGAGATATATTGAGAAATTAGAGAGATTGTAGGAAGATTTGTGAGAAAGATGAAGAGAAAATGAGTTATTTATAGTTGAAAAATTGGGTAAGTGTAAATATAATAACTTATGGATTAAAAATAAATATTAAGGGGTAGGGGGGGTTGGGGGAGGGGGGCCTAAAATGGTCGTTGGCCAACGACCATAATCTAAAATGGTCGTTGGTGCAACGGTCATATTTGCAAAGGGGGGAAAAGGGCGGGGTCGGGGTCGGGCTCGGGCTCGGGACGGGGTCGGGGCGGGGTCGAGTCTAGCTGGCCTGGGGCGGGCTCGGGTCTGGCGGGACGAGACATCGTCCCGTCCTGAGTTCGAGTCCCGCCCCCGTTATTATTTTTTTTTTTTAGCCGGGTCGTGGCGGGACCGGGGAGGGCTCGGGACGGGGTCGGGTCAGGGTCGGGTCGGGGTCGGGCCGTCCCGGCCCACTGGCCAGCCCTAGTAATTAGTAATGTATGTCAGCCAAATATTAATTATAACAGGGTCAAGGTGAAACAGAGTGTACATTTTATTTGAATGGGATCCCCCCTCCAGGCCAAGTTCCCCAAAGTAGGAAAAACAAAACGGGAAGGTGGAGAAGTATGCATAATTTTTCTTAAAAGTAAAAATTTGGGAACACTCATAAACCTTCTCCGGTCCAGCTCACTCTTTGGCCTTTCTGGTAGTTTATGCACGTCCAGATACACAACTCCCTTTCTTTTGTGCACTCCCATTTCCCAAGGTTCATGCCTGAGATAAGCAGTAGCCATTATCTGCAGACAAACAGGAACACAAGACGAGTGTTAACAGACTAAAGTATCATGTGAACTGAAACATTATATCCGGATCTGCCCATCAAGGACACCAGATGAAGAGTATACAAATGCATTTTAATTTGTGCAAGTTGACAACGCAGTTATTGCTGAAGAAATGAACTGTTAATATATCAACTCAGGGTTCCTGTTTTAAACTGGTGACTGAATCAAGAGCAAACATATTGGAGCTTAATGATCTTCTCCATTGGTCATTCTGCAGTATGGAAGCACCAGTCAGGAGATTCAAAGTTACCTTATTGAGGTTGTTGCGATAAGTCTGACACAAGGAAAAGGAAAAAGCAAACCACCGTTAAATCAACTGCCAAACACATGGAGTTCTGATAACGAATTGAAAAGACAAAAAATTCTTACCACAAAATGCATTCTATCAAGTGGTATATTTTTATTCCTGATACTGGCCAGTAAGGCACCAAAACCTTGAGAACCCAAATCTTCCAAAGAGACATATCTGTCAGATTATATACACAGGTACAGATACAAAACACAAGAACTCTGAGCCAAACCATCAATCATCTAAAAAAGTTTCATATTCTCTACTTCATTGCTCTAGCACATACCTTTCTTCTCAATAAAAGTGTCAAAACCGTCATTCAGGTCTGCCTCAACATCTTCAGTAATTAGACGCTTGAATAGCCTCTGATAATACAAAGGGAATGTGCTATTATGATTGGTCATTCTGGGGTTTGTAATATTGATATGCCATTGAAAAAATAAAAGAAAAGACATGATGCTTACCAAGCTGCGGTCATCAAAGTAGACATCTCCACCTTCAACTCGACTGAAGCACGCGAGTTCACATGGCTATTTATCCCATAAATTAGATATAATATGCAAGCAGCAAAGTTGCACAATATCCCCCCCCCCCTCCAAGGTACCAAGAATATCTTAATTTTTAAAGGGGATATGGAACCATTTCTGCTCCAATAAGGAGCAGTCCATCCATGTCATGACGAACAAGCAAAGTTTTTTGTGGGAGAATGTAGTGTTTGATAGCAAGGGGGTCGAGCTGAGCCCCTTCAGCAGAAAATTATTAAAATTACAACAAAAAAAAATGGAGAAAGGATATAATATAAAGAGAATGAATGAACCTCTAGCACTAGAGAAGCCCTAATTTGTTTAAATGATGAACTACTTAGTATCATAATGGTGTCCAAGTGGAGCAGGAATAGATATGGAAGACTCACATAGTCGACCCCAACAAATTTGAGATTGAGGTGTAATTGTTGTTGTTTATACATAATGGATGAACCCACTCGACACAATGGTTAAACCCCAGTGCATCAACAAAAGTGTAATGTAAAGCTAAAGTTGTGTATTCGATCAGCGCAGGTACCTTTAAAACGGCTTGGCAGAAGTCCATGAGCTTAACTAGGGTAGTTTGATAACAAAAAGGAGAAAAGGAGAAAAACAGGGAAAGAATCTACCTCTTGAAATGCTATACATTTTCTTGCTAATGTTTCTTCACTCTTTGCAAACTTCAATTCAGAGACAAAGCGTTCATCACGATGGCCATTGAAAAACTTGGGACCATAACCATAGTTCTGCCTTGGGGGATAAGGTCCTGGTCGCGGAAGGATGCCAGCTCCTCTATTGTTTTGCCAGCGACCCCGGCCAAAGCCTCCTCTCGTGTTCTGGTGGTTAGTGTTACGTATAGGGGGTAAAACTGCAAAAGAGAATGAGAAGAAGAACTTAAACAACAATCAACCGGATTAATGAAATATTAACCTAAACGGTGGAAATTGAAACTGTTGGAAATTTGCCTTTGGCGGGAGTTGCGACCGACCAACTTTAACGGCTTAAACACTAGTGTAACGTATGTTGGAGAATCCGGTTCTTCACACATGCATGATCTACTAAGTACGTAGATAATCGTAGGGCCAAGAATCGTCAAATTTCATTGAGAAATGAAAGAGATATTGGTTCACGAAGTAAGGTGTTTGAAGCATGGAAAGTGTGGTATTGTGTGTAATTCTCCCTCATCGGTAGAGGAAGAAAGAATTGTTGTGTATATAAGATTCGAAATTGGTTTGGGGTTTGGGACCCCAAGGGTATCCCATGTGTTTAAAGGAGGGAGGACCTAGATGTGCTTCGGTTCAAGGAAAGAAAGACCACACGCACGCATGGTATCGGAGTTTATCGCTTTATACAAAGCATGAAAGAAGTTGAGTAATTTCACGACTCATTAGAGGACGTCCCTTATTGGGAGAAACTCGTGCCTTCAGCAGTTATACACTGTGGCTAGCCGGTCGGCTTTAGGAAGGACACGGATGACGGCGTCTGGACATATCTGTCAGGATCTGTCAAGAGACATAAGACCGTATGGCAGTTGATCATCACGGGTGTCACTTCCTTATTTACTAACTAAGGAACTACCCAGAGATCAAGTGGTATGCCTGTCTAGGGGAATTGGCTTAAAACCCAAAATATACGGACCAATACAGTGGAAACCCAACCTTACGAACTGGAGATCCCAGTAATTTGGTTCAATGGGAAAACTAAGTTGTAAAGGTTCACTGATCGCTTGGTGAAAGCATGAGCACTTCGGATCTTGATTTCTAAAAAGAAACACCAAGTCCAAAGCCGTTCGCGATAGACTTTAAGTGCTATCTGCAGATGGGTAAAGGTTAAGTTTTCAAAACCTGTAATGATCCTCAACAGTTGAGGTTAGGTTCTTGGGAAACTTTTAATGGTTCCTAACACTTGTGAAGTGGGGTATAGCAGGATACCTTGTAGGAGACCACCTATTTAAGTGCGAGGACTGGCCGCCTCAAAATGAACGCACTTAAGAATCCAAGACGTTGTCCATGGCCAAAACGGACAAAACATTACGAAGAAGAGAGTAAGGGAATTTGTTGTGTTGGTACCATTGACTTGGCTTACACTAAACACTGACGGTTCAAGACATCACGTTCACTGCGCAGTAAGTCCGATGGTATTCAACTATGGAAGGTTCAAAGTGAGGCTACCTCTCCTTATGCAACATCGGTCCCACCAAATATTGCTTGAAATGAAAAGACACCATGTGAGTGCGCCAAAATCTCTTTCAAGAGGGGATTGTTGGAAATTTGCCTTTGGCGGGAGTTGCGACCGACCAACTTTAACGGCTTAAACACTAGTGTAACGTATGTTGGAGAATCCGTTCTTCACACACGCATGATCTACTAAGTACGTAGATAATCGTAGGCCAAGAATCGTCAAATTTCATTGAGAAATGAAAGAGATATTGGTTCACGAAGTAAGGTGTTTGAAGCATGGAAAGTGTGGTATTGTGTGTAATTCTCCTCATCGGTAGAGGAAGAAAGAATTGTTGTGTATATAAGATTGAAATTGGTTTGGGGTTTGGGACCCCAAGGGTATCCCATGTGTTTAAAGGAGGGAGGACCTAGATGTGCTTCGGTTCAAGGAAAGAAAGACCACACAGCGCCGCCCTTGCCCTTGCCAGATTCAGGTTCAGTGTTCAGAGTTAGAGTTCAGGGATTCAGAAGTTAGGGTTCAGGGTTCCGGTTCACGGGTTCACGGGTTCACGGGTTCACGGGTTCTCGGGTTCTCGGGTTCTCGGGTTCTCGGGTTCTCGGGTTCTCGGGTTCTCGGGTTCTCGGGTTCTCGGGTTCTCGGGTTCTCGGGTTCTCGGGCTCTCGGGTTCTCGGGCTGTGGGGTTCTCGGGTTCTCATTTTGTGGTGTGTGGTGTGGGTCTTCGATATTATCTTTTGGGCCGTAAAACTTTGCCGAAATGCAGTTTGATCCCGAAGTTTCAGATATCTGATTTGGACCAGAATTCTTTCAGATGTACGATTTGGTCCTGAAGTTTCAAGATGTACGATTTGGTCCTGAAGTTTCAAGAACATCGTAATTTCGACGGTCAAAACAGAATGCCAAGCAACTCAATTCACCATTTATTTTGGCTGAATTACTCCTCCTATAATGGCCAAATCCGTTGGTCTTTCTCCCATTAATGTTGGTGGCTTTACTACCTCCATAATGGCCATTATTTGGTCATTATGGAGGCGATATCAGCCCTCCCTCACCTATTTAAACACCCCTTACACCATTGTTGAGCACTAAGAATAGCCAAGGAGAACACCAAAACAGTGCACGAAAATACACAACCGAAAACAGTTTCTTCCTACACCTTCCAAGGCATCATTTCGTTACTCAATATTCTTCACGGTAGCTCTTGAGTTTCCTTTGCTCAAGTGTTCCATTGCTGTTTTATCTTGGGAGACAAATTGTCCAGGACGTATAAAGGATACATACGGGGCAATATTGTCTTAAGGACAGAGTGCTACACTCGACTCAGCAAAAACAATTTACATTTTTCCGTCTTCTACAAAACTGGAATTTCCAGTTTTTACTTGTGGTTATCTTGTAATTTTCAGATTACTAGTTGAACTATTGAATCTTTGTTTATCCTTTCGAATACTTGTAATAGTTGTATACTTCCCGTACTGCTTTATAAAGTACCATAGAGCAAAAATACCCAACAGAAACTAATGTTAATGTTAATTATGTATGAGCAATTTCTTTACTATAGATAAAAGTTCCTATGAGTATGGAACCATAGACTTTCCCTTTGGAGCTTCTCATTAAACTAAAACACCGTTTCTCATAACAAAATTAAGCTCGGCATTCTTCTTTCACAGTTCCAAACCCATCACTAACTATTCAAATGTGTTTAGCTTGTATATCAGAGTGCCAATATAGTCACATCTCCGTGATTATTAACTTATATATGGACATTAAGTAGATCTTTCAGGAAGCAGTAAAGTCAGAGGCTATCTAGATAACTATTTAAATGCCTGTATACTTCTGCTTTAGATCTCTTATAAAACAGCAAACATGACTCATGTTGGCAATGTGAGTAATTTAGGGTTTTTGAACAGAGAAGACATTTTCTGCTTAGAATCATGAATATCTACAACAACTTTGATAGCTTTTCACTATGCCAACTCTCTTAAACAGCAAATTGAGTTTTCTCTGTGAGATGCCAAACTGAAGAATTTAAATACAATGAAGTGCACATCACCGTATCCAAAAAACACACTAGATGATACCAATCACTAGAATAAGAGCATTAACAAGCTACTTCAGCGCCACATATCAATCAGAAGAACAGCAACAAAACATGCTTGGCAACAACAATGGTAATGACTACATTTCCTTTGGAATCTATTTGTTTGGGTTAAACTATTTCCCAATAGGAATTATGCAATAAGAACAATCAGTTTCATCAACAAAAACTATATTATTCCAAATGCAATTGAATCAGCTTATGGCTTCTCTCTTCTACATTTGCTATTCATGGATTGAAAAGCATGGGCTGATGAAACCCCTTGTTCACTTTCTGCTCCTCAATGAAAAAATGGAGGCTTAAAGATTTTATTTTTTTAAATCCTTGCTCCCCTGTCTGTTTCTTCATGAAAAAGGTTCAGCATCGACAACCAACCCATACGGAAATGCAAAACTAAAACCAAACAAACTCTCTCCAAAACCCACTAGAAACCAAAACAGAATTTTGGGGGGGAAAAGCAACATTGTTGTATTTTTTCCAAGTCGAACAAACAAACTAACAGATTCAAAATCCTCCAAAGTTCCAAAATTACTTTAGAAACATTTAAAACATACACTCATCACTCAGAGCAAACAAAAGGAAAGTTTAAAAGTCTAAAAGTCAGCTGGAGCCCTAGAAGCATAGTGTTCAAATCAATCCAACAGAGTTAAAAACTGCCAAGTTCCAAAATTCAACCCTCAAATACATTTCAAAATTACACTCATCTCCCAGACCAACCAAAACCCCAATCCAAAATGTCCCAAAACAAGCTCAAAACCTAGAAATAGAAGTGTTCAAGTAAGTCCAACTGACTCAAAACCCTGAAAAGTTCTGAACTTTAACCCAAACTCATCTATCAACCCAATTTAGCATTGCGCCAGAGTAGCTCAAGAACCTAGCCCCAACATAAAACCTAAAGAGTTCCAGACTTTAACCCTCAAAGCACTTCAAAATATAAACTCATCTATCAAACCAATTTAACATTCCCCAAATTAGCTCAAAAACCTAGCACCAACATATTCAAACAAAAAAATGTCCTGAATTAGTTCAAAAACCTAAAAAGTTCCAAACTTTAAAACTCAAAACACTTCAAAGATAAACCCATCTATCAAACCAAATTAAAAAGTTAGAAATTTAAAAAAAGAATAAATATTAGGTAACAAATTACCAGGAACAAATTATCTCTGAAATAAAGTGTTCAAATAAGACCAAGTGAATCAAAAACCTAAAAAGTTCCAAACTTTAACCCTAAAAACACTTCAAAATATAAATTCAACTATAAAACCAAATTAAAATAATTCAATTTTTTTTAAAGAGAAGTAACAATATTAAGTAGAACAAATTACCAGGAACAGGGAAACGAGTCTTGGAAAGAGTTTTAACATAATCTTCATTATCAGACCCAAACAGGTCCTTATCATCATCATCATCATACCCACTAATACTATTATTATTATTATTATTATTATTATTATTATTATTATTATGAGAAATAACTTCTCCGTTATCATCATGATCTGCTTCTCCTCTTTCACTTTCACTTTCACTTTCACTTTCACTTCCACTTCCACTTCCACTTCCACTTCCACTACTACTTCTACCACCACTACTATTATTAGATGACGATGAACGCGAAGATGAACCCGATGATGATGATTGATGTTGTTGCCTTTCTTCATCTAATCGTTTCAAGTTATCCATCATTTTGGTCTCGCTTGTGTGCCTCCGTTGTTGAAGGGTATACCGGAGGAGTTGGTGATCTTCGCTATAGTGTTTGCGTAACAAATTTTTATTCCCCTGGATTTTTTGGAATTTATTTAATGTATGTATAGTGTAAATATTGAAAACAATGACCACGTTCATTTTTTTATATCTACTTGTTGGCTTACGCCCGACTATTCTCAACACTACTAGCATTAAATAAGTTTGATAACAGCGCAACTAATATTACCTAACGTTCTATCCACAATAGATCAAAGTGCTCCCACCATGATTCAAACTCACCATGTACACCTCCAACTGAATTTTAAGTTCAACTTGTTCGACATCCATCTATGTCAGGGCCGTTCAATTTTGATCAGTCACTAGCAAGGGTCATTTGCACTGCTGCCCCATTTTGTGCTGGTTGCTCCCTCAAATGGATCTAGGCTTCTTTAACAAAAATTAAAGATCAGCCACTTGAAAGTATGGCTGGCCAGTGGGCCGGGTCAGCCCGGTCCCGGCCTAGTCCCGCCCCAACACCGTCCCGAACCCGACCTTTTTTTAAAAAAAATTACGGTATCGGAACTCGAACCGGGACGGGACATGGTCTCGTCCGGACCCGTCCCGGCCACCCCAATCTCGCCAGGCCCGACCCGGTCCCTGTCCCGCCCCAATTATTGTCTGTTTATTTTATTTAGCGCACTTAATTTCATTTACTTTAATAATTTATTAGTATAATTATAAATTTATAATTGAATGATTTAAACGTATGCTTACGGGTAGGGGTCATGCTTCTTCTAGTAGGGGCAACAAGGGCAAAAGTACTTCTTCTAGTCATCCTATTTCTAAACAGAATCATATTCCTACACAGGATGATTTTGTTGATACTGAACATTTTCCTACAATACCATTAGATTTAGACGATGAGCTAGTTTCTGAAACTCAAGAAGACTTTAATTTAGACGATGATAGACCCACTAATGTAGATGACAACACACACACTAGTGCACCTTCAACTGAAATATTAATAAATAAATATTATATTTTATTATTATCACGTCATTTTATTTTGTCTAGCATACAAGATGAATGCAAAAAAAGTATAGGCATTACCAACAAGAAAGTGTTAGCAACCAATCGGCCTCCATACCATCTTCTTTTTCTTCAACACAACCTCAAAAAAGATGATTTATTTCTGCGGCTAGTATTGAAAGCCTTAGACATAGAATGTTTAGTGGTACCACTACTAATCAAGTTAGCGAGTTTGATATTTTTGTTTTGCAAGGTGTTGTACCGTACGAAGCAGTTCTCAATGAAGAACGACGTGAAAACTTGTTGAAATACTGGATGGAGAATGAGACGTGGCATAGAGAACCAAACATTTGCCAAATAGTGAAATACATGTGATGTCACGTGTAATTTCGTATTTTTTTTATTTTAAAAAAAATTGTTTTATTTTCTTTCTTTTTCTTTTCTTTTCAATCCCGAAATGTAATGGAAATATTATTTTATATTTAAAAAAATGAAAAGGACAATTATTTTTATATGAACTTGAAAAATTATTAGAGGTGTTAAGTATATTCGAATGTTTTTGAAGTTTTAAAGTTGAGATTCAAGTGCTAAATTCTTTCTAAACCCTTAGTTGTTGATGAGATTCGAAAATGAAAAAAGAATTTCGAATTCACCATTGTTGAACCTTGAAAAAGCTTGAAGAACAAAAAATGAGTTTTGTCGAAATTTGTGGTTGTTGGCCAAATTGATTACTGGAGTATGGTGATGATGTTGTGAAGTTGTAGTTGAAATTTGAGTTTGATTTGTGTGAATTTATCTGAGTTTTTTTGTTGAATTTTGACACCAAAAATTAGACTTGGAGCTCCTAAAAATGGATGATAAAATGGTGATGAAGAACTCTTGAAAATCAATTTTGGAAGTTGGAACTGATACATGTGCCCATTTCGTATAGGTTAAAGTCATTTTTTAAAGTTCTCACGCGCTTGAAGGACGTGTTCTCACACAATACTTCACGTCAATAATAAAGGTGCAAAGAATTACTTTAAAAAAGTTTAGAGGGGTAATAGGATCCCCGCAAAGATAAGGTATGTCGCAACAACTTTAGGTATAATTCAGGGAGGTAATAGTGTCTTATCCCTATTTAAATTATTAATTATGGAACTTATAGTACTTTCACGTAGTTTCTAAATATGTAAAAAAAATTAAAATATTTAAAGATTTTATGTTCTAACACACTGTCAAAATTAGAAAATTTTACTCTCAAAAAGCGAAAAGTGTCAATCTTTTCGGGAAGAATGAAATAATTTAATTTGTTAGTATACCAAGTTGCTTAACTTATTAAGTGAATAACACATAAACATGCCCTTTAGCTTGGCGCGAGCTGGCAACTATGACCTCAAATTTTATCAGTGCACAAGTAGCCACTTAAACTTGCCAAAAGTCGAACAAGCATACACACACGTCTTACGTGGCAAACTGAGTGAGATACACTCGAAAACAGGACAGTTGATGCTCAATATCGCATGTATATACTTGTTCGACTTTTGGCAAGTTTAAGTGCCTACTTGTGCACTAGCAAAGTTTGAGGTCAAAGTTGTCACCTCACGCCAAGTTAAAGGACATGTTTATGTATTTTTCTTTAATTTACCTTTTTCATTTTTTTTATGTCCAATCTACGTGTAAATTAGTTGACAATCTCTGATTGGGCATTAATCCACGTGGGAGCAATTGCACTTCACGCTAGTGACCTGTCAGAAATTTGTGTATGCATGTTCGACTTTTGACAAGTGTAAGTGACTAATTGTGTACTAGCAAAGTTTGAGGTCATAGTTGTCAGGTCGCGCAAGTTAAAGGGCTTGTTTGTGTGTTCAAAAAATACTTTAAGTGATGGTATATGTAAAAATTATTTAAAATGAATAGATTTAAAACCCCATATGCAGCCAAAATATGATATCCTTAACTATAAAAAAATACTCTCTCCATTTATTTTTTACTTATTCATTAAGCTAAAAACAAATTTTTAATTTTACTTGTTCTCTTTAATATATTTTGAAAAAATTATTTTGTTTTATTTTTATCATTGATTATTCATTTCTCAAATTTATTGAAATTATACATAAATTAATATAACTATTATGAAAAATAGACTTTCATTTATTATTTTTTCAAAAAACAATATAACGTAGATTATGAATAAGTAAAAATAAACGAAAAGAGTAGTATTTAAAAGATATCGGATCTGTCTTTGGTTTGTGTGCAATCTTGTGCATATAAACTATGACAACCATGACTATTGTAGATATCGAATTTGCTCTTTCGTTCGTGTGCAAACTTATGCAGAAATATGACATCCTTCATTATATAACAAAGTTGCAATTTTGACAATTGTATTTGTATTACAAAAAAAATCATATGTCTATTAAATAATTTAAGGGGCACAAAAACAGCCTTGGATTATTTTTATTACATCATCTTGTTTAATTATTGAGTTTTTATATATATATATATGTTATTTTTTAAATTAAGTACAAAAAAAAACCGCCCCGGATCCCGATCCCGATCCCGCCCCTTCCCCCCGTCCCGACAAACCCGGCCCGATCGTCCCGAGCCCTGCCCACTGACCACCCTTACTTGAAAGGCAAACGGGCATTTGCACTTCCGTCCCTATTTAGTGCTGGTTTTTAATTTTTAACCCTCAAATGAAATGTATGTCTATTTAGGCATAGGTTTTTTAAGGAATTCAACACAACTTGTGCTGAATTTTTAAAAGATTCATGCCCATGTAGACATAAATTCTATTTGAGTGGTAAAAATTAAATACTAGACCATTTGAAGGGCAAACGGATCATTTGCACTTTTGTGGGGTCCCCTGTTTTGTGTTGGTCTTTAATTTTTGCCTCTCAAATGAAAATTATGTCTATTAGGGCATAAGTTCTTTAAGAAATCATATGTAATTTATGTGACATCCATTAAAGAACTTATGCCCCAATAGTCATAAGTCCCATTTGAGGGGCAAAAATTAACCACCAGTCCATTTGAAGAAAAAATCATGCTATTTGTCATAAGTCTCACATAAAATAACAAATAAGCATTTTTACTATCTCGATGAAAAATAAAGAGAGAATTATCACACTTGTTGCAGACAAACCCAATATGCGTAATGTAGCGAGCAAAGCGTTCATACCACGCTCTGGGACCTGTTTCAAACCATAAAGTGACTTACGGAGACGACATACATAATTAGGAGTCTGCGAATGGACAAAACCTAGCGACTGGTGCATGTAAATAGTTTTTTTCAAGTCCCCAGGTAGAAATGCATTCTTCACATCAAATTGATTAATCGACCAATACTTATCCATAACGATGCTCAGAACTGTGCGAATGGTAGCCGGTTTAACAACCAGACTGAATGTCTCACCACAATTAATATCCTCATGCTGATTAGTACCATTAGCCACTAGTCGCGTCTTATATCTCTCTAGGTCACCGTTATCTCTGTATTTGTGATAAAAAAATCCACATGCATCGGATCACATTCACCCCCTCTGGTCGAGCAACCAAATCTCAAGTGCGTTGTTTCGTTAAAGCATTAAATTCCTTACGCATGAGCGCATTCCAATTTGGATCTAGTTTGGCTAATTTTGGATTTTAGAAATAGGGGATATGATTTGTATGAATAGGTTAAATTGGACTTTGGGTTTAAAAATTTCGTGTTGGGCACGGGTTTCCATACGGTGCGTAGGGCAGGGGCAGGTTTGGTAATTGCGTGGGGTGTCAGGTCAGGGATCTGCTGGGTGGGTGATATCATGGGAGAGGGTATGGCTGGGTCAGTTAATACTAGGGATGATTGTGGGTTTGGCAATCCGGGCAGAATAGGTGGTTGTGGGGTTGTCAACTGTGACGGTGATAGGTTGGTGGGGGGTTGGTTGCAGAGATATGACGGGACTATTGCGGGAAGGGGTTGAGTAACTGGGAAGTCAACGTTGGGTGGTGGTAGCACAGTGGGTTTGGGTTGCAGATGTCGGAGGCTAGAAGTCACAGCCACGGGTTGTGACAGAGACATATGAAACCTATTTTTGGTGACGGGAGAGACAACCGGCGGTGACCTGGGTCAGGTCGCCACTGTCGGTGAAGGGCCTGACAATGCCTTGTTGGTTGCAGCGTAGTTAGATGGGGACGTGACAGTGGTCGGGACGACGTGACTACCGAATGTGGCAGTGACCTGACTGAGATGTGTCTGGCAGTGGTGGAGGCCGGTGTGTCGGTTGCTGCCGGAACAGTGGCAACACGACGTAGAGTATGGTGAACAAGCGGTGATGTGTCAGAATCATCGAGAAATTGGTAAACAGTGACTCGAATTTTTTGAATGTTGTCGAACGGGAAAACGTATTCAACAAAGGTGACATAGCGTGAGATTATAATTTTGTCGGTGGATAGCTCATAGCACAAATACCCCTTATGGTTTGACGAGAAACCTAGGAATGCATACGGAGTGGATCGAGGTGCTAGTTTGGGGGAGGGGGGGCGTGGATGTCAGATTTTGGTAACACAAACAATCGAAAATTCTAAGGTATCATAGGTAGGGATCCGACGGTAGATAATTTCGGTGGGTGTCCTATTTTGAATCGCACGGGTAGGTAAGATGTTAAGAATATGTTCTACCATTTTTAATGCATATACCCAAAATGTGGGGGGGGGGAGAGATGCGTGGAAAGAAGTGTACGGACCATACTATTAATGGTACGGAGAATTCTTTCGGCTTTACCTTTTTTAGGAGAGGTATAGGGGCACGAGAAATGAAAGACTGTGTTATTAGCCGCATAGAATTTATGAAATAGAGAATTATTGAGCTCATGACCATTATCACATTGAAACGCTTTGATATCTTTTTCAAATTGCGTTTTAACCATTGTAAGAAATTCAACAAATTTGGAGAACACTTGAGATTTGAGTTTAAGTCAGGCTCATTCCAATTCTTTGTTCACCGATGTTGGGCCCCCAAATCATATTATCTACGCTCCAATTAGCAAGGTCTGGGCATGCGGGGTAGTGTTAAGAGTCCCACATCTGATATGAAATGGGAACATGAACTCCTTATATGGACTTGGACAATCCTCATCCTACGAATTAGTTTTTTGGGTTGAGTTAGGCCCAAGATTCATTCTTTAAACTATTAAAGGAGGGCAAACAGAACAATGGAGTGGGGAACGATCCATGGGCATTGACAAGTTTAAGGTTAAGTCCAATTGTTTTTCTAGGCCCAATCGGAATTATATGATGGACCATTTTGGTTAGTGCAGTCCCAACTTATATTGAGCAACTGCGGTAATTCTGTTTTTTTCACCAGTGATATGATATTTTTGCTTGCTTATATCTCAATTATTTTACTTATATCTTTTAGTATTGAGCAGCAATAACTCTGTCCAAAAGCCTTATATATTCTTTTTTTCCTTTCTTTTTATTTTTGGTATTACTATAACATGCTATATATAAGCACGAACTAACAGATCTTTTTTAAGAAAATAATTAAATAAGGAAGAAGAGAAATGAAATAGTAGTAAAGAACTATTGACTTAAAAAATTAAAACAACAATAACATATCCGATGTAATTTCAAAAGTGAAGTCTGAAAAAGATAAAATGTACACAGACCTTACAATAATATTATGAAAACACTTTACTCAGACAAGTGACTACAACGCATCGGCCAATAATATATATGGATTTAATGATCCTGCAGATGAATCTATGTGACAAATTAAATCTGCTAGCTCACATATGCATTTATGTACGCACATACATGCTTGAACATCTACCTATATGGAAAGTGGAAACAATAAACACATACATGAAAAATAAGACGATCAACGAACAAATCTTCATTAGACGGGACGGAGTAGGTGAGTCGTCGTTCGAGTTTCGCGCAGCTGGTTCACATTATTTCCGTCAAATTCTGCATGGATGAAAATGCTAACTGCTGGAATTGTAGAGAAAACGCGTAGAGGCCATTCGCGAAAACTAGTTCATGCAATGGAAATCCAAGAAGAACATGAAAAAAGTGTAAAGGTGATAAAGAAAAAGTACCAAAATAGAACTTGTGGGAGTAGAAGTGAGGCTACACATAAGATATTTAGGGACTTGGAGAAATATCCAAAACTTATGTGTATTTTCATTGGATGATGAATTGTTGCAGAAGGGTCGATGGAGAAAATGTTAGAAATTTAACTATGTGGGATTGAGTTTTTCCCGTCTTTAGTGACTTAAACATGTAGGCCCCGCATGTCGGAGATATCATTTCTTCGCACATGCCTAATCTACTAAATGAGTAGATAATATAAGTGCCATTTATCGTCAAATTTCGTTAAGAAATGAAAGAGATATTGGTACACAAAGTAAGGTGTTTGACACATGAATAGATGGATTGTTTTGGCCAAAATGACTAGTCTCCCACATAGGTAGAAGATGGAAGGATTGAGCACTATATAAACTCTATTTGTTAGTAAGGGTTTTGGACCCCAAGGGGTAACCCATATGCTAAGAAGAGGGAGGACCTAGGTGAGCTTGGGTTCGGGGCTAATCCCCACACGCACGTCGCCTCCGCCCGCCAGTCCGGTTCAGCTAGGGCTCGGGTCACGGGTCACGGGCTGTGGGCTCTCTTCCGAAAACTCTTCTATTTACATAAACAACACAAAAACTCAAACAGAAACACAGTTCTGTTATGTTCAATTTTGTTCGAAATACAGAAACACAGAAAATCCTCTCCTAGAATCAGCAATTTGTTCTATATTTATTTCTTCGCTAGAATCAACTTTATTTGCTTTGTATAGTTGATTATTGTTGTTTTATCTTGAAAGACTATTGTCCATCATCGTAAAAGCATCTATACGAGGCAGTTTTGTCTTAAAGACAGATAATCATCTCCCGACTCAGCCTTTATTCTTGTTTAACCTTTCTGATACCATTTTTATACCTACAATTTAAGATAAATTTTTCTGAGTGTTCGAAAGATGTTTGTTTCAAACATTACTTCTGGTTCTGCTGCTGCAACTCTAGGGAATGTTGTTGTCCCTGCTTCTGCCAGTTTCCAAGGAGAACGCCCAGAAAAGTTATTGGGTACCAACTTCAAGAGATGCCAACAAAATATGTTGTTTTATCTTACTACGTTGAACCTGTCACGCTTTCTGACAGAAGATCCTCCTTCTGGTGGGGATGCAATAGACACTCAGTCTAACATAACGGCTGAAGTGGGCAAAGATATCCAGGTCACAAATGCCCTGAAGTTAACACTGGATGCCTGGAATCATAGTGATTTCATGTGCAAAAACTGCATTATGAACGGTCTGTCAAATACACTCTATACTATGTATTGGACCGTGAAGACGACAAAGGAGTTGTGGGAAAAACTCGAGAAAAAGTACAGCGCACAGGATGCGGGTAATAAGAAATTCATAATTGGAAAATTTCTGAAATTTCAAATGGTGGATGATAAATCAGCGATGTCCCAATGATTCTTCATCATCTGGATTTGGAAGGAATGAGGCCAAACGAGCAATTTATGGTTGTGTCTTTGATTGAGAAACGGTATCCCTTGTGGAACGCGTTCATGAGTTATATCAAACTAAAGACAAAAGAAATAGGGTTTGAAGATCTTATTGTCAAACTGCAAATACAAGAGGACAATAAAAGGGTTATATCTAAGGGAAAACAGACAATTGAGGCAAAGGCGAATCTGGTTGATTCAAAGAGAAACGCCAACAAAAAGCGCAAGTACCAGGGAGACGACAAAAGCTAAACGATAGAGAAGTTCAAATGAAACAGTCATCACAGTGGAAAGGAAACATGTGGGGCGAAACAATTCTTACCACAAATACAATTCTCAATAGAGTTCCGCATAAATGTAAGGATAAAACTCCATATGAATTATGGAAAGGAAAGAAATCCACTTACAAATAATTAAAAGTGTGTGGCTATTTGGCAAAGGTCGAAATACCTAAACCAAAACAGGTCAAAATTAGACCTAAGACTGTAGATTGCATATTCGATAATAACAGTAGTGCTTATAGCTTCTTAGTGTATAAGTCGGAGATACCTGATATCCACGAGGGTACGATCATGGAATCAAGGAATGCTGAATTCTTTGAACAGATCTTTCCTAAAAAGGAAAAAGAAATAGTTTCACGCAAACGAAGTTATCAACAAGACCCGGGAGTTTCTGATTATTCGAAACTATACATTCCAGATATACAGGACTCAGAAGTTACTGACTATCCGGTACTTAATGTTCCAGACCTACAGAACTTAGGGGTTTCAGAGGTTGAACAAAGACGGAGCAAAAGGGCCGAAAAGGACAAAACCTTTTGGTCCAAACTTTCTAACCTATATGGTTGAAAATGAACCAAGGACAATTAATGAAGCATTGTAAATGTTGGCACCTTGTGTGTGCGCCAAAATCTCTCTTTCATAGAGGAGATTGTTGGAAATTTGCTTTTGGCGGGGAGATGCATCCACCCATCTTTGATGAATTAAACACTAGTGTTCTGCATGTTGGAGACTTTGTCTCTTCGCACATGCATGATCTACGAAGTGAGTAGATGACCGTAGGACTAAGAATCATCAAATTTCGTTGAGAAATGAAAGAGATATTGGTCCACGAAGTAAGGTGTTTGAGGCATGAAAATATGGTGTAGGACAAATCTACCACATCGGTGAGAATAGGAAGAATTGCTCTTTATATAAGTCTCTAATGTGGTAAAGGGTTTGGGACCCCAAGGGGTATCCCATGTGTTTAAAGGATGGAGGACCTAGATGTGCTTGGGTTCAAGGCTAAGCCCACACGCGCGCCGCCACCGGCCGCCCGTCCGGTCTGGTCCGGTCTCGGGCTCGGGCTTGGGTCACGGGTCGTGGGCTGTGGGGACTTTCTGATATTATCTTTTTTACCCCCAAATTGCTTAATATTTACAGTTTGGTCCCTAGAGTTTCTGGGAAAGTTGATTCTGCCTACCATTGGACTGTGTTTTGGAGCATTAACCAGCCATTACTTAGTCGATTTGAAAAGCTGGAAAGATGCAAGAAGACTGAGGCTGATTAACTCATCCATTAACAGCCCATTACTTGGGCAGTTGAGCAGCCTCTTTCAATGGGGCAGTTGAGCAGCCTATTTCAATGGCTATAAACATCCATTACTTGGCTGTTTAATGCCCTCCTAATGGCCATTAACAACCTTGTTTTGGGCAGTTGTACATCCCCTCCTCCATGCTATATATTGTGCCTCCTTTGGCTCAAAACAGACGAGGAAAAACAGCACAAAACAGACAGAGAAAAACAGCAAAAACAGTCATGAAAAAGAGCAAAAACAGTGTTGAAATACACACATATACACAAGATATACACAACAGAGACACACTATATACACAGAGACAAAAGAGAAGAGTAAACAGAAACTCTTCCTTCCTTTTTCATATCTTCAACAAGTCGATTCATATTTGTTTTCTTTGTCAGGCTCAACCTATTGGCTTTGTAGCGTTGAGATTAAAGTGTTGTTTTATCTTGGGAGACTATTGCCCGCTAACGTAAAAGCATATATACGGGGCAATTTTGTCTTAAGGACAGAGGGCAATCACTCGACTCAACACACAACGTTGTAACCATCCAGATTTAGTTGTTTCTTGATTTCAGGTTATCAAGATTCAAGACACAACAAGCTTGCGGCAACAAAGAAGATTAACTTATTTGTTCAACAAGATTCAATTTCTTAATATTGAATATTTGTTTATCCTTTCGAACACTTGTAATAGTTATTTAGTTCCCGTACTGCTTTATAAAGTACAATAGAGTACCAACACCTCCTGCTTAATATTTTCTTAAGAGATGTTTAAATAAAAAACACGATAAATATTTTGAGACTAAAGGAGTACCTAAGTTTTATCCTAGCTCTTGCCCTTGACTTAGTTTTTTTTTTTTTGGTCTCTCAATATCATATTGAAGCCCGATTATATTCGGATTCGCGCCGCATAGAATTCATTTCTGAGAAAATCGCACCCTGCCTAGGATTTTCCAAGATTTAAGAGGATAGGACTACTTTCCAACGGTTTCAACTAACTTTCTAATCATCCGACAATTATCAGTTTCTTTCTCTGTCTTTACTTCTTTCCTTTTTTTTTGTTCTGTTTTTGCCAACACCTAAAGAACTTACTCCTTCCATTCATGTTTAACTGATATTTCACCCTAATTATTATATGTTGAAAATGAATTGAAAACAATTAGAATACTTATAGTAAAGATAAAATAGTTATAAATTGATAAATTATCTCTTAATTTTTCAAATTGAACAAATAAAAATAAATATTTATTTTTAGTGTAGTGGACAAGTAAAAATGAACAGAGGGATTAACATATTACTCCTACCTTAGTAACTTTTATTCAAACCTTATATACTTAAGAAATTCACTATATTTTTATACGTATTGCAATATGAACTCAATTATTTTATATATTAAATTGAGTTTATGGTAGGAATTCAGAAATTATAAAATCTGAATTTACCTCTGATATCAACTGACAACATACCATATATAACATCGGCCAATAATTAAGCAGGGTTAATGTACGAGATGAATGTGTGTGAGAAACCTGCTTGCATATCCATTACGAGTAATTAATTAGGTGCATGGTTGAAACTTGAAAGCTAGCTACTAGTATACTACAAAACATATACGGAATAGAGCCTTTCCAATTCCATTTTTGAATATATGGATGTTAGGTTTTACGTCTTCCATTTATATTTACTTTTTGGATTTTACTATGCACAGGATAGAGGTCAAGCTAAACCCTCCGCCACCTCAGGGTGGCTTCAATAAATAAATATATATATATATATATATATATATGGAAACAAACACATATTTGAAAAGCAAGACAGTACAGGAGACAAAGCTAAAGTATCAGTTACAGATTCTATAAAATCCAATAACTTTAGTAAAAGTATTATGTTCGTATTAAGAAATACATTATTATGTACAACAACTTTTCATAATCCAATAAGTTGCATTTTTTAAAATTCATAACCCACACAATTCAAAATTCTGAATCTATATTTGTTATCAGCAGTGGGTTAATATAATTAGACCGGAGGGAGTAGGTGAATTGTTTGAGCTTGGGGCTGCTGGTTCACATTATTTCTGTCGAACTCCACATTTATGAAAATGCTAAATGCTGGAATTGTAGATATAATACGTAGAGACCATTCCTTAAAATTGACAATACAAGAAGAAAGTGTAATGGTGATAATGAAGAAAATGTACCAAAATAACACTTGGGGTAGTAGAAGTGATGTTAGACACAAGATATTAAAGGACTTGGAGAAATATCGTGAACTTATGTGTATTCTCATTAGATGATGAATTGTTATACAAGCGATTGAGAAAATGATGGAAAATAAGAAAAGGAAGAAGAGCCTATTCATAAATGCCATGAAATTGAGTTGGCCAAATATATGGAAAGGATCCCAATTTTCAGAAATGAATATGGATTTGAGAAATGTTAACTATAATCAAGATTAAGTACCTTAGATCAAACTCCATTATTTTTAAGCTTTTGAATCTTTATGGTTGAGTATATATTTTTATATTCTACATATAGAAAAGGTAAGATGGTCAACCAAGAGCAAAATTGTCATCTTGCTCAATTTTTAAAATAAATGCTTTGCTCATCCACGTTGCTTCCACTCCAAAACAGAGACAACACATAATAGAAGAGTGAAGAATTGGGACGATCAAGAGCAATTTTGTCGATTGAGCAAAATGTTCAGCTTAAAATAGGTGTACATTGTGCAAAGAGAGCATCAAATTCACGAAAAAGATCGGACAACATTTTCATTCCAAAAAAAAAAACATTAACCTAGAAGCCTATGAAGGTCAAGCATCCAAAAGTATAATTGTGAACTCGTTATATTTTAATTTAAAAGTTAACAAATATTAAAAAAGATATCTTGTATATCGATTGTTTTAGCAATGAACTAAACATCCAACAAGAAATAATCTTTACATTACTAATTCATGTATTGTTAATCTGCACATACTATTCACTACATTATAGTCTAACTTGTCTGCCAAAGGACCCCTAGATTGCATCTACTTGTGCTTTAAATGTCGGGATATTGACACCTATATACAACCCTAAGTCATTATTGATTTTAGCCAAAGATTAGGCTTAGCAACTAAAGCCTAAAAAGTTTGGCAATTGATAGCCAAATCTTACCTAACGAACTAAAAAATAGGAGAACGTAACTCCTTATTACACGCTGGTAATGAATATTCAACTCCTAATTTCACGCAATTCCCCTTCAAAAATCAAATTCTTCCAAGAAAATTGCAAATATTCAATCTTATGAGCAAAAGATTTCATGGCAGTTTAATGTATAACCCTCGTATATCCTATGTATATACTAGTACACTTATAACAGACAACACTACGCCATGATATATCATATAAATCAGTGTATATCACACATAATTTTTTATGATATGGAGATACATGAATATACAAAAAATATATTGATAAACATGTGAATATGCATGAATATACATAGAGATATACACAAATTTAAAATCACTATACCCACCGAGATCCTGTCCAAACCAAGCTAAGTCTTCTCCAAATAGCTCAAATTTCAGAACTAGGGTTTGTTTGGCCATGCAATTGAATTTCAAATTTGTGTTTGTTTGACATTTGATTGAAATTCAACTTCAATTTGAAATTTTGACTTCAAATCTCAAAATCATCTAATAAGTTAGAATTTCAAGTCTAATTCTTTTATTTTATTTTTTCTAAAATTTAAAACTTGATACATAAGTTTATATTTTGAAAAAATAGACCCACATTTTTATTTTATTTTTAAAAAGAACCCACGTTGAAGAAATTGTCCGTACCATGTGGGAGGAATAACTAGTTACTACTACTGTTGATTTATTGAACCAGTAGATCTTTGTAAAATTATGTGCATATGAAAGTTTGTAATATTATGTAATCACAAGCATTTATTTATAAAAAGAACGTGGAGATATGTAATTTGTTAATAATTCGATTAGAATATTCAGATACCTTATTTATGAACTATATTATTCTTATTTGGTAAGATTATATAAGAGTTTGGGAAGTTTGATAGTTTTCACAAATTTTAAATTTTTCATGTTTATAAAAAAGAGTACAACTTTTGAATCGCATGTCCAAATAAAACTTTAACTTCAAATAAACCTTTACCCAAATCAATGATTTCAAGATCATATGTCCAAACGCCTACTTAGTTTCCCAAATATTCTTCAAAACTATTTCAACAACACCCATTCAATTTTACAACACTTTTTGAATTTCAGTTTTAAAACCCTCATCCTTGAAACTCCATTAATGGGGTTTTCAAACTTTTCTTCCCCGTTTGGAATTGTGTTTTCCAAAAAGAAAAAATGGATACACCCAATTATTGGACACACTTGTCATACAGTGTCAATTTCTCTTGAAGTTGAACAAAGTTTATAAGGCTAATACCCCATGGGCCCATGAATATCCATGAACACAACCGGCTTTAGACATTGTCAGCTTTCTTTTTGAAAGTCAAAGATAATATTATTACAAACTTAATAGAGTACCATATTACAATTACTAGCAGCATCATTTAAGACACTGCAATTTCCCAAAGTAGCTAGCAGATTACAAGTTTTTCATCGACTAGCTTAACAGCAGTAGTAGTATTAGTGGCATCGTAGTCTAGATGTTTTTTTCACAAAAGGGGGAGGGATTGCAAAACGCTTGATAGAGTTGATTATGGAGTATGGACTGCTTGGGAGCCTCCTTTGCCAAAGCATACGCCACTTTGTTACCTTGCCGGAAGTTATGCTTGATCTGCACCATCTTCCCCTAGTGCATTAACCATCTACAAGCAACAGCGGAGGGGGTTCAATTCCCCTTATACGTGATGTCGCGAAAAAGACTGATTCAACAAGATATGTCTTGCCTGCATTAAGATAATATTCGTACAGTCAATTTTTATTTCCAGGGGAAACAGTTTCCGGTCCATAGCCATTTGTAGCCTGCCTGGAGAGCTTGCAGTTCTGTTTGAAAGGGAGAATTAGCATACATGGTGCCATAATACCCTGCAATCCAGTTTCCACTATTGTCTCTGAACACACCACCTATTCCTCCTAAGTTGGAATGTTTTAAAAAAGGCACCATCAACGTTAAGTTTGATCCATTTATCAGGAGGTTTTTTCCATTGAATAAAAACAGTTTTCCTAGGATGAGTTATTAATATTATTGGAGTTTCCAAGGGTCTATCGGAAACAACCTCTCTACCCGTACACTCTACCCTTCCCAGACCCCATTTGTGGATTATATTGGGCATGTTGTTGTTGTTCTTCTAGTAAGCCAGATGTTTCAAATCATAAAGGGGTATAGGTCTTTCCATTTAGTGATATATATGATTAGGGAGGGGTGGATTACTAACACGAATGTCATCAAGCCAGTGTTGGGAGGTAGTAGTGTTAATGAGAATCCCAACTTCATTCCAAAGGGTTATAGCAGGAGTACAGTGGAGGAAAATATGAGTGATGGATTCTTTATCCTTTCGGCACACTACATTGATCATCAAAATTCATGCCAATATGATTCAAACAGGCTCGACAAGGTACCCTATTATGGTAGCAAAGTCAAAGAAAAAACTTTATTTTTGTTGGACAGGTCAACTTCCATATCCATTGAAAATTGAGAGTAGAGGTAGGATAATTATCAATGAAGTTATAACAAAAGAAACGGAGACCACACAAAATATAAATTATCAATGAAGTTATCACAAAATGATGCTTCCTAGAGCTAAGAAGATGAAGTTTTTTTTTAGTGTCAGTGGTTCCCCACACAAAATTGCGCATAATATTATCCATTTGGTTCAGGATTTTTGAGGGTAGAAGGGAATATTGCACACAATGGCTAGGTATAGCACTAAGGGTAGATTGAGTAAGTGTAACCCTACCAGCCATAGTAAGGAAATTTATTTTCCAGTTTGCCAACCTATTTCGCATGTTATCAGGTTTACTAATGGGATAAATAATAATAACTTTTTAAGTTATATGCAGCATAAAAAAAATGGAAATGTCTTTCTGGCCTAGGAAACTCGATGTATATAAGTAGGCTCAAGGGTGAGGGGTGACCAAACGTGGACGTTGGTGAAACCCATATCGCACATAAAATTCATGCGCTATAGATAGAACGTATCAACGCAGAGGCGGAGTCAAGATTCAAACTTGTGGATTAAAAATTCTAATTCCTTTAAGTTATTTGGTTCTAAATAAACAATTTATACATATTCAATAAATTTTTCAAGACATTTATTACTGGATTAAGCCGAATCCGCGAATTCTATGCTAGCACATACTATAGATAGAACGTAGAAGTGTTCCTTTTTCCACACATTAATTTGGATCTTTTCGGGGGGGAAAACTCATTTAACTCGGAACTCGTTGCTGCATGTCGTGCAAGAGCACACCGGCTTTTGTCCAGTTCTATGATTTATGCGAGCTTCAAGCTTTTTGAAACATTTGATTTTCGCTACTAACGTTGGCCTTATTCTTTCTTAAAAAAATATTTTTCTTAAAAATAAGTAAATTTTTTACGTATTTTTATATATGATAAGTAGAAAATATTATCTCAAAAATAATTCATATTATGTAGACATTTACTATGAACTGGGAATGGTATGGGGATAGAGGCTATAAGGGTTGAAGGTGGAAGTGGATAGTGTTGGAGGGAGAGAATATACAATTGAGGCTCACAAAACTTGTTTCCTCACTGTCAAGAAAGTCATTTTTCCAATTTTTTTAGGAACTTATTTTCTAAGAGAATATTTTTCAAAAAGACTAACCAACCAAACATAAAAATAGTAAATATTTTCCTCCGTATCAAACACACCCATACCCTACCACTCTGGTCTAATTTAGTGGGGAACACTGGAACAATGAAAACTTGTCAATTAAAGGTATATTAAGTCATAAATTAAATGTGTCATCATCTTCTTAACTTCTAACATATGCATTATCGTGGCAACAAAATATGGACATTTCTTTGATTGTTAGTGTCATCCTTGGAAAGAATCATAATCTTCTCTGTATCATTCCAATTTATCAAAAAAAGGACAACTTTTAACAACACATGCATACAATCATCTTGTAAAGGGATAGATAGATATATAAAAAGTGCACAATAACTAGATCTAATAGTGACCTCACTATCCTGCACACTATCGGCAGGCTTGGCAACGATAAAATCACTTTGCAGTAAGAGGCTTGGCATCCTCTTCAGCGACGTGATACACTTAGCATTATCATCAGCTCAAATTTCCTGTACTCTAAATAAGACCAAAACTCGAACAACATTTCGGGTGCATCTAATAAGCTAGACAAAAAGAATAAACTGAACTAAATTTCCTAGTGCTATGTAGCGACTTCATCAACTTCAGAGTGGAACACGAAACTAGGAAAAGTAGTTGTAATATCCCTGAAGAAAAACATAAATCTCATCAGACGAGGACATCAGCCAACATATTTCTGATATATCAGTTGAGAAGCTATGGTACCTTAGATAGGGAAGTGTCATTATTTTTAGTAGTGAAGGATTTCGGCCCACAAAAATCTGCCATTCAGATTTGTCAATCTTTCCGTCCTGATTTGAGTCTGCTTCCACAAAAGTCTACATATATAGATGACAATCTATGGTTAGTCAAAATTCCACGAGATTGATAAAATCAAGAAAATAGCTCCGTTATTAACTGCCTTCTCTTGGTGACACAAAACGCAGACACAAAATGAATTGGTCTCTTAACCTCAGGGTCTCTTCTTAGATAGAATAGAGGTTTCTATGGCTATGTCTAGGACAGTGGAAGTTTAATTAGTCATTTAGTAAACTACCTTATCAAGTATAGCCTCTATGGTCTCATCAGCCAACTTCATCTCAGACTCGCACAAAATTGCAATCAACATTTGTTTAACCTGCCAAAAGTTTTTCAGATAATGTAAATACCTGCACATGTATCACAATAGAAACAAAAATTTAATCATAGCATCGTGTGATCTTGGCATAACCCTTCATCAAACTTAGAAGACACAAGTAAATAGACCAAAAACCTACTGCTTCCGAGTCCAAAGATAGCTGCGAAGAACTTCGAGAGAAGGTGGGGAAGCTACTTATTGTATTTAAGGCGAACCAAAGCCACTCAGTAAAGATGAGTGTTAAATGGCTAGAAATACCTCAGTAATTGTAAAAAGTCTTTTAGTTTTGTTCTTGGATACGTACATCTTGTATGAAAGATATTACAACTTAAAAAGGTTGAAAGCTACTGAAAATAGACGAGGAATGCTACTGATTGTATTTAAGGCGAACCAAAGCCACTCAGTAAAGACACAGTGTTAAATGGCTAGAAATGCCTCCGTAATTGTAAAAAATTCTTTTAGTTCTTTTCTTGGATAACTACGCCTTGTATGAAAGATATTACAACTTAAAAGGTGGAAAGCTACTAAAAATAGATCAGGAATGGAAGAGTAAATATTAAATGGTATTCTATGCCTAGAAAGAAAAATTCAAGTTCCCATCTGATACTATCATCGCGTCTGTTTCAGTTAAAGTCTCACATTAGTTGAGGGTGTCAATTGTAGCCTCTTTCTAAGGTCTTGGGCTATAGTTTTGTGGCTGGAGTTAGGCATAAGGCCCAAATTTCTTAATATGGTATCAAAACAAGCAGAGGTCCTAAGTTGTGTCGCTTTCACCCACTATCAAACAGAATTTCCTCGTGTTTGCCTTTTGAAAAGTTAAGCATGTACATGATAGGGCGTATTGAAGAGGTAATAACGTAGATAAAAGTAGGCTCTCTAATAACTAGAGCTTTTAGATTAAGCGAACACATAGTTGAGCATGTATCACAGCTTGACCAATCCATGATGTTGGGGTAATCATTATTGGATCCCATTGTTAGGTAGCACGGGGACATTAGACTCCCAACTAGTTGAGGGTACAAGTTATCATATCTTTATATGCTCTTGGGCAACTTTTCCTGAGCTAGTTTTTGGGTTAAGTTGGACTTAAGGTCTATTTCTATTAACAACTTCATACTCATTTTCTGGTGGAAAAAAGATAAATGAGATGTATTCAACCCTTTGCGTGTGGTCATAAAATATCTCAAAGTGATTATCCACTGTTAAAAATGCGAAAGGAAAAGAATTTTCGGCTTTTTAATTATCAACTGCGGAAAATTTGGGGATCACTGATTATTCTCCTTAGATAGAGTAAGACGAAAGGGATCTTATCCGTGTAAATGATCAAGACTACATTCAATCCCACAAAGAAATTAGGCATCATGACAGACAACTCCAACTCCAATTCTTCAGCAAGTCAAACAATAATGATATGTTTATACATAGTTGCTTTTCCACATAGGTGTAAGAAAGAAATACCTCTTCCCTCTCTATAAACCCTGTGCCATCTAGATCATAAAGCCTAAACGAAACTGCATGGCAGGGAAAAATTGAGTTTCAATATGAATACTTTTATGCTAATAATGCAGTAAATTGAACAAGTCAAACTATATAGTCACGAAATCTTTTCTCTTTAACTTACAATTGACCTTCTCTTCTTGTGGGGCATTGGGGTGGAAGACATGAAGTCCCCTCACGAAATCACCAAAATCAATGAGCCCTTTTTGTTTCACATCAAAGAGATCAAAAATCTACGAGCAGAGAGTTCCAAAGGGAAATTAATATCCCATAATTCAGTAAAATTTAGTAGCTGTTCATGCAAAAATATACATTAAAATATGTTTGCCAACTCCGCACATCCTATAATCACCAGAATTGGGATACCACTAAGGTGCTTCTAATATATATAACGAAGCAAACAATCAATGATGTATCGTACCTGATTTGCAAAAAGGTTTTCTTTATTTCTGTTTTTGAATAAAGCCAACTGAAATTCTTCCTGCACATCCACCGTGATTTTTCCATGTATAAGAAGAACTGTAGTTATATTTTGATACTTAACAATCAGAAGTAAATATACAACACAAGTTTAGTAATATCACAGTACATTGTTCCAAAGAGGACTGCTAGATCCCTTAATGCTGAATTTGCTGTAAGCTAAAAGATTTGCAAACAAAACTAGAATATGATAGTTCAGCCATGTACCCAGGGAAGAGTCTAGTGGTTGAGGCATGGGCATAAAAACTTCAGAGGTCCCAGGTTCAAATCCCTCATACAATACTAGGTCTGAGCCCACCTGCTCAACCTTGGTGAGCATAAAATGTGCTTGTGGGCTAGACATAATGTCTAGTCAATTAATCGAGGTATGCACAAACTGATGCAAACACTACCAATATAAAAAATGACGCTTCAGTCAACTACCACCATGCAGTTAAGCAAATATTTTTTTTGATAACCGTGGTGTCCAAGCCAGTTAGCGTCACAACGACAATTTCACAAGGCCCCTGCTACCTCCCACCAGCACAGATACCGGGTAACTATGTCCACCAAAGCTTGGCCAGACGGGAAAAATCACCTAATGTTTTTGCCTCCGCTGGGAATAGAACTTGAGACCTCATGATTTCTAATCCACTTCATTGACCACTAGGCCACACCCACCCTTGGGTGCTAGTTTAAGCAAATATTTCATAACTTCCAAGGACCTTTTTTTGGAGTTCTAGCAAATTTTTGCACATCTCGACTAATTCATCTAATACCTGCTACTCCCACCGGTAAGGTACAATTAACAAGGACCTTAAGTCTATACAATATAACATACCACACAAAACTCAATATCTAGGAAAAGTAAATTGTATTTATCTTTTCGATAAAAAAGAAGAAAAAAAATAAGTAATTATATAACATGGACTATTTTATACAATTAAATTGACTCCAAAGAGAACTGCGCGACATTATGTAATGCTGAATTTGTAGCATGCTGAAAGACAGGCAAACAAGGTCCCGAGTATGATACTTCAGCTGTCATCTCCACTACGGTTTTAGCAAATACCTTATCAAGTACCTCAAGTATGGGATGTGACTGAGACACAAAACTTTCACCTCATGCCCCAGAACAATGTCAATAAAAGAAAACAGGACTACCATTAGGGCATTACGAAGGACATTTTTTCAATGCTTTTCCTTCTAGAAATGCTTGTTCAAGAATAAACCTTAAATAACAAATGCCTTTTCAATTTCTTGTCACCAAGCTAAAATATTCTCCAAAACATACCCTCTTTAAGTGATCAACTACAAGTGAAAAAAAGGAAAAAGGAAAAAGAGAACATAATAGTGCCCGTTGATTGGGTGGGTGGGGCCTAGTGTCAATAAAGTGGGTTGAGAACCACAAAGTCTCAGGATCAAATGAGGCAAAAACACTAGGTAATTTCTTCATGTTTTTCTAAGTCCAAGCCTTAGTGGACAGAGTTACCCAATACATGTGCTGGCGAGGGGCAACATGTACCCAGTGGAATTAGTCGAAGTGCAGGAAAGCTGCCGTACACCACAATTATTAAAAAAAGGATGCCTGATCAGAGACACAGAAAACACAAACGTAGATATGCAAGTAATAACTTGTAAACTCATCTGAAAGGAAGCACCAGGAACCACAACCTTGCACTAAAAACCAATGACAAGATTCATCAGTTTAGCATAATTACCTTGCTTATTAACCCATCGTCAATGACCGAACTACTAATAGTCTTGAACAGCTCAAACAATGCTTCAACCTCACTAACACTAACTGAAAAGGCAGAAAACAAGATAAAAACAAACAAATAACTAAAGGAATGAAGGAGGGTTAGATACTAGAAAAGAATCCCAATTGGAAGTGCTTGGAGGAAACTATAAGCACAAAAACCTTTTCTTAAATAAGCGTAAGCCCTACAACTGTCTAATGTTTTAGCTCTCCGACTTTAGGCAGATAAAACCAATAAGAGGGGCAAAACCAACAAATCTAAGAATAGAGGCAACACTGAAAGGTAATAGGCGTAGTAGCTTTTGGTTCTATTTCTCAGTACAACATAGGAAATCTTTTGTACAGATCACAAGAAGTCCATTTTTCATTATGTTTTAGAGCGAAATCTCATTCAAAACTTTCTATCTTTCTAGGTCGGTTCTGTTGCCTCTTCTTCTACATATATTTCCTCCTCATCAAGCTAACAAACTCATCTCACGCTGAACAGGAATAAACACCTCAAGCTATTGGCCCAGCTCTGTAAGATGGAGAAAGCTATAATACCACCCCTCCAATACGAGGAGGCAACTATAGACGCTCCAAAACAACGCATGAATAATGTATATGGTTTTAGCTCCTTAAAAATGGAAAGGAAATTCGAGACCATTACTTAGACTTCTCTTCAGAACAGAATCACTCTATTTGTTCATTACAAGACTTTACTCAGGAGACAAGTTCAAAATGTATTATTTCATAATATGTACACACTTAAAGCATCAATTAGTAACTTACACGCTGTTCGTGACGCAAGGACTATAGGATCTTCGTGTCCACGAAACTGCTTTTTCACCTTAGAATTAAAGCAGCCCATTTACTGGAGAATCGTGACTGAAGAGGAAGCACACGGACTAGACAAGAGCCTAGAAACCAGCTTCACGACAATATATCACCAAAACCATGTTAACCTTGCAAATTACACCAACCAAATTCACAAACCAATGTAAAAAACAATTAGTATAGCAGCTAAGGTAAACCCAATATAACCTATCTCTCCACAACAAAAGATAGAAAAAGAATCAACAGAAATCAATCCCATAAATCTGTAACATAACAAGTAACTAAAGTGTAACAAATGATATTATACAAACTCATATTTTTCTCTCTTCAGCAACTTCATCCATATCTCATAAAGATCAGAGCTTTAGCAAAAAAATTGCTTTTTTAAGCAGTAAAATCAGTAATTACTATAAAATCATCACCTACCTAAACAAAAACAGATAAGAAAAATAGGGGGGAAAGGGAGATTAAGAACAAATACTGACAAATTAAATTATGATCCTAGTGACAAGAATCAAGCAATGGTGTTAGGCATTAAAAAGCTGAACTGTTGTCCAAATTAGCAATTATCCCTACCCCCAGTCACACAAATCACCCCACCATTACCACCAAGAGGGTCACCAAAACAATCCAAGCGAGATTTCAAGAAAATCTTTACTTAAATTCTTAATGAAAAAAGATCAAAACTTTACATCAAAATCTTCAAATTTGATCTCAAATCCAAAAGGGGCCATAAATTTCAATACTTTTTATTGCTTCTCTTGCTCACTCACATCACCAAACAAAATTATCGTCCTAGTGAAAAGAATTAAGCAGTGGACTTAGGCATTAAGAAGTTAAAATAATGTCCTAATTATCAATCAGCACCCCCCACCCACCCACCCACAGCTACTCAAGTCACCCCACCACCGCCATCAAGAGGGTCACCAAAACACTCCCAAGTGAAATTTCAAGAAAATCTTTACTTAAACTCTTCATGAAAAGAAAAGATCAAAACTTTAACATCAAAATCTTCAAATTTGATCTCAAATCCAAAAGGGGCCATAAATTTCAATACTTTCTATTGTTTCTCTCGCTCAATCGCATCACCAAATAAAATTATGGTCCTAGTGAAAAGAATTAAGCAGTGGACTTAGGCATTAATAAGAAGTTAAAATAATGTCCTAATTATAATTACCCCCCCCCCCCCACACACACACACACACAGCTACACAAAACCACCAAGAGGGTCATCAGAACACAAGTGAAATTTCAAGAAAATCTTTACTTAAAACTCTTAATGAATAAAAAGATTAAAACTTTAACATCAAAATCTTCGAATTTGATCTCAAATCCAAAAGGGGGTCCATAAATTTCAATTCTTTACATCACCAAAAATAAATATAACCTTAAGACTTTCCCAAAAGTAGAATTGAACAAAAATCCATGTACCCAAAAGAACCATATATAAAAAACACCCAAAAAAGGAAATTTAGAAACATACCAAATAAAGGGGTTGTGGAGAAAAAGCTAAATCTGCAAACCTTGAAAGAGGTTTTGTGTAATACAGGAATAAATGTGTGTGTGTATATACACAGATTATATATACACACACATCTACACCTGTGACATGATCAACGGCTGTGATTGTTCACCAGAGATAAAAGTTTGTTCTTGAAAAAGAAGCTGAAGGCAGTGAATAAAAGAGAGATTGAACTGGAAACGGCGAAGAGAAGAAGATCAGAAAGAGGTGACAAAGAAATAGATAAAAGTGGGGTACGTGATGTGCACGCGTACATGTAAGGGCGTGGGGTTAAACTGATTTCCACGTGGACAATTTGTTGTGAAATATTTTCAGAATATTCCCTATCTTTCTATATCTTTTATATTAGTTAAATTTATATTTCAATTGTTATTAGTAATATTAGTTATCTAATTTGTAGTCATGTAAATAATTATGTAACACTATATATATTATACACAATAATCAATGAAAGACAGAGAAATATATTGTACAAAATAATCAATGAAATACATGGAAATATATTGTATACAATAATCAATAAAAGACAGAAAACATATTCATTTATGGTATCAGAAGTCAAATCCTAAAAATTCCTACCCTAAATCGCCGCCCAACTCACGACAGCCCCTCTCTCGGCAGCCCATCTTTTCGTCGTCCTCTTCCAAAATCTTCTACTGCATCTCCTCTTCCCCAATTTTCAATGGTTGCACAACCTAAATTCCATCCTGCTCTTATAGTTAACAACATCAAGAATTTCATTCTCATAACTCTTGAGATGGAAAAGGTTCAGTATTCATCTTGGGCGAAATTATTTAAGATTCATTATCGCTGCTGACACCCAATTTTGTCCCGTCTTTTTCTATTTATTCGCAATTTTAAATATTTTTGGGCAACTCAAAAATAATTTTAATATAGACATATATATATATTTATTATTATTATTATTATTATTCGCATGTTTTATTGTCATTTGCCTTTTTAAATCATGATCATAGTTTTTACCCTAATATTTTATGTTATTTTATTTTCGCAAAAATTGTATCGCATTTCCATTTTTTTATTAAGCATTAAACATTTTGCAAATATTATATTTTTATCATTATCACATCGTTATGTTATTTTAAATAATTTACATCTTTTACAAAAATATCTTTTTATAATAAACTCCCTCTTATTTTTAACCAACTCGTTTATTTCCCAACCCAAATACAATTTCTACCCAAAACAACTTCTACTCAACCCAAAACAATTCAACTCCCCCTTTTTTATTTTTCAGCCCACCCGAAATCCCCTTACCCAGGTCCAATCGGCCACCCCCAAGCCGTCGGTCCAACTCACCCAGCCCAATTTCCCCAAGCCCACTCGACCAAACACCTTTTATCCCACTAAACCTAAACCTAACCAAACCAAAAATAAAACCCTTTTTTACCCATACCCTCCCAACTCGCCGCACACCCTACACCCCTACCCCTACATCACCGCACCCTACGTCTGACACCACCAGTCGCCGACACCGCTGCCTGCCACCACCAACCCCTCTGTCGTCCCTGACACCGCCGGACCCTACCCCATCACTTCACACCTACCATATCCCCTAAAATCCGTCAAAAAATCAGACTTTTGCCCCTTTAATTTCAAAATTCAAACTCGAACGTTAGGGGGAAATCCATTTATAAAAATCCCCCCTTGTTCTTCATTATTGAGCCCGGGGGTCGGAGCCTAGTTTTTGGGGGTCCGAAAAGTCGAAAACAAGAAATCGAAAGAGAACTTTTGGAGGTCCGATTCCATCTAAAAATAATCTGTTGTGTTCTTGATTTTTAGCATTCACCTTCCTAGTTATTCAAAGAAATAAGTCCGAAAACAAGTCCAAAATCGGAAGGAAAAAGGGTGAGTTTTGTTCTTAAAGTTTGGGGTTAAAATACCTCTATTTTGCTTTGTGAACCCTATTCCAAAAATCTGCTTTTGTTTGTTGTTCTTCACTGTTTTCGGGTTCCGGTTGGGTCACTGTTCCGATCGGGTCGGGTCAACAATGTTCAAGTAAAGTAAATTTCCATATTTATATGTTTTATATCTTGTTGTTGGCTATCTGAAAATCTGAGAAGAAATCGATTCGGGTTGGAACCTCTGATCCGGGTCGGGTCATCGATCTGGGTCGGGTTGACCCGAGTCGGATAAATTTCCAGATTTATATGTTGTATATCATGTTGGTTATCTGAAATTGGTGAAAATATTTTATTCGGGTTTGAACCTCTGATTCGGGTCGGGTCGACCCGGTTTGGGCATATTTCCAGATTTTGCGTTTTACATCTTATTTGTTGGTTATCTGAAAAATCTGAGACCTCTGATTCGGGTCGGGTCGACCCAGTTTGGGTATATTTTTAGATTTTTGCATTTTTACATCTTATTTGTTGGTTATCTGAAAAATCAAAAAATTGGTTTCGATTCCGGTCACTGGTTCGGATTGCATTTCTAGGATCGTCTATCCGGGTATGTTTTCAGCACCGGGTCAGGTCATTGTTCCTGATTCGGGTCACTGTTCAGAATCCTGGTCGGGTTTTCATAAACATTCTGAATCCTGTTTCGGTTTTGAAATTTCAGAATTCGGGTCGGATATTTTAATTGCTTACTGTTGGTTTACTTTGGCTCTTGAACATCCGTTATCCGGCTATGTTGTTATTTTGTTGATTGAACTAATACTGCATTCTCTTTGTTACTTTACTCATTTGAATAAACACTGCATTATCTTCGGAAATCGTTTCTCGATTTCAGTTTACTGTTTTCGGTTTATTTTACTGATTTGTTACTTCATTTAGGTCAATGAAATTGAATTCGAGGTCGCGTCCCTTCGGAAGTCGCTTCTCTGTTTCAGTTTGGTTTTTTGCATTAAAACATCCATATACGGATATCTCATTATTTTACTGATTTGAACAAATACTACACTTAGGCCAATGAAATTGAATTTGAGGCCGCGCCCTTTCGGAAATTGCCTCTCGGTTTCGGCTTTGCTATTTTGGTATAATTTACTGATTTGAACATGATACTACACTGGCCGATGAAAATATTCATCGATTTTGAGGCCTCTACAGTTGGAAAGACGGAAATATAACTTCTGGCCAAGGATGAAACTTAAATCTTTTCCTTATTTCACCCGAGAGATCAACATGTTTAGTAGGCGAGGCAATTAAAATGACCGACGAGTTATATCTTTGCAGCCACGACGTGATTGGAATGATTTTTTTTTTTTCAAAATTTAAGTCTGAGCCTTCCATAATCAAAACATTTACTGTTTTGGATACGGATCCGAAGTTATTTATATTTAGTTGTTTCTAACCGTTTTTTCTTGACAGCTTGCAAAGAACAAAGTCAACAAAGTCAGATACTCCCCGGAGATTATTTATTTTGTTTACTTTCTTTAATTCAGTTTATCTTGCTCTGTATTGTAATATTATTTATTGCACTTATGTAATTATTGAAATGCTTAGAATATGTAGACTTAGAATTAATTCATAGGGTAGTCTAAAACTGGAAACCCGTCGCTAGCTTATTTACTTGTAGGCTCGGTTAATTCAAACTTAGAAACCCTCCGCTAGTTATTTATTTTTAGGCTCGTCATGCATATTCAAAATTTTCAAAACAACTTTGGTCATCTTTTATTCGCTTTATTAATCATACAATTAAGTTTATCTTTTTTCAATTCTACAAACTCAAAAATGATTTTCAAAAAATTACTTCTTTGGCATTATAAGTAATTCATTTTTTTTCTTGCTATTAATTGTCTCAAATGCATATTTTTTAACTTTACATGTATTTTTCTTTAAATGTCATACAAATGCATACTTGTACAAAATGCATTCCTTTACTAAATATTTGCAAACATCTTTTTAATTTTATATACTTTTAAACATGTATTTTCCTTAGCAATAATTAACTTGAGTTTGATCGGATAACCGCAAGTTAACGGATATTAAAGGATGCCTAACCCCTTCCCTTTAGGATAATAAAGAACCCTTACCTAGAATCTCATTACTTTCGCAGACCTTAAGATTGGAGTCATATTGCAGCATTTAGTCAAAATTTAGGTGTCCTAATTCACCTTGGAATAATTAGGTGGCGACTCCTTAAACCATTTACCCAGGAATCACCAAATACGTTGTGCTCCACTTTGACCGCGGGTCGAAAAACGGGCGCGACAATCGCGTGTACAAAGTAATCGATTACATCATCCCCTCCCAAACCAAATTTTGATAACGAACACTTGTGTAACACCTCGTATTTTTCGGGTAACGGTTGAACACATAAACGTAGGCAAGTAGACCGGACTCCGGGAAGTTTATGTTGCACTCACGTTTGCTAAAAAGGAAATTAGTATGTAAAAAGACGTGATTCCAAAATATTTTTGGATTTAATAAGTGCGATGACGGGGAGCATTAATAATAATTGTGTATTCCCGAAGAGGTTATAGACTAGTATTATATTACAGGAATTATGACATTAGGTATAAGAGGATTTTATTAATCGTCGGGATTTAAGTGATTTGAGATCGGGGATTTAATTGTTTGTATAATTAATTAATTATGGGATTAATTAATTATACTTGGGGATAAAACATAGTAGGACATTACGTGGAGTGTTATAACACTTGGCTCAAGTGACTAAGCTTAAGTAGCGATCGGTGGCAACACCAGAAGCTTTACAGGTCTTCAGACCTTTAGCTTTTTCTTCTACAAAAGAACTTCATCTCCTCAAAATTTTGGAGAAATCTCTTCTTAGAGAAAGGATGGCTACACTTCAAGCAGAGAAAGTAAATTCTCAACTGGTAACCTTCTGAAATTTCTGACCCAAATTGGGGGAATTTCTGTAAGTTTCTGCCCAACCAAAGGGGGAGATTCTTGGTGTTTCGGACATCGATTTCAGCAAACCTCGAGTCCTTAAGCAAGCTTGCACGCTCAGGAATCAAGCAGAACCTTAAGTTTCGAAGAAGCTCTAACCCAAGTTGATTCTGGGCTCCTGTTTCTACTCGTCGAAACCTGGTTCAGGTGAAGGGTTGTCCGACAATGCCGTCGTTACACCTAGAGGAGGTAATCTTTCTTGTTCCTAAAGTTTATACAATTTCAGAATTTGATTCTTGCCACTAGTTCTAAGACGATTATCGAAAATGCTAAGTTTGGGTTGGGTGTTATCGGGACTGCCGTAATTGTAAGTTACTGGGATTGCATGTGAAATCGTTGTACTGTTTTGGAGATTGTAGCAGTAAAAAGAAGGATTAAGAGGGTTGGGTGTTTCGCTACTTACATAGGTTTCGATATAGAGGAAATATAGGTTCTACGCGTTCAAGGTATTCGTTAGAATGTCCCTAAGAATTTGTTTCTAATATTTTGAGTCGATTATGATTTAAATCATCCGTATGATGTAGATAATCGTTCATAGAGCTTACAAGGACCCGCGAAACTTAGATAATTTCAACAACAAGGTATGCAAGGCTCTTTCATTATTTTGGCATAATTCTATGTGCGAAACATAACCATCGTGTTGCTACATAAATTACTCTATTCTTAGTAGTTAGGAATGATCAAGTCATCGATTCCTATGTTGAAAGAATATCCAAGTATGTTTCTAAGACCTTAACAAGGCACACTGGAAGAGACGTTGATGTTCCCAATGTTAACCAAAGGTGTAAAGGATATTATGTCACTCCGGGTGTTTTATTATTATTCATGCATTTCATTTGCATTGCATTCATATGTTATCATGGACCACTTGTGCTATGCATATTACTATATGGTAAATATTATATATATGTATGTATGGGAATTGGGGAAAAGGGAAAAAGACGTTATATACGTACACCACCTGCAGCTGGTACAGACTATCACGAAAAGAGCCCGAAGAGGCCAATATGATGTGATGACGTGATGACGTGATGCCCTCGCGTGTCAATATAACCTAATGCCCACAGAGGCAGTTATGAGAGGATTCCTGTGTGGACATTAGTTTACAGCATTTGCATTATGCATACATTCATTAATCATTATATGGTATGATGCCCACAGAGGCTGTTATGGTAAGGAAGATGGTCGAGGAAGCTGATGTATATGTATACTGCATGGTGCATAACATTTAGGCATGTGTATTATGGCCCTCAGAGGCATTTACTGATTTTCAGTTGTTTCTGTTTTAGACTATGATATGTCTCTACTATGTTATTTCTTATGCCTGACATACTCAGTACATCAGTCGTACCGACGTCCCTTTTGTCGGGGGACGCTGCGTTTTATGCCGCAGGTTTATATTGCGAGAATGACAGGCGCCTTAGTGGGTTGCTGGTTCAGCTGATATTTGGAGCACTCTATTCATTTCGGAGCCGCGGTCTGGTCGTGTTATGTTTACTTTTAGAGGCTTATACACATGTGTCATGTGGTTAGTGTCATGTAAGGTCTTGCTGGCCTTGGTATATAAATAGATAAGCTGGGGCTTTTGGGTTAAAACTTTATTTAATTTATCACGGCTCTGTCCATGTTAAATATGATTAAGGGTGAAGTGTAAATGTGGTGCCCAACGGGTAGGGTCCGGGTGCTCGTCGCGGCCCTCCGGTTTAGGTCGCTACAACTTAGAGAAACGTGATGATTTGATGACGAACTTTGATCATGATTAGATGTAGTTGTTCTACAATGGATCTACGTCACAATCTCGAACGACCTACTACATACAATCATTGAAACTAACACCACTACACGACAAACATGGGAGCGGATGAAAGTATTTTTTATGATAACAAGACACAACGTGCCTTGTACTTGGAAAATCAATTTAAGGACATTCATCAGGACAATTTTCCAACTGTGTCGGCCTATTGTCAAGAGCTTAAGATGATTGCCGATCAACTCTCAAACGTTGGTGCACCAGTCACAAATCAACAATTGGTGATGCAACTCATTGCGGGTTTGAATAAAAATTATGACGGCGTCGCTACCATCCTCCAACAAAGCACGTCATTGCCTCTGTTGTATGAGACTCGTTCGAGACTCATCCTTGAAGAAATCCGAAAAACAAAGCTGTTAGCGACTAATGACAACACAGTTGATGCCGCTCTCGTAACCACTGGCAACACTTATGTCGATTCGAAGAGCTTGGCTCCCGCCATATCCCACCGTAAGCCAACGATTCGACACGTGGCTCACGTCCCCGGAATAACAATAGAGGAAGAAATTTCAGGAACAGCTGCGGTGGCAGCAGCGGCAGGGCCGAAAATAGTGGCCAAGGCGAAAACAGTGGCAGCGGCGGTAGGAGGTAGCCCCCGCCGGCTGACAAGAACCCGCAACTGTAGCAACAGTGGCAGCAGCCTCTGCCGTGGGCTGCCTACCCGCCATAGGCTGTGTGTGCCACATCGGCTTGGGCTGCTGCACCTTGCCCCAACCCAATGTCTACCTGGGCCCAACCTATAGCCCGACAGGCCCAGCCCGGCTTCTTCGGCGCACGTCCACAACGTGCATACAGTGCACATGTTTCTCCTCCTTCAACCTACGCACCGACGGATATTAAGGCGGCTATGAACACGACGTCTCTCAACGTTCCTGATGATAGTTGGTACATGGACACTAGCGCCACATCGCATATGACGACACTCCAATGTACTCTTTCGTCTTATTTCAATATGAGCAATTTAAATTATAATATTACTATTGGTAGTGGACAAGGCATTCCCATTCGAGATTATGGACAATCATCCCTCTCCCCCACCACGCCCCCCGTTAGCTTTAAAAAAATGTCATTCATGCCTAGAAACTTAACAAAAATCTAATATATGTGTTTTGTTTCACAATCGACAATAATGTTTTTTTTGAATTTGATCCTTTTGATTATTCTGTGACGGACCTTATGACAGGAATGCGAATAATGAGACGTGATAGCACCGGGGACCTTTATCCTATCACCACCTCCGTCAGCCATCCAACCTCCTCTCCATCAACCTTTGCCGCAATTTCATCTCTTTTATGGCATAATTGATTAGGACATCCGAGAGACTCTGTTTTACGCTTCCTTAGCAAAAATAAATTTATTGATTGCAAACATGTCTCTTATCATCATGTGTTTTGAATCTTGTATTTTGGGGGAACATGTCAAGTTGCCATTTTGTTCTTCATCCACTTGTACTTTAATGCCATTTGATTTAATACACACTGATTTATGGACTTCTTCTATCTTAAGCACGGTCGGGCATCGATACTATATGTTGTTTTTACATGATTATTCAAACTTCATGTGAACTTTTCCCATTGGTAATAAGTCTCAAATCTATTTTATTTTTTTGTCATTCAGCGCTTTCATTAAGACACATTTTGAAAAGAATATTAAATAGAAGGGAATTCGATAATAATCAATTCAAAATTTTTTGTGCCAAGGCCTTATTTTTCATTTTTCCTGTCCCCACATCTCTCCACAAAATGAAAAAGCTTAACGAAAAATTAGAACCATAAACAACTTAGTTCGTGCCCTCCTTGCTCACACTTCTATCCACCCTATTTTTGGCATTACGCTTTATCAATGGCAACCTATCTCTTGAACATTCTCCCAAATAAGTCTCTCGAACACAAGTCTCTCACTCAAGTTCTCTATATTCGAGATCCTTCCTATAAGCATTTACGAACTTTCAGATGTCTGTGCTACCCCCTCCATCCCTCCACACAAATTAACAAACTTCAGCCTAGGTCCACCCCATGTGTATTTCTTGGTTACCCCATAATCATCGAGGTTACAACTATTACGACTTGTCCAACCAAAAAATAATCATTTCTTGGTATGTCATATTTAATGAGTCTCAATTCCCATTTGCAAAACTCCATTCTCCACCTCCAAATTCCTATGACTTCTTAAACGATGGCCTCAATGCCCTTCTAATTCATCACTTGCAAAATTAACCGCTACAGTCACCGACGTCCGACCAACCTTCCACTGTCCCATGTCGGGTGGGTCAAACAGTCCTGCCACAGGCACCTCGAAACAGTCCCTCTCGACTGTTCGATGTCACTGCCTCCTCTCGATCACTGCCACCGCTCCTTCTCCCCGATCCCGCTGCCCCGTCTCGGCCAGCGCACATGCCCCACCCTCTTGATCATCACTCTATCTGCTTACCTCTCGGCCACCAACCTGCCCAGCCGCTTCGCGATCCCGTCCACCCCCTCCCCCGCGGCACCCACACGGATGATTGAAACACGTGTTATGCACGACATTTCCAAACTCAAACGGTAATTTAATTTGTCAAATGCGGTTGCCCTTTCACCCATTCCTCGCAACCCCAAAAAATGCCTTATCCGATCCTAATTGGAAATCCTTCATGATTGACGAATATAATGCTCTTATTAAAAATAAAACATGGGATCTAGTGCCCCGTCCTTCTGATGCTAATGTTATTCGTTCTATGTGGATTTTTATACATCAAAATAAATTTGATGGTTATTTTGAGAGGAACAAGGCCCGTCTTGTAGGTGATGACAGGTCCCAACAGGTGGCGCGTGGATTGTGATGAAACTTTTAGCTTGATGGTGAAACCGGTAACTATTCAAACCATTTTCAGTATTGCTTTATCCAAATCTTGGCCTATTCATCAGCTTGACGTCAAAAATGATTTCTTGCATGAGGACCTACATGAAACCGTATATATGCATAAGCCTATGAGATTCAGGTATCCGATTCATCCAGATTATGTGTGTCTTTTGAAGAAATCACTCTATGGACTGAAACATGCTCCTCGTGCACGGTACCAACAATTTGCTGATTTTATATCCTCTATCAGTTTTTCACATAGCAAATCTGATCATTCACTGTTCATAGAGATGTCAGTGGATTCTGGACCCGGTGGATCCATATCCATTTTATAGGATATGGATCTTCAAAATTTGGATCCGACAGATCCGGATCGGACCCGAATCCATTTCTGACTGATCGGATCTGGATCTTGTATTTGAGATCCGTATCCGGTCCAGATTCGACCCATGGATCTATTTTTATTAAATATATTCATAACCTAGAATGTAATTTTATAAGTATTTTCTTAAATTTTTTCATAATTTCTGTATTTTACATTCAGATTTGGACTTTATATTTTAAATGGTTCATACGTTTAAGCCCATTATTCTCAAAGGGCCCAATAAAAAACTAAGCGGAAACATATCTCTAACAAAAGAAATCCTACAAGCTCCAAGCCTCCAATTCTCAAAATCAGAAACCCTCATTGCTTTTTCTTTCAAAATTAGAAACCCTACCAGACTCCAACTTTCACAGTAAAAAATTCTCAAAATCAGAAAACCTCATTGCTTTTTCTTTCAAAATTAGAAACCCTCATTGTTATATATTTCTTGCATTTGAAAACAGTGGAGTTCAATTTTTGTCATATCTTGCATCTTTTGTCACTTTATTATGGTTCTTTTACTTCAAGAGAAGTTTAAATGTGCTTTAATGGGTGTACACTGGTTTTGGGATTGGTGATGGTGGGTTACTGTTTGTTGTATGCCATATCTGCCAAGGACATCCTTGCAATTCCCGTCTCTTCTGCGGCTTCAGAAAGTGTCTTTAGCCTGGGTGGAAGGCAAAAAATTTTACCTGTGAATCCAGATCCGATCCATGGACCCGGTGGATCTGAATTTGAATATGATTTTTATGGACCCGATGAATTTGGATCCAGGTATGAAAAAAGGATCTAGATCTGGATCTCGTAGGATCCGATCCGTTGTCATCCCTAACTGTTCATCTATAGAAAGAATAATGACATTACATACATCATACTATATGTTGATGATATCATCCTTACTACATCTTTTGATGCACTTCGCAGATCCATTATATCACTCTTTGCCTCTGAATTTGCTATGAAGGATTTGGGTCCCCTAAGCTATTTTTTGGGCATTGGTGTTACAAGACATGCATGTGACTTATTTTTTTGTCAAAAGAAGTACGCCAAAAATATCCTTGACCGAGCAGACATTACGTCTTGCATATTGGCTCACACACCGGTGGATACTAATTCTAAACTAAATGCCTCTTCGAGTTCTCTGTATGTCGATTCGACTCACTATCGCAATTTAGCAGGAACATTACAATATCTCACTTTTACAAGACCATATATCATATGTCATGCAATAAATATGCTTACATATGCACAATCCGACACATGTACATATGAATGCGCTCAAACGTATTTTGCGTTATGTACAAGACACCCTTCACTTTAGTCTCCACCTGTACAAGTTCACACTCTTTGGTCTCACCTCTTATTCTGACGCTGATTGGGGTGGCTGTCCGGACACTCGTCGATCCACGTCAGGTTACTGTGTCTTCGTCGGAGATAACTTGCTTTCTTAGTCTTTTAAAAGACAACTCACTCTGTCTCGATCCAGTGCCGAAGCTGAGTACAGAGGAGTCGCGAATGTTGTCTATGAGTCTTGTTGGATATGCAACCTTCTGCTGGAACTTCACTGCCCAATCCGCAAGGCTACATTGGTCCACTGTGATAATGTCAGTGCGATTATCTCTCCGGCAATCTCGTTCAACATCAGCGCACCAAACACATTGAAATGGATATTCACTTTGTATGTGAAAAAGTGGCTCGTGGACAAGTTCGTGTCCTTCATGTTCCTTCCAGGTATCAGATTGCTGATATATTTACTAAAGTATTTTCACGCATACTTTTTGATGATTTCCGAGCTAGTCTCAGCGTACGAGAACCTCCCGCTTCGACTGCGGGGGTGTGATAGAATATTTTCAGAATATTTTCAGAATATTTTCGTATCTTTGTATATCTTTGATATTCGGTAAATTTATATTCCGATTGTAATTAGGAAGATTAGTTACCTAGTTTGTAGCCATGTAAAAAATTATGTAACACTATATATATTGTACACAATAATCAATGAAAGGTAGAGAACATATTCCTTTAGTGGCTTTAGATACATGGCAGGAAAAAAAAACTAGGTATAAAATGTGGTTCATTAAGGAATTTTTTTTAAGACCTCTAACTAAAAGAGGATAAATTTTATATATCCCGATACAATATTTGATAATTTATAGTATTAGACTTCAAAGCATACTAAATGTGTCTATTTGGATTTTATTTGAAAAAAATATGTCACGTGGATTGGTTTGAAAGAATTGGTTTTGGGAAAGGACTGTATTTCACTTTCTTTGTAAAATCTATCGTTTTGAGAATTATTATTGTATAGTTTCTTATACTTTGCTATTTTACTATTTTTTTTCTTTTTTATTGAGAATTTATTGAAAACGGTCTTTTACCTCACAAAAATGGGTAAGATACATACTATCGAGATCCACTTATAGATTACACTGAATATAACATATGTTATGACCAATTACATATACACCCCCTAAATTTGACATAAATTTTCACTTAGACACTTCAACATAGACTTGTTCCTATTAGCCCCTTGAACTCAAGTAAATTGTGTCAATTAACACACAACTTCTTGACATGGCACATAATGTGGGAAATAAATTTGATAGAGAGTGAGTGAAATTCTTCCTCCTTTTTCTATCCCCTGCACCACCATATATCCACCCTACTCTTTCTCTGCCACCACCTCAACCACTGTATCTATCCTTCAAGCCACCATTATATCTACCCTTCATCTTCATCTTCTTTTAAGCCCAGAAGTATAGATGTAAGAGATGGCAGGGATGTTCGGCAAGGAACGAAGTCGACTAGTTTTCAATGCAATGTAATTGTAAGAGAATAAGACCAAGGAATGGGGCAATGGATGACGTCGGACAATAACAAACCGGTGACGGCAAAGTTCCGATTGCAAGAAAGAGTTGTAGATGAGAAGCTTTTTTTAAAAAATAATAATATATATTATACGTGTCTTATATTGATTGGTTGTTTTTGCCGTGTCATGGCATGTGAAGTCACGCTCTTTATGTTTCTTAAAGATTATCATTTAGGTGTTTAATTGACATAATTTGACTTGAGTTGAAGGGGCTAATAGGAACAAGCGTATGTTGAGGTGTCAAAGTGAAAAATTGTGTCAAGTTTAGGAGGTTATGAATATATTTGGCCATAATCTTTTTGAGAATTACTAAAACTCTAAATAATAATGAATTTTTTATATAATTGAAAACTCTAAGAAAAAGGAAAGAAATATATTTATTTGTTAGTATTTATGAAGAAGAAAAACTTGTCTTTTAGCTATATAGACTGAACTAGAAAGGAAAAAATCGAAAACCAAAGGTGGTCCATTCACAGAGTATCAATAGTCGTTAAGCAAAGTTTGACTTTTTTAATTTTAGAAATTAGAAATCTGTAAGTTTTGATTATTAATTTTCAAAACCTACTCTAGTTCCATGTTTGTTTAAACTATATTTTTATACTTAATAAACTTTTAACTTTATTATACTTTTTAAAGTTTATCTTTAATGGTACTTTCGTATCGGAATAACATGACATATTTAATATTAAAAAATTCAAAAAAAAAGATTTTTGATATATTATATGTATTTTAATTTAAAATTATAAGATTCAAATAATTGTATTTGTATATTTAAATTATATATTCAGTCAAAACTAAAAGCACATGAAATAAAAAGGGATGAGTATTAAAGTTCAGACTCTAAATTGCGTAAGCCGTGTAAAATAATGCAACTCTGTAATTGCTTTCAGCTTATTTTTAGAAGGAAAAAAAAACTTTGATTTCATTCTTTCTCATAAAGCAAGTGGAGAAAGTCATAGAAAATTTTAGATTTTGGTTCAACCTACCATCGTATGAATATTCTAATTAAAGATTATGCTATTCCAAGCAAAAGTAGATTCTAATTTGTATAACCATAAATTGGTGGTCAAAGGGTGAATTCTAAAGTCCCCACATAATGAGAATCTACAAAAAGAATGTTAAATTCCTTTTTAAAATCAATTATGTGAAAAGAAAAAGGGGAAAAGCCTAAGGTGATATATGTGTAAATGGGATAAGGTATAGAAATTAACACCCTAAATTATGGAGAAATTATCAACTACACACCTAAACTATGTGAGGGGTGTTATAATCCCCCCTGAACTTAATTTTTTTCGTATTATCTACCCCCTTCACCAATTACCTAATAAAAAATATATGCTAAAATACATCATGTGCATATACACACTAACTAAAAAGAGATTTTTTTTTTCATTTGATTCTTTCAAACCCAAATGATCCAACCTTCCTTAAGTAATATAGAAAAAAAAAATTAAAAGAAGAGATGGAGATTGTAACAGTAAAAGAGGGAGGAGGAAGGCAAAGAGAGGATAAGGGTCTAGTTATTTGGATTTGAAAGAAATAATTATAAGTCTCTCGAAAACAACCGCTCTATCTGTCAAGGTAGAGGTAAGGTCTGCGTACACTCTACCCTCCACAAATTTCACATTGTAAATTTCACTGGGTATGTTGTTGTTGTAATTGTAAAAAGACATTAAGATCCTACCCCCCCCCCCTTCTTTTTCAGTATATAATAAGTATGTGCTTGCACATGTTGCACTTTTACTTATTTTTTTTCCCTAGGTAACCAGTGAAAGGGGTAAATAGCATGAAAAATAAAGTTCAAGGGGCTAAATAATATGAAAAATATAAGTTTAAGGGGTCATATATAGGACCATCACATAGTTTAAGTGTGTAATTGACAATTTTGTCATAGTTTAGGGGTGTTCCTATATTTTATCGCTATGTAAATTTTGGATTTTCTGGAATATACCCCCTAATTAAGAACTCAATTATATCCACTTTTTAATCTCCATATAATATTCATGATTTAGTAGTAAGTGTAACTAATTAGATGATTATCGCCTTTTTTTTTGTATTTTAAATTTCTTGTTCTTCATAGTTCGTACTATTGATGCAAAATTAAAGAGATGGAATCATGATTATGTTAGATCTGAAGAAAATTAAACCACCGATATATTAATTAGGATCATCCGTCTGTCTAATAATGTCATATTGTAACAAACCAAACTCACAACACGTCTAACAACTTGTATTAATCCAAACATTGTAGCAATATAATAGGATTCTAGAAATAGCAATAGAAATATGACTGGAATACAAAGGATAGAAAGAAGGAGATGAGAATCAGAGATACCGAGAATGGGGATGAGGAGAAACAAACTTTGAGTTTAGACTTAACAATATTTGCATAACCGATTGCTCCTAAAATGACACTATTTATCAACCTGGATCCCAAACAAGGTCACTTAATTTGATATTGGGCTGCTTTACTAATATTGGACCAGACCCATTCATAACAATACTCCCGACCCCAATAAGAACCTTGTCCTCAAGGTTCGAATAGTTAAGCCTTATAGCAGCAACATCATTGTTGAGAAGTGGCAGCTGAACATATTTAAAGAACTGCTTCACATGCTTTGAATCATTCTTTGAATCCATGACAGACTTAGCAACATTGTGGTGTTCATCGTATCCCCTCGGCAATGTACCACAATGCAATTCCATAAAAGCAGTCTCATAGCTTGCTACTGACATAACCATAAGATCAATATTTACTTCCAAGTATGCACAAGCAAACAACAATAATTGAACCTGAAGTTGCTGCAGAAGTGCAAATACTGGAGTAGCAGCATTACGGGCCTTTAAAATTAGTTTTGGAAGACAGATGATCAACAACCATGGTGTGTTCTCTCTAAACAATTCTAAATCCATCAACTGATAGGTTTTGTCGAAAGTGAATATAAATTCCACGAAAAATAATAGCATATCCAGAAATAATGGAAAAAACTTTTCGTCAGCCTCATCCTGCCATAGATAAACACTCAAGAACTTCACCAAGAAAGTCATTTGCTGGAAAATGACAAATTCATCATGTAGGTCTTCTCCCCTGCAAAATTGTCTCTTGTCACAATATGTCCACTAGCTTCACTCAATCTTGCTGCAAGTATCCAGAGAGCAAGCTCATCAGAGAAACTTTTAAATGCCTTCACTAATATATCACTAGTCCGCCATCTAATAAATTCAATTTCAAGGATTTTACTGGTCTTGTAGGAAGAGTAAATAGGGGACTTAGGATGGAAACAAGAAGGTCCCAGGCTACCCATAACTTTAGGTCCCAATGCACAGGCACCAAGCAAGATATGCCATCCATTTTCATATGCCAAACTCATGAACTCTTGCAGAAGTGTGAGGTAAGGCTGCTTACAATACACCCTTATGGTCCGGCCCTTTCCCTGACCCCGCGCACAGCAGGAGCTTAGTGCACCGAGCTGCCCTTTTTTTTTTTTAAACTCATGCACTGATAAGAGAACAAAAACTGTCCTGTCTTCTTCATGTCCTTATTCTGGTTGTTCTTTTTTGAGTGATTATAAAAGAGATTAATAATTGAAATAGCAACTGCTAATGCAAAATGAGATAGGAAAATGGAAGAATGTATACACCATTGCCATCCGGGATCCCACACTTTAGTCATAGAGTTATAGTATACAGTTAAACTAGCGTCCATCAATGGTAGTGCCTCCACGTTCTCTGTACAACCTGTTAGAGCCAAGGACTTGGAACATATTCCTGAATCCCATTTACAAATGACGAGTACAGTTGCAGTCATCAACTCGGAAGACTTTTTGGTACTTTCATTCAAAACCAACGCATGATTCATCTTAAAAACATCACTAAGCTTAGCAACTTCAGCAGCTAGTTTCGCGACTGCATTGTTCAGCATATCAGAGTCCATGACAGTTGCTTCCTTCGCATTGGCATGCTCTTGGCGCAAGCCAAAAACAAACTGAATTTCCTTTTGAAACGAAACAAATTGCTTCATGTAAGTGACAACTAATATGTAACAACTCGTACCTTCAAACTAAGCCTTGTTCATGATCCACGAGTGTAGGAAACCAAAACAGGAAGTTTAAGTTGAAAAATCAGGTTCAGGTTCAGTTCTGCAGATGGAATTTGACGGCAGATTATACGGACCGTAAAACATTTTACGGTCCGTCAAATGAATTGACGGCCAGACTGTAAATTCTACGGACCGTAAAATTATTGACAGCCTGTCAATCTCGACCGTCCCAGAACTTCAATTTTACAACTCTCTGAAATTTCTCATAAATAATAGTACGGTACAATTCGACGGATCGTACAATTATTGACGGACCGTCAAAATATCGACGATCCAAATTCAGACCGTCAAAAATTCGACGGACTGTCGAATCAACCGTCGATTTCTTCCACAGCAAACAATATAAATTCAGGACTTCATTTTAAAAATCAGTTTTCATAATTCCCAAGCCCTAGAACGAATGTTCTCTTTTCTCAACCATCTCCTACACCAAGGTAAGTCCTTTCCATGTATTTACATGCGATTCTAATCGATTACTATCAATTCCTAAGCGGAATTCACTATTTTTAACCTAGGGTTTTCAAGAAAACTCAACTCAATAAATTAAAGTTCAAGCTCTGGGTTCCTTCTTCCAAGTTCAGATTTTTTAAGATAAGTTTTGAAGCGATTAAGGTATGTAGAGCTTCTATCTACGTGTGGGAACGTCATTGTTCTTCCCCACGCCAAAATTATCCATGAAACCATGAATTTCCATAACCTAGGTTTTTATTCAAGTTGATGATAATCCTTCTATACATGCATAATTATATTCCATGTTATGTCTATTTTGTTACTTACCTTCATGATATGATATTGTGACTGTCATGAACCCGTCCGTAATCCATGAACTCATGTCTTGATTTTCATGAGTTCTTAAATATAAATTATGATTATTATCACTCAATTTCATGAAGTCATATATATTTCTCATGATTTAGACAAGATATACTATGTATTTCTTCACATGCTAAATTATAAATTTTACAAGTTATGAATTCAAGTTATTTCATGTAATTCATGGGTTTTCAAGTCAACTATTTTCAAGTACATATTTTGGGAGTTGCACATATTAACGAGAAGGCTCAGATAGCCTGAATCTACGTAGGACAAGGGTCGCTCCGCTTGAGGACGATACTTCAGATTATTTATTGGATCTATCATGTTCATGTCTCGTACTCCAGCAAAGTACGAGATGACTTAGCTAATCGGGCATAGATCAGACTCCACATTCATGCGTGGTAGTTCATGTCGGTTTTGATAATGCTCTCCCGCATATATATAGATATACCATTTTTTTTAGATTTTTACTCATGTTATTATACACATGTTCATGTTTTCAATTTCAGTTTCAGTTCATGTTCCTATTATTTCATGTGCCTGCTTATTCTTTTAGTTGCTTTACATATGGTATAATTCAAATGTACTAACGTCCCTTTGCATGGGGTCTGCACTTCACAATGCAGGTGTTGAGTTTCGGGGAGTCGGATCTGCTTCAGTATCAACTATTTCGTTGAGCTCTATTTCATTCGAGGTGCCAGTCTAGTTATTTTATGATTATATTTTATTAGCAGAGGCATGTTAGGGCCTTGTCATGGTAAACAGTTTTGCAGACTCATATTTTAGAGGTTTCATAGACTAGTCCAGTATCATGTCATGTCAGCAGTATTTTTAGACTTATCATGTTTTACTCAGACGATTCCGCTATTATATTTTCAGACTGTCATTTCAATAATATGTTTTAAATAATTTCTTTAGCATATTTTGATGCCATGTTGACAAGCATGTCATGTGGTTCGCTCGGTCACATGCAATAAAGCATGTCGGACATACAAAAAGATTGACCTATTCACACAGGCAATCACCTCTATTGTATACGTAACAGATAAAGATGAGACAATTATAAACTAATAATTGGCAGATGATAATGAGCTTGAAGTTTATAATAAGAATGCCGCTTTTTATGTTTAATCACATGTGATTAAAATGAGTTAGTCTGTTCTTAATGCCAAATGTGAGTTCTGATGAATAAAATTGAGTAGATTTGTGAACTCAAAGTTAGACATGAATTGTCTGAACTATCATCTGCACAATATTTAATTTGTAAAGACATACATTCCATGGAAAATGAATCAATACTGTGATACATGTTTCATACCATGTATGCATATGGTGACCATAAGGACGATACAAGTTTAATCTCTACTTGCTATCGTGTGAACCCCTGAAAATTATAAGTAATTTTCCACATTGTACTCTTATGACTTTGATCAGTTTTTTGAGATTCATTTTGGTGTTTGCTATCTTAGAATGTTGCCAAGAGATCATGCTTGATTCGGTCTGGTGGGACATTTCTAGAAAAACATATCAGATTGAGATTAAGAGATTCATGAGAAGAGGAAGATCATTAAGTATTATCACATTAATTATGTTCATTGACCGATCCTTTATGTTTGTCTTTGAGGCAAGAACATAATGGTGAACTCAAATTTATGACAAAGAGATTGTGAGAGATATGAATGTGATAAATGATCTAGGGTACTGCACTATAACCTACTCTAAGTTTCATTGGACGAGATGCTATATATTTCTAACAGATGTATTGCAATTAAGCTCTCGAAGTATGCGTTGGTCACACGGTCTAGTCGTTATGTATGAAAGTTACAGAATATAGGATGAGAGTTGACCCACTATGTCTGAGTGGAAGATGAAGAAAATTGGACCGAGCCACCCATATGGTCAACCCGGATCCATGTTAAAATAATAATTTAATATATAATTAATTATATATTAGAAATTAAATAAAAAAAAGAAGGGATACAACGGTAGGACTCCTCCTAACCGTTGCATCGGTATTGTCCGATAAAAGGAGTTCCTTCACAGAACTCCAATACTTCTTCCCTTCTACTCTCAAAGAGTTCCTGTGAAGAAGTGTTGCGAAGAATCTCCTACGAACGTCAGGGACAATTATCTATGATTAAGGTACGATTATAGATTGTGATTATTTTATTATAGTTGGTGTTTCATAGACATATGATTGCACTATTAGATTAGTGAAACGAATTCAGTGATCCTGCAAATTATGTGTTTGATTTAATTCTTCATTATTTAAGCATATACTTAGGGCGTAAATCTCACAAAACGAACCCTTATACATGATAAAGCTAGTATAATAGAGGATCGAATCTTATTATGTAATATTCTCTATTCCTTGTCCTCATCTCTGTCCCACTCCCCCTGAAATAGTAGTAATAAAATCTTAAAAGAAATGCAGACAGAGGCATGATATTGAAAGGGAGATTTTTTTTTTCAGTATAAAATAAGATCAAGAAGTGTGTACATGTAATTTGGACATAAAACTAATAGCATCATCAAACGGAATGAAAGTGAAAAAATATTTTAAAAATCAAACGGAATGAAAGCTACCAACCGACCACCAACGGTAGGATCCAAATGTTATACTTATTTGCCCTATTTCTTAGTTTCCACTTTCCATCATAGATTATACATTGTTGTAGTGATAAATATCTGTTTAATATTATTATTATACTAACTTCCTACCAAAAGAGTTACCCCTATATTATTAAAATAACATTTGTAAAGGATAAAACACAATTTGATAGATGAAACAATGTTAGGTGTTTGCCTGATTTCCTTATCATCTTTGGATTTTACTTGTCTTTAAAAAAAGAGCGAAATATTTATTGTAATTAAATAATTCTTAAATAAAAAAATAAGAGTGATGTCATTAAAATAATTATCAAATAAAAAAATATAATATTATTTTAAAGATAAATTAAAAAAGAATAATGTCACGTAAATTAAGATAAATGAGTATATCAGTGGCTTATGATCGGACAAATGTTGTACTTACAGCTACCCTAAAAGTCACTAACATGAGTCCCCTTCTTAGCGCACGTTTATTAAAATAGTTGAATTGAAAAGTTTATCATATGCCCATTTTAAAAGTTTAAATAATACATCCCCCTCGACCATGACAAGTATCAGATAATCACTTAATCAGTCACTTCAACACTTATTGAACTTTGAAGCCAACCCCTCAACATTAAATTACAAACTAATAACATATGTGTCGTTTAGTTTAACCAATGGTACATTAGATTCTCATTGTTTTATGTACATACTTTAATTGATTTTTGCATTTTGTCTTCATTTATAAATAGCAGTAAGTACTACTTAAGGTTGAGTCTTTTTTGTCTTTCTTGATTTGGGTGTTTCTGTTCTTTTGAGTATCATTGGTTGGTGTTGTGAGTTTGAGATTTATTGGATTTTGAGCAATATAGAAATGGAGGAAAAATATGAGCTTTTGAAGGAACTTGGTGCTGGGAATTTTGGGGTGGCAAGGCTAGTTATGGACAAGAAGTCAAAGGAGCTTTTTGCTGTCAAATATATAGAAAGAGGGAAAAAGGCAAGTCTTCTTTTGTCAAAAAATGGATTTGCTTATTTGGTTGATTTTTCTACTGAACTCTTTTACTGGTTCAACTTTGAAATTTGTGTCACTTGTTCTTCCATTGCCAAAACTTGGAGCTTGATTTTAGTTTTGGGAAGAACTTTATGGTTGAGATCTTAAGTTTCAGTTTTCAAACTCAGTTAAATTTATAGAAACATGGAAACTACAAAAACTAGTCACTTAGAGTGTTGGGGGAATGATAATATGTTTCTGATTAATGGTCAAAATCGTAGCTGTTTAACTGAATTCGGTGTTGGTAGTTTGAATTACAGTTGCCATTATGTTGTTACTGATTCAACTATAAGCCAAGTAAAAAGGAGCAATTTTGGCCCACTGCAAAAGTATTTTAAGTACATTTTTCTCCTCATTTACTAGGTTGTGTCAAGATGTTTTCATCCTGATGTAACAGTTAGTATTACAGTGTGGTAGCAATTGTTTTTTCCTTTGATTCTGTTAGCTTAATGTAACAGATACTTTATTCTTGTCTCAGATTGATGAGAATGTGCAGAGGAAATTATAAATTATAGATCGTTGAGACATCCAAACATTGTCAGGTTTAAAGAGGTAAATACTTCCTTTATATCTATTATTTGTTAAACCTTAGAAATGCATATCTTTCCGAATGTTTTCAGCTCAAAAATCTGTTATATTGTCTAGATCAACATTGGTATCCCTGTTGAATTCCTGAAATAAAAGGCTCAGTAGAGCATAGCTTGCCCGTTTAGAGATCATAGTTATCATCATGCTTTTACCACACCTGGATAGATACAATAGACATATTAAGATGGCTCCCGAGTGTAAGTGAGGATACCAGATAAATTACAATAGTTCTGTTTTTTGTAGCAGTATATATTGAGTCTATGCTCTTGCTACTCCAGTTAAGGCTTAATCTTTAGATAGAGATCTTTGCTTGACCCAATTTTTGATGTAGTTGGCCAATGGATTGATTGTTTTCTTCATTTCTGGTGCATAGTGCTGTTAAATGATGCTTTTAGATTGCTGAGACTCTGCAACATACGACACCTATATAATTTGACAATATACTCCACATAGAACATCTTCTGACGTACCTCAAGATGTTATCTAAGTGGTTAATATCCCTGCAATTTTGTGTTTCATGCAAAATTGATTCTGACGTTAAAACAACTAATCTCTAATAGGATTGACCTGTATCTTCTGCATGAATAAAGCCAATCAAGGACCAAGTTTCAATTTTTAAGTGTCAGTCCATTTTGTTGAGTACGTCTATAAAATTTATTGTCACAATATTATCATCTGATATGGTTCTTAAAGCATAAACGTTGATCCGTTGTTGCAAGTTGTTACTTTTCTTATCCTACAGATCTTCTTTTTCCTATTTACTGTCATTTGTACCTTGTTTTCCTCTGCATCTTACACAACTATGGTTCTTTTTGTAAACGTGTACAAGTATAACACTACAATCCCTACCCATTATTAGATTAGGATTCCTCTTGTATTGTGATTAGGATTCCTCTTTCCTCTTGTATTAGGATTGTATATTGTACAATATATATATTGATATTAATGAGAAAGACTTCCTAAGGAAGATTAATATCATCTCATATGGTATCAAGAGCCAAAATCCTAATCTAGAAAAAATTCCTACCTTGCCGCCCCCCCCTCTTGGCCGACGGCAACATTGTTTTTCTTCTTTCTTTCTTCCTAAATTTCCACCATTCTAATGGAAAATTTGGCTACTCCCACCTCTTCCAATGCTTCCGCTTCTAACGCAGTCGTCATCCAACCACCCACTACCCTCTCCTCACCATCTTTCCATCCGGCTCCCGCCGTTATCAACATCAAGAATTTTATCCCTATAATTCTTGATCAGGAAGATGACCAATATTGGTCATAGGTGGAACTATTTCGTATCCATGCATGTGTATATCATGTGCTTGATCATATAAACTACTCTTTCCCTCGTCCTCCCGATATGGACAACACCACATGGCGTCGCCTCGATGCCGTAGTCAAACAGTGGATATATGGCACTATATCCAAGGATTTACTATACACAATCATGAAAACGGGTGCCTCTGCCCGTGATCTATGGACACGTTTGGAAGAAATCTTTCAAGACAACAAGAACACTCGCGCGGTGTACTTGGAAGAACAGTTCAACAACACCCGTCTTGAAAACTTCTCTACTATGTCAGAATATTGCAAACAATTGAAACTGGTGGCAGACCAACTGTCCAATGTTGGTACGCCCGCGTCCGAAACAAAGATGGTGTTACAATTAGTTGCAGGCCTCCCTAAGGGTGAATATGACACCCTAGCCACGATGATACAACAGGCTGACCCTCTACCAAACTTCAACAAAGCATGCTCGCAATTGTTAATGGAGGAGACTCGACGTGCGAAGCAGGACGAGCATAACCAGAAGGATTTAGCAGTTGAAACGCCCGCACAACCTCAGGCCACCGCCGACCAATAACTTCCGCCGGAAAACATCCAACCGCGGCGGCAGGGGTGGTAAGGGTTGCGGCAATGGGCGAGGCGGCAAGTGCCGCGGAAAAGGCTGAGGACAACAGCCACAGCAGATCAACAATAACGCTTCATGGGCCGGCCCAGTCTCTGGCTACCCAAATCTGAACTGGGCCACGATTTTCGGCTTTCATCCATCCCAGTACCCTTTTCAGCAACAAGGGTTACTGGGCTAGGCTACAGCTCCGCGCCCACTAGTGTTCCAGCAACATCAGGCCCACGTCGTTCAGGCCCACGTCGTGCAGGCCCAGTTCCTACAGCAGCCCTTAAATCAAATCCCCACCGACTTGGGTCAGGCTTTCAGCAGTATGAGTTTGCTGAGCCCGACGAAAATTGGTATATGGACTCCGGAGCCTCCTCTCACCTCACCCGGTCCACAGGTAATCTTTCCAATTGTTTCATTTAAAGTCTCCACAATTTATTACAGTTGGCAATGGTCATCGCATTCCAATTCAGGGCTATGGTCACACTCACACTTCGAAACCTCACCCACCCTTCTCCCTAAATAACGTCCTGCATGCCCCCTACATCATCAAAAAATTAATATCCACTAGGAAATTTACTCGTAATAATTTTGTGTCGGTTGATTTTGATCCCTTTGGTTTTACTGTGAAGGATCTACGTACGGGGACCCCTCTTACGAGATGCAATAGCACAGGGGACCTCTATCCATTCACATTCTCGTCCGCTGTCGGTTCCCGCCCACACACTACCATAGCTGCTCTGTCTCCGTCAATTTGGCACAATAGGCTCGGATACCCAGGAGCTCCTGTGTTTCATTTTCTTAGAAGTAATAATTTTATTCAATGTAATGGGAAACTTGCCCAGACCTGCATTTCTTGTCAATTGGGTAAACATGTTCGTCTTTCGTTTAATTCCTCAGTTAGTATTACGTTTGCTCTATTTGATATCATTCATGCTGATTTGTGGACTTCTCCCGTTACCAGCTCCCTAGGTCATAAACATTATCTCGTGTTATTAGATGACTACTCTCACTTTCTTTGGATCTACCCATTAAAATTTAAGTCTGATGTTTTTGCCAAATTTCTTGAATTTTGCACATTTATCAAAACGCAATTCGAACGCGCCATTAAATCTTTTCAATGTGATAATGACCGTGAATTTAACAACTCTGCGTTTCAAAAATTCTGCAACAATAATGGCATGGTCTTCCGATTTTCGTATCCCCACACATCCCCTCAAAATGGCAAAGCCAAGCGTCTCGTCTGTACAATAAATAACATGGTCCACACTTTTTTGTTTCATGCCTCCCTCCCTCCATCCTTTTGGGTTTATGCGGTCAAAATGGTAGAATACGTCCTTAATATTTTACCCACTAGTACCCTCCATAACATGACTCCAACCGAAATCTTACACCGTAAGGTTCCCTCCTATGATCACCTACGGATATTTGGTTGCCTATGTTTCCCCAATCTTTCTTCCACAGCCTCTCACAAATTAGCTCCCCGCACCACTCCGTGTGTCTTCTTAGGTTTTCCGTCGAACCATAGGGGCTATCTGTGCTATGACTTATCCACTCGTCAAATTCACGTCTCGCGTCACATCGCTTTTGATGAGACGCAATTCCCCTTTTCCAACATCCAAAAATTTCAAAAACCGGATTACGAATTATTAGATGATCAACTCTCTCTCCTGTCCACCCTCGTGAACTGTGCTCGACTGACACCACTACACCGCCTCCATCTGCCACCATACATCACCTGCCGTCGGCATCCCTGCCACTGGCGTCCCCCCATTGCCGCTTCTTTCCACCTCTAGCACAACTCTGCCTCCAGGTTCCACCAACTCACCGATCACCGTCACATCCACTGTGCCGTCCCAACAGTCTTACCACCATGCCGACCACAGTTCGACCATCAACCACCACCCAGAAAACCTAGATACCAGACTTAATACACCACCGATATCGTACCCTACCTACAAACCTCTTCCCTTTCTGGCTTACCGAGAATCCCCACAACTCCCTACCACAGTTCACCGGCAACCAACGACCAAACCCACTCTAATCCAACCCCAAACACCGTCACTGTTCCGCACCACCCGACAACCACCCTCAATAGAAAACGAGTCCCGACAACACAACATGCACCACACCCGAATATGTCGTCACCCAGTCCACCCAACCAGTCGACCAATACCTAATACCCTTACCTATCCAGCGCCCACACACCGGATGGAAATCCGTGCCCAACACGGGATTTTCAAACCCAAAGTCCAATTTAACATGTCCACCCAAACAATTTCACCTATACCAAAAAGCCCTAAATTAGCCAAACTAGACCCGAATTGGAATGCGGTCATGTGTGAGGAGTTTAATGCTTTAACGAAACAACATACTTGGGACTTGATTCCTCGACCAGAGGGGGTGAATGTGATCCGTTGTATGTGGCTTTTTCGTCACAAATTCAGGGATAGTGGTGACTTAGAAAGATATAAGGCAAGACTAGTGGCAAATAGTACTAACCAGCAGGAGGGCATTGATTGCGGCGAGACATTCAGTCCGGTTGTTAAACTGGCCACCATCCGCACAGTTCTAAGCATTGCTATGGGAAAGCATTGGCCGATTCATCAGCTAGATGTGAAGAATGCATTTCTTCATGGGGATTTACGAGAAACTGTCTACATGCACCAGCCACCTGGTTTTGTCCACCCAGCAGACCCACATTATGTGTACCGTCTTCGTAAGTCACTCTATGGCCTAAAATAGGCCTCCAGAGCATGGTATGATCGTTTTGCACAGTTCATTATACGTCTCGGGTTTACATGCAGCAGATGTGATACCTCTCTCTTTACTTTACATCGAGGCCGTGATACTGCTTATTTACTGTTATATGTGGATGACATTGTTCTTACTGCCTCTACTGCTGTGTTGAAAGATGAGATTATTGCACGGCTCAAGTCTGAATTTGCCATAACTGATTTGGAAAAGTTGAGCTATTTTTTGGGGATCTCAGTTACTGGATCCGCTGATTGTATATTTCTTTGCCAGCGTAAGTATGCAGAGGAGATCGTGCACAGGGCTAAGATGGACAATTGCAAAATCATGGTCACTCCAGTTGATTCTAATTCCAAACTTAGTGCAATGGTGGGTACTCCAGTGACTAATCCTACTATGTATCGGAGTCTTGCAGGTGCACTTTAGTATCTCACCTTCACCAGACCTGACATTGCCTATGCTATCCAGCAGGTATGCTTATTTATTGTTTATGCATGCCCCCAGGGAACCTCATTTTACTGCCCTCAAACGTATCATTCGATATGTTAAGGGCACACTGGATTATGGACTACACTTATATCCCTCCGCACCGAACTCGCTATTATCCTACACCGATGCAGATTGGGCAGGCTGTCCAGACACCCGCCGCTCTACATTCGGCTACTGTGTGTTTTTGGGTGATAATCTCATCTCTTGGTCTGCCAAATGACAAGCCACATTATTCTGTTCGAGTGCAAAAGCCGAGTATAGAGGAGTTGTTAATGTTGTTGCTGAGATCTGTTGGCTCCGAAACCTTCTCTTAGAGCTTCAGTGTCCTTTTAAGTAAAACGTCTCTGGTCTACTGTGATAACATATCCGCCATATACATGTCTCACAATTCGGTTCTGCATCAGCGAACCAAACATGTTGAGATGGACATCCACTTTGTTCGCGAGAAGGTTGCTCTCAGGCATATTAAGGTATTGCACGTGCCTTCCTCATATCAATACGCGAATATTTTCACGAAGGGCCTCCCAAGACAGTTGTTCCTTGATTTCAAATCCAGTCTTAGCGTTAGGCCTCCTCCCGCTCCGACTGAGGGGGTGTGTAAACGTGTACAAGTATAACACTACAATCCCTACCCATTATTAGATTATGATTCCTCTTGTATTGTGATTAGGATTCCTCTTTCCTCTTGTATTAGGATTGTATATTGTACGCTATATATATTGATATTAATGAGAAAACTTCCTAAGGAAGATTAATATCATCTTACAATATCATCTTACACTTTTCATCTAATAGTTTGTAACTAATGTACAAGCCATTTGTCAGTTAATCACCTTCTTGGCTGTTGAACTAGTATTCGAGTAGATGTTTCTTGGCTGTTGAACTAGTATTCGAGTAGTTATTAGTGTGAGTTAGGCATCTGCTGACCATAGTTTTGCGTTAACTAATGTTCTGTTCTATTATTTTCATTTTGCTGTTGATACTTGTCCACTAGACTTCTTGGAATTTATATTGAATAGCGATGTACTCAATGGACAATTACACATTCACAATTAACATGACCATGCCCCTTTCTTTGTAGGTCTTGGTTACTCCGTCGCATTTGGCAATTGTTATGGAGTACGCAGCAGGTGGAGAGCTTTTCGCTAGAATATGCAGTGCTGGCAGATTTAGTGAAGACGAGGTTATACAAATTTATATTTCCTTGTACTATCATTGTGCTCGATGAGTGAGATGTTGTATTTATCATCTTCATTTTTGTGTCAACAAACAACATGCTCGCTTCTTCTTCCAACAGCTATTATCTGGAGTCAGCTACAGTCATACCATGGTGAATTTGAATATACATGGATATATTGTACAATATTCATTTTCTAATAAGTTCCCATTCTCAAGTCATGTGTTTGTTTTCATGTAGGAAATTTGTCACAGGGATTTGAAACTGGAAAACACTCTTATTGATGGAAGTCCTTCACCACGTCTAAAAATATGTGATTTTAGTTATTCCAAGGGTTTTTTTTCTAGTTGAGAAGCTTGTTTGTGTTACATTCAAATGGTTTTCTAGTTGAGAATCTTGCGTGTGTTATATATCTAACATGATGTTAATTTACTTATATATACTTTATCGTACAGTCTGGATTGTTGCATTCACAACCAAAGTCAACTGTAGGAACACCTGCTTACATTGCCCCTGAGGTCCTGTCACGGAAGGAATATAATGGGAAGGCAAGCTCTCTTCTTGGATGCTCAAAATTATGCACATGTTTGTATTCTTTTTCTAGTTGTTTCACTTGAATATAGTGCTCATGTTATCGTTATGCATTTTCAGATCGCTGATGTGTGGTCTGCGGGGTTACACTCTATGTGATGCTAGTAGGAGCATACCCTTTTGAGGATCCTGTACTTTATTTCGGTGTTTGAACCAAGTACAAGTGTGTTGAAATTTTGGAACCGTTGTCTCAATTAGCGGCTAATTTTATTTTTTGTTTACAGAGCATAATGAGTGCCCAATACTCAATACCCGATTATGTACGAATTACAGCAGATTGCAAGAACCTCCTTTTGCGAATCTTTGTTGCAAATCCCTCAAAGGTAACATTTTCCCCAACTCAACTCGCTTATCCAAGAAAAAAAAAAGTAGGCTCTCAAACGACGACCAATTCTAATTGAACACCTTGACACATAATAAAATGAAGTGACATATTTTAAGTAGTTAATTAATCTATGTAATTGGCGCTTAAGAACACGCACAAAAGCTTTTTCAAAATTTGAGCTGGAAGTGTTTAGTAAGGAACACTTTATCACATGTTCATTCAGATGCTCAATTGGAACAAATCATAATTCAAGTGTCTATCGATGTATTCAGCCAAAAAAGAAGTTAGTGTAATCATGACTCAATAATGGTTCAGTAACATATCCATGGTTCTTAAGGAATCTGCCAAAAGAACTGATGGATGGTGAGCATCCGAAATATGAAGAAGCATCAGAGCAACTACAGTAAAATGTGGAAGAAATAATTATGATACAAGAAGCTAAGATACCCGGAGAAGTATCAACCTGAAGGGAAAGATCCTGCAGGGACAACAAAACAAGATGATGAAGAGGAAGACCTCGAATCGGACATCGACATCAGCAATGACTTTGCTGTTTATGTCTGAGGATGATATCAATTTGTTAATGGATGTAATATTGCAGCAAACAGATTTTTGTATTTTTTAACTTTTGATGATATTTTCGATGTGTTAACCATCGTTTTATCTGTTGAATCGAGTTTGATGATTGTGTTTTAATTCTTGTTTCATCTGTTCAACTAGAATGGGATCTTCCATTCAACTCCTGAAAACCAGTGATTATTCTTAGCTATTTCCAGTGAGGTAGGACTTAGGAGTTCATTTTTTGTTTTAACCATCCGGTATTTGTGTAGTCCACTGGTCGGATTTATCCGGACTCACAATGAGGTAAAACTAGAGATGGCAGTGGATACTAGACCCGGTGGATCCAGATCCGTTTTATAGAATATGAATCTTCAAAATTTGGACCCGGCGGATCCGGATCGGACCTGGATACTTTTCTGACGGATTGGATCTGGTCTGGATCTTGTATTTGAGATCCGTATCCGGTCCAGATCCGACCTGTGGATCCGTTTTCTATTAAATATATTCATAATCTAGAATGTAATTTTATAAGTATTTTCTTAAAATTGCTAAGCACATCCTTGCAAGTTTAATTTTCAAAACAAGTTTAATTTATCCCCGCGTTAACTCAAAAACCAAAAAATAAAGAGGTAACTTCGATAATAAAATCAATATTATATTAGTGAATGACTACCATTTTCATAGACAAGTAGTTCTAGTCAGCATTTTTCACAACTATTGTCATTGTCCAACATTTTCAATTAATAGCTCACAATCAAAACGAGACAACGAACAAAATATCTCATATGCACATTTCAAAATTGAAACACAGTAAACTGTTAGCTAAGTAAAAATTGTTTGTCAGTTCAAAAAAAAATTCTTAGCAAGACAAATTTTTTTACATGTGGATCCAGATCCAATCCGTGGACCCGGTGGATCCGAATTTGGATATAATTTTTATCGACCTGATGGATCTGGATTCAGGTATGAAAAACGGATCTGGATCTAGTAGGTAAAACACTCTCTATTGTAATGTTCTATTGTCTCAAGAATCGAACCTGAAATCTATGATTAAGAATGTGTTCCTAATTACTGCTTGTCAAAACTCCGCTTTCAAATATTTACTTTTGAAGTAACTATGTATCAGCGTCGGAGCTACATATGCCGAAGGGTGGTCAGTTGAACATCTTTCACCAGAAAACTATATTATGTTTATAGGTCAAATATTACTTTTAATCATATTTATTAAATTTTGTGCACACTTAACGGAACTCTAGACTTCGCCATTTCTATCAGCTGTGCTATTTTTTTTCCTTCATGGGATAAAAGAATGTTAATAATCAACTTAAGAGGAACAAAAGATCAACTAGAGAGCAAGTATTTTATGAATATGTTAAAAGTTTCAAGTCTTTACGGTAATGGACAATAGTCTCCCAAGATAAAACAACAACAATCAACAATACAAAACAAGTAAGGTTGATTCTGGTGAAGAAAAAAAGAATATAGAACAGACTGCTGAAGAGATGAGATGATTTCTGTCATAATTTCGTTCTGTATTTCGTGTGTTTCAAACTTAACAGTAATGTTCAATTTATAGGTGAAGAATAGGGCGTTTCTGACTGTTGAAGTCAGAATAGTTGCAACGTTTGGTTATCTCTGAAACTTTCAGGACCAAATGTAAATAAGAAGCATTTCAGGGACCAAAAAGAAAATTTTGAAAGACAGCCCGTGGTCCGAACTCGGACCGAACGGGCGCGCGGCGCGCGTGTGGGGCTTAGCACCGAACCCAAGCTCACCTATGTCCTCCATCTTCTTAACACATGGGTTGCCCCTTGGGGTCCCAAACCCTTACTAAAAAATAGTGTTTATATAGTGTTCAATCGTCCATCTTCTACCTATGTGGGAGATTTGTTTATTTGGCCAAAACAATTCATCTATTCATGTCTCAAACACCTTACTTTATGTACTAATATCTCTTTCATTTCTTAACGAAATTTGACGATACTTGGCACTAATATCATCTACTCCTTTTAGTAGATTAGGCATGTAAGAAGAAACAATGTTTTCGACATGCGGGGCCCACATATTTAAGTCACTAAAAACGGGAAAAACTCAATCCCAAATAGTTAAATTTTCAACAAAAATACTACTATTTAGGTTTTTCTCATCGATATTTAGTGAGAAATAGCCACTGAATATTTTTCAGTGAGAAAATAGAGATTTTTTGTAGTGTATTTTCTTATTACACTACATCTTAGTTTTTATGATTCACCCCCTAATTTATTCAATTCCTTCCGAAACCATAAAATGATTCCTTTCTTTACGGAACACAAATAAATAATGAACGGATCGAAAAGAAGGACTACGGCTAGGAGGAATTAAAATGTCGTTCATTTTGAGTTTTAGAAGAAAAAGAAAAACGTATTCGCATTACTTCTTTTTAAAAAGAAAAAATAAATGTTCACAAGCAGAATAATGCTGCTTAATGTTATGAACACAACCAAAGGTGTAGTTTATTCTCAAGGAAAACAGAAAATCTATTTATGCAGAAATTTATTCTCAAAGGAATAAAAAAAATCGAATTGCATTAACTGTTGGAACAATTTATTGAACCTTGACTTGACTTTGGCAAAGGCGTAGTTTTCCCATTCCAAAAGAGATCAAAAAGTCACCTTTCGTTTTCTCCGAAAGATGGACAAAGATATTTTTTTTATTAAAAGAGACATCTTAATAATAAGTAAAATTATCAATAGATATATCAAGAGTGCATCAAGTAACCAACGGTAGTGATGGAGTACGTCCTCCTTTATGATTAATCAGAGATCTCATGTTCAAATCATGGATATAAATTTGCCTTTGATAAGGATCAATTTATCCTTCAATATCAAACTTTTCAAAGTGAATTTGAATTAGTGGAACCTCAAAATTGGTATAACAACAAATACATAAATAGTAAATTAGAAAGCATCAGCGTCTGTAGTCCAACGGTTAGGATAATTGCCTTCCAAGCAATAGACCCGGGTTCGACTCCCGGCAGACGCATCTGTTTTTATAGACAGCTGTTTTTGTTTCTTTTTCCGGACAGAAAAAAGTCCCTTATTTAGGGGTGTGGGAATTTTGATGAACTCGTGAGCTTAATTTCCTTTCTTGATTTTAACTAGCCTACTAGAAAGATAATAATTAGAGATAGTGTTCAAAAACACATATCACTTTTTTCGTGAGTTTACTATATGAACTATTACAATCTATTTATCAAAACACACCTCAACTATTATTACTAACAAAGAAATGAGAGTTCAGTATTTTTAACTCTAATAATTATTACTAATAAAGCGACGGCTACGACTATACGAAGACATGTACTTTAGATATGTCAAAAAACAATGTATAGTGAAACCCTATAAACTTAAAGGTCTAAAGTGAATCATTTTTGCATGAGCGATATATTTCACCTTTTAAATCGCACATCCCATAGTTGGGAGACTTGGAATTCTAGTCCAAGTTCTCTCTAAACTACTAGCACTATAAGTATAAAGTCAAGACACAAAACCTAGAAAATGATACTAGTGCAAAAGAAATTATAAGAAGTTGCGCGCAATCACTCAACTAATCATTTTTATCTCAAAAAAATCACTTAATTTAATTTTGTAACACAAAAGTTACTCAACTAATGGTAATTTTATGAGAAAATCATTCAATTTTGTTTTGTAACAGAAAAATCACTCAATTACTCATTTCACCAACAAATTCACTCAATCAATACATATGATATTTCCGATTCATATTGGTGATGTGGAAATCTTTTTAAGCCAAGTATTAAAAAGATAAAAACCGGATCAATTTAATGGTTAATTAACTAAATAGCTCCACTAACGTACTAAGCCCTATAAATAGGGTTAGGCGACGATGAAGAATTTCATAATTAATTAACAAGTGAATTATAATATTATTATAATGTCATCAAGTATGAATAAAATGATAGTGGTTTTGGTGCTGGTAATTATATTGTGTGGTTGGCAGATCAAAATGGGAAATGCAGAGATGAGTGAAGCAGCCTGCAGAGAAGAAAGGAGGATTGGGAAGAAAGCATGTTTGCCTCTATTGTTTGGAAGAAATCCATCAGTGAAGTGTTGTCAAAGAGTGAGAGTAACTCATACTGAATGTTTTTGCTCAATTATCAATCCCAAATTAGCCACAATTTTAGATGTTAAACGTCTTGTTCGACTTATTAGAGGTTGTGGAAGGACTGTTCCTCGTAACTTCAAGTGTGGAAGTAAGTGCGCTCTCTCTCTCAATTTAAACAAACTGCCACACTATCATAAGCGGATCCAACATTTTATGGCTATGTGATAGGTTGAGATGGTTCGGGCATGTGCAGAGGATAGACACAGATGCTCCAGTGCGGAAGTGTGAGAGGTTGGCTATGGATGAGTTCATGAGGGGTAGAGGTAGGCCGAAGAAGTATTGGGGAGAGATGATTAGACGAGATATGGAGCAGGTGCAACTTACTGAGGACATGATCTTCGATATGGGGTTGTGGAGGACACATAGTAGGGTAGAAGAATAGTAGGTAGTTGAGCGTAGTCCTACTTACGCTTAATAACTGGTAGTTGTACTGTTATTATTGTAGGTCTGCTTAGCCTATCATACTATCATACTAGTAGGCGCAGCATTACTTTATAGTCCCTTGTCGTTTGATTTCTGCTGCTATGTGCTCTTTAGTTTACTTTGTTTATCTTATTTACCTGCGTTAGTTACTGCTTTCTTTTTCAGATTGTGTTATCATGGCTTATTCGCTTTTGGTACCATCATTTGCATACTGCTTTAATTTTTTGTCCGGATCTGACCGTTTCTCTTGTTTTGCTTGTGCTTATGCTCTGTCTTGAGCCCAGGGTCTCTTGAAAACAGTCGTTTTACCTATCAAGGTAGAGGTAAGGTCTGCGTACACTCTACCCTCTCCAGAACCTTACGTTGTGGGATTTCATTGGTATGTTGTTGTTTACTGCTCCCTCTGTCTCAAATTATCTGTCGTGAACTTAAAATTAGTTGTTTTAAATTATTTGTTGTTTTAGAAGTTCAAGAAAATTAATTACTATATTTTTTTTATTTCACTTTTAGTAGTTATTGTTCTTGCAGATCACAAACACTCAATTATTGGGTGATGCTATGATTGTTTCCATACCAATGAAGGGTAAAATAGTTTTAAAAAAAATCTCATATTTAATATTTTTAAGGGGTGTATAAAAAAGTATCACTACATATAATTTAAGAGGATGGATTATTAGTTGTCATGTTTTTTGTTTTCGAGAGTCAACTTTACTAATATTCGGAACCAAATTGGATTTAAATTAATCTAATATTTTAGAATTACAACTTAAATATTCATAAACAATATACCTCCCAAAGTAGAGGTAAGGTCTGCGTACACTCTACCATTTCTGACAATATTTATGGGATTACATTGAATATGTTGTTATTGTATAAACAATATAAAAATTACGATAAGTTGCATCTCTTCTCCAATATGGTGAAACAGGGCCTGAAATATAGTATTATAGTTCAGGTAGTTTTACTCTCGAAAATAATTGAAAAAAGGGAAAGTGCTCGACTATTATTCCATCTGGCTTATGAGAACGTAATATTTTAAGTTTTGTTGAATATAATTGAATATACATGTCGTTGTTTCCCTCCGAAGTGTTTGCCGTTTTATCGGCTTATGAAATCAGATGACAAATTGATTCCTTAACTAAGCGAGTTGGGTCGAAAGCGGAACTCTAACTTCCAGCAATGGGTTCCCCAACTACTGCAGAAAGCGTTAGGATGGTGATTGAGTAAACTAAGTGGTAAGAAATATAAATACAGCTAGAGTGCAATAAAGGCGATAAAGATAGAAAGAAGATATGTAAAAATCAAATTTTTGATTGATTGTGTTATCCTCTTCTGTACAAATGATTCCTTTATTTATAGTACAAGAAAAATAAATGTGACCCCCTATGTTAGCCACTGAACTACCCACTAAATTCACTAGCCAACTATGATGAGATAGTGCCAGTTTTTTCGCCTGGACCTCTAGCACGATTAATGGCACTCCCTTCTGGCTGTTGTTGGTTGCTCCCTTTTCTAGAAGGTCCTTTGACTTGATCTTCAAGGCGTCCGAGTACGTGTGGGTCTCAGCCGTTCCTCGGAATTATGACTCAGCCATACTACTGTAATAATCGATGATGCTTTTCTAGTCGAGGGTAAGGACTAACGGATTCGGCTATGATTCCGCTCAGTTACCGACTTAGAATCCTTTTTCACCTTCGGCAATCACTTAATTCTGTTAAACACTTTTGAGTGTTAACAATTTCCCCCCTACATTAACTCGAGTGCGGCTGTCGAGTTGATGTATTCCAAAATGGCCGTCGTTTCGTGCGGCAGCCGTAGGTGTCATTTCAATCACTTTTGCCTTAAATGCATGCAATGATAGTCTTTAAAAGGTTCTTTTTTCCTTCCATATAAACGTCTCGGCTTCTACACATTTAATTTTTGACGGATTTTTAGCCGCACGTTTTGGACGAAGAGCCTTTCTTGTTTCCGAGGGTGAATCTATCAAATTTGATCAACCATTAACAGAGTGTCAATTATATCTCCAAGAAAAAGGAAATACTTAGGAGAGACATCCCTTCACCAAAAGGTTTCTCATTCAATCTTCTCGGTCATTCCCAAATTTCTTGCCTTCTTCAGAAAACCCTATTTCTTCATCAAATAAAGAAAAACCATATCTTCATCTTCTTCTCTATCTCTGGGATCGGATAGCACCGGTTTAGCTGTTGATGACCTAATCCCCACTTTTGCCTTCATAGATGAGCAACTGGTTCTCGCCCCTTTTGGTACATCTGAATAAGGTGACCTCCTTTCTCAGCATCTAAGCCCGGCAAACTACGACCTTCCGACACCGTGGATCGTTCATCGACGACCGTTGTCCCGCTTAGTCTCGCTGCACTGCCGCCAAGATTACCAACTTTTTGTTTGGTTGAATCGAGTAAAGTCAGCCAAAAAGTTGAATGGAGGCGTACGGGTCTCTACGATGCCATTATGTTGTCGGAGTTTGACTCCTCCTGCAACATCGGTCGTATATATGACTTTCTTGGTTACTGGTCGACCGCTGCCAATGCCTTTATTTTCCCTTAGGGAATGATAACCCCCACACTATTTGATGTGACAGCGATACTTGACCTTCTGATTCCGGGAGATGAGGCGCCTGTCCTAAGCGATATAGATGTTGCCGATTTAGGCATCAAAGTCTCAAAGACTTCTTCAGGCTACATCCAGTTTATAACCAAGAACCGCCGAATATCGCCTCTTCCAGTCAATGATGCCGAGCATCATATTTTTCTGCTTTTTTAGTTTAGCCGATACTTTGTCTGTACGGGCTCTTGTGCAATTGTGAAGGAGCTACAAATTTATACGGCGTTAGCCATTTCGGAGAGGGATGTCAGTTGGGCATCTCTCTTCTTGACCTATCTTTACATGACTCTAGGTGATGCCCAAGCGCGGTTAAGGGATTCCAGAAACTTAGATACCTTAGCCGGTCCCCTATGGTTCCTTCAGTTGTGGATCACCCTCTATTTTCCTGAGTTTATCCCCGATAAATTTGATGACTGCCGCTTTCCGCTAAACCCGCCAGTATTAGCCGATACTCTTCGGAGAACACCCCTTGTGGCCCAAGATGTTTTTGCCACAGTCTCTACCCTGCATGGTCTATCTAGAGACCATTATACAGATTGACAACCGGTCCTAGAGAGATGGGCCACCCCTGATTGGGTCCGTCAAATAGCCGATGAGGACCTTACTTTCTTCCAGCGAAGGACTATAGTTCTCATATGGGGCGGATTCTCACAGCCAGGGACTTGTTGGGTGGTTTGAAGCCCACTTCTAGGAATAATAAATTGATTGCGGAGCCATATCAGCCAAACTTTATAGCAAGGCAATTCGGCCTTTCTCAGCACGTGTTGTGTCCCCACCGCAGTATTGTCAGTTCAACCCAATGCTGCATTCTTGATGTAGAACAAACAAAGAAGTTAGCCGATCATAATCTTGACATGCTCGCCCTGTTTGACTGACAGTCGTTTCCCCTGAGAGCGAATACTACTATCGCTTTTGATGATTGGTGGGATACGGCTAAGGAGAAGTTTTTTCAATCTCCTTTAGATGTCTATTATGATCGGCTGATTCTGTCGAGAAAAAAGAAGAACTCGAAAACCTCTAAACCGTGGCCAAAATAAGCCACTCTGAAAGTTGCTTCCTATAAATCGGTTGGGCCTGTTGCCTCAAGGTCTTCCATTCGGTTGAGGCAGATGAAGAGAAAAGGTAAATTGTATTCTACATATGTGTCGGCCAGATTGTTCTTGTGAATTTTTGGCTAACATTTCTTATGTATCTTTCAGCAACCCCATCTCCTTCAGTGTTTGTTGATCTAGAGACCACTTTTGACACCGAGTCCCCATCACCCAGGAAACCAGTGCCCAAACAACCCCGACAAAGTGGAGGAGTTTTCATTCGAAATTATAGTGAGAAAGGCCCCCACAGACCCGGAGTTCCTGTTCCTGTTGAGGAAGATGAGGAAATTAAGGTATACTACTCGGCTGGCTAAAACACCTTTGCATCGGCTACTAATATTTATGTTTTATGTTTTCCCTCCAGGGACCACAACTGATAAGGCGCAGATGACTGCATAAAGCGTCTGATACTCCCCTTCATATTGGTGGATCGTCTTCCCTGGCTCATGCTCCCGTGCATTTGCAGGACCCATCATCGGTTGCCCTCAAAGCCACAATTTCTCCTGCCAAGGCAGCCGAGGCTTCATATGTTGGGGGCAGCCATAGAGGTATATGTTTGGTCTTTCACTGCCTCCGGGCTCTTGCCTCTATACTGAACTTGTCCTTTCTGTACAAGAGACCGCTGGAGATAATCCTTCGGCTGAAGCCCAACCAGTCGACATTGCATCTCCACCAACTTCACCTGTTGGCATCCATCGAGAGCGAGTCGATGAGTCTCTCGCCAGGGGAATTCCAACCAATAAAGAAGAGTTTCATGCTCTGAGGGCCTCTTTGCTCTGATTGTCAAAAGAAACAACGGATTCCTCAATTCTGGAAACCACTTAAAATGACATGGCTTTTGCTTTGAATGATTTATTTACTTTACATAGAATGGCCAAAGAAATCCATGATGAGGTTGTCGCTGCTCTGCAACACTTGGGGTCCCTTCGGCAAGAGAAGAACCACATTCAGACTTCTTGCAATGAGTGAATGCAGAAAGACAACAAAATGTCAGCTGAAGAAATGACTTGCAAGAGCAGCTGTCCGAACTACGAGTTGAGTTTGAGCGGATCCAGGCTGAGATAAACGCTATTACTCCGGCCATAAGTGCCTTAGACTCAGTTATTAGTGCCCACGACTCCTCCCGTTCTTCTTTGTGTCGGCAGAGCCTTCAATTGGATAACAAAATTTGGGAACTCGGTAACCGGCAGGTGGTTTGGGAACTTGATCAGAAAATGGGTAACGAACGGCTGGCCAACCTGGAGAATGAATGGATTGCATGGAAAAGCCGTCTAGTTCAAGCAATGTCGACAATCACTACTCCCTTGCCAGCTAGTCCTGTTGCTGAGTTATAAGCCGATACCCTTATGGACTTGCAATTCGAAGTCATCGCTGCTTCTGTTGTTCAAGAGGTATCGACCGATACTCAGGCTTTTACCGAGGCCCCATCGACTATAGTGGCTGAGCATTTGCTGGGTGCTGAAAATGGGTCTCCCAAAGAAATAAGAGTATACGAGGCAGTAGCCGTTGGTACGGCTGAGGATGAAAGAGAGACTGCGGCTATCCAGGGTGACCAAGCAGTGGTAGATTCAACTATTCCTGAGACCCTTGTGACTGATGATATAGCGCAACCCCTAGCTGGTGACATGCAACCAATTTGCCATCCCAGTTTTATCGACCCCAAATCAAAGGGTGTTTTTTGTGATCAAGAAGCCGTGGATTTGGCTAAGCATGATAATATCGAGCAACCCCCGGCTAGAGAAATGCCAATCAACTTGGCTTTCTAGTTTTATTGACCCCAAATCGAAGGGTCTATTTTTGTGACCAGGTAGCCGGTCTGTGGCAGTTATTTACTCTTGCATTCCTCAAATCGAAGGGAAGTATTTTTTTTTGCCTTTTTATGTAAATGTGACCAGGCCGCCGGCCTATGGCTATCACACATTAATGTATTCTCCAAATCGAAGGGAATTAGTTTATTTTGTGTGGCTAGGCAACCGGTCTGTCACTGTTACTTACTCATGCATACCCAAATTGAAAGGTAATACTTTTTTAGTTACTTGCCGTTTACGTTTCTTCAAGCTCTTCATCATGCATGTCTATTAGTCGATATGCATTGCCAGCAATTCGTTGGCTTACTACGAAGGGTCCTTCCCAATTTGGCGACTATTTGCCGAATTTATGATCTTTCATTCCAAGCGACAATACGGTTTTCCAAACCAAGTCTCATTCGGCGAACCTCTTGGGTTTAACATGTTTGTTGTATGCTTTAGCCATTTTTCGTTTGTCGCACCCAATTTTGACTTGCGGGCTTCGCGACGCGATGGCGTCGATTCCCTCTGGTTCGATTAAAAAATGCTTGCTTGAGGAGTCCCCACCTAATTATTCTAAGGTGAATTAGGCTACCTGAAAGTTCACTAAAAGCTGCAAAATAACTCCAATTTTGTGGTCCACAAAACTAATGAGATTCTAGGTAAGGGTTCTTTATTATCCTAAAGGGAAGGGGTTAGGCATCCTTTAAGATCCGCTAACTTGCGGTTATCCGATCAAACTCAGGTTAATTATTATGATAAAAAGTGCATGTTTTACAAGTATAAAAATAATGTTGCAAGAATTTAATGAAATGATGCATTTGTACAAGCATACATTTGTGTGACAATAATATACATGTAAAGCTAAAAAAGAATATGAATATGCATTCGTATGAAAATTGATAAAGATGTATGCAATGTGATTTTTATGGGCGACGGGCCTAAAAATAGATAAACTAGCGATTAACGATTTTAAAACTAACTGAGCCTAAAAATAAATAAACTAGCGACGGGTTTCAAGTTTTTGACTACCCTAATAATTAATTCTATGTCTACCTATTCTAAATATTTCAATAATTTCACGAGTACAATAATATTACAATACAAAATGGAATAAAGCTGAATTAAAGAAAGTAAAAGACAACAACAAAATAAATAATCTCCGAGGGTTATTTGTCTTCTTTGACTTTATCTTTGCAAGCTGTCAAGAATAAACGGTTAGAAACAATTGAATATACATAACTTCGGATCCGTATCCAAAACAATAAATGTTTTGATTACGGAGGGCTCAGACTTAAATTTTGAAAAGATCATTCCAATCACGTCGTGGCTGCGAACATATGACTCGTTGGTCATTTTAGTTGCCTTGCCTACCGAACATATTGGTCTCTCGGGTGAAAAAGATTTAAATTTCATCATTGCCCAGAAGTTTTATTTTCCGTCTTTACAACTGTGGAGGCCTCAAAAATCGACGGATATTTTTTCATCGGCCAATGCAGTATTTAATTCAAATCAGTAAAATTTGTACCGAAACAGTGAAAAAAAGAAATTGAGAAATGATGTCCGAAGGGACGCGGCCTCGAATTTAATTTAATCGGCATAAATGCAATATTTATATAAATCAGTAAATCAGTAAGACAATCCGTGCACGGATGTTTAAATGCCAAAACAGTAAACTGAAACAGAAACGAAAAAAGCGCGGTCTCGAATTCAATTTCATCGGCCTAAATGCAGTATTTAATTCAAAAACAGTAACCTAAACCAAAACAGTAAAACTGAAATCGAGAAGCAATTCCCGAAAAGACACGATATTTTAGTTTAAAACAGTAAGACAGTAAATATCTGTTGCACGGATGTTTAAAACAGTAAACAGAAAACAGAGAAGCGAAAAAAAAGCGCGGCCTCGAATTTAATTTCATCGGCCTAAGTGTAGTATTAGTTAAAACAAATAAAATAGTAATCCGTTGGACGGATGTTTAAAACAGAAAACAGAAAAGAGAAACGAAAGAAAGAAAAAAAGCGCGGCCTCGAATTTAATTTCATCGGCCTATGTGCAGTATTAGTTAAGACAATAAAACAGTAAAACAGAAAGATATCCGTCGCACGGATGTTAAAGAAAACAGTAAACAGAGAAACGAAACGAAAAAAAGTGCGGCATCGAATTTAATTTCATCGGCCTATGCAATATTAGTTAAAACAGTAAAACAACAAGATAGTTGTGTAACAGATGTTTAAAAAGCCAAAAAAAAAACAATAGCAGTTCGCAATTAAAACGCCCGACCCGAATTCTGAAATTTTACCCGACCCGGATCCTGAACAGTGATCCGGCCCGGATTTCGGGTTGACCCGACCCGGAATCATACATTTTTTCTTGAATTTTCAGATAATAAGCAACAAGATATTAAAACACAAAATTCGGAAATTTATTTGAACCGGGTCGACCCGACCCGGAACAGTGACCCGACCTGCATAGGATACTTCAACCCGAATCAAATTCTTTCCAAATTTTCAGGTAACCAACAACACAATATAAACATACAAAAATCTGGAAATTAACCGAACTGTCGACCGACACGGTCTGCGGACCGACCCGAATCGGATGTTTTTCAACCCGAATCGATTTTCTCCAAATTACGTATAACCAACAACACAATATAAACATACAAAAATCTGAAATTAACCAATCGTCGACCCGACCCGAATCGATTTTTTCCAAATTACAGATAACCAACAACACAATATAAACATACAAAATCTGGAAATTAACCGAACCGGGTCGACCCGATCCGGGTCAGTGACCCGACCCGAATCAATTTTCTCCAAATTACAGATAACCAACAGCACAATATAAACATACAAAAATCTGGAAATTAACCGAACCGAGTCGACCCGACCCGTGTCAGTGACCCGACCCGAATCGGTGACCCGACCCGATTTTCCTCCAAATTTCAGGTACACCAACAACAAAGTAAAACATAAACCTGGAGATTTTCGTCCGACAAGGGGTGACCCGACCCGAATTGTGACCCGACCGAAAATAAAACCACCAAAACAGATCGGAAACCACCAACGAATCAAACCCGATACCACCAACAAAAGTACCAAAACCACCAACAAAAGCAAATCGGAAACCACCAACAAGAGTAAACCGGAACATTCATTTTCGGACTTAGGACCTCAAAAATCCCCAAAATCGACGGTGGTGTGGGTGGTGTAGGGTGTCTGGCGTAGGTGGGGTAGTGGTGTGGGGTGGCGGCGACTGGTTGGTGTCGGGCAGTGGCCGTGTGGGGGTCACGGGTATGGGGTCGCCGACCGTGGGTATGGTAGTGGTGAGGGTGGCGGCGTAGAGGCGGCCAAGCGGAGTGGTGTCGTCGTTGTGACGGCGGCGATGGGGTCGCCCGGTATGGGGTGTGGGGTCGCGGGTATGGCGGCGATTTTTGAAAAGGCGATCCCCATTTTTCTTTTTGTATGTTGTATGTATAGGGTTTTGGTTTAAAAAGGGAGAAATAAAGGGAAGGGGAGAGGGGCCGAATCGGATGGGCTTTAGAATTGTTTTGGGTAGAGATTGTTTTTTTTTTGGGTTGGGGAAATAAAATGGGTGATGGGTTGGGCTTGGACGAAAATGGGTTTTAGTTTGGGTTGGGTAGGAATTGTTTTGGGTTAAGTAGAAATTGTTTTTGGGGAAATGAAGTGGGTTAAGATATAAAAAGGATTGAAATGGGTTATGGTTAAAAATATAAAAATGGGTTTTATTATATAAAAGAAAGCTTTGCAAAATTTATAAATTATAAAGATGATAATATGATAAAATATAATATTTGTGAAATGCTTGATGCTTAAATAAAAAATAAAAATGCAATGCCGTTTTGCGAAAATAAAATAACATATAATATTAGGATAAAAGTATGCTTGTGATAAAAAATGCAAATGACAAATAAAAATGCAAATAATAATAATAATAATGATATATATACATATGTATGTCTATATTTTAAAATTGTCTTAAAGTATCAAAAATATTAAAATTTGCAAATAAAATCCAAAAAGATGGGACAAAATTGGGTGTCAACATCGTTTATCGGCTTTGATTCTTTCTAGGGTCATCAGTCGATCTTCATCTAGCTGATCTAACTCCATTAACATGGTCTGCTGATATTCTTCCAAGAGTAAAGAATTTTGTTTGGTCATCCGTAATGACTTAACATTAATTTCCAGGGGTAACACTGCATCTTGGCCATAGGTTAGCCGATAAGGTGTTGTCCCTATAACGGTAGACTTAGAGTTTCTAATTGCCCAAATAGCTTCATCTAAAGTGAGATGACACACTGCCGGTCTATCCTCCACATTCTTACTAATTATGTCCACAATAAGCTTGTTAGCTGCCCCAGCTTGTCCGCTCGCCTGTGCGTAATAAGGCAAAGATGTGACCATCTTGATCCCAAACTTCTCGGCAAAGGCTACCACCTTAGAACCAGTGAACACCTTCCCTTGATCAGTTATAATCGTCTCAGGAATACCATATCTATATATGATCTGGTGTTGGATAAACTGGATGACATCTGTTTGATGAACCCTCTTTCATCAGATGTGCCTCTACCCATTTAGTGAAATAATCGGTAGCCACAATAATAAAATTGTGTCCTTTAGCCTATTGTGGGTGAATCTTGTCGATGAGGTCTATAGCCCATCCTCTGAAAGGCCATGGCTTCACGATCGAGTACAATACCTCGGCTGGTACCCATTGGATTGGTCCATGTCTCTGACACTCTTCACAACCTTTTGCGTATTGAAAGTAATCGGCCGTGATGGTAGGCCAATAATAGCCATGGCGATAAATCAACCACTTCATCATTAGCCCGGCTCTGTGTGATCCGCAAATTCCTTCATGAACTTCTCCCATGACTCTTAAGGCCTCTGCCTTATCAATGTACTTGAGTAGCACCCTGTTTACACTCCTTTTGTAAAGATCACTATCAATGAGCACATACTTCAAGGCCCTCCTCTTAACCTTAAAGTCCTTGCACATGGAAGGATCTTTTAAATAGCTGATTAATACCTGCTTCCACGAGTTGATCTGGTCCATGACTAACACTTCGGTTGGCAGCTCATCATACTCTAGAGTGAGTACAGACTTCCTAAAGCCAGAAGCTTCTTGTGCTAAGTCGTTAGCCTCAACATTCATGCCTCTAGGAACATAACTTAACGTAGACGATGCGAACCTACTAAGTAACCTGCTAGCTATTTCGTAACGAGCCAACAAATTTGGCTCTTTGCAATCATAATCCCCAGTCAGCTGCTTGATAACCAGCTGCAAGTCTCCGTGAATCTTGATGCACTTTGTTTTCATAGAAATTAGGAGTTTGAGTCCTATGATGAGAGCATCGTATTCGACTTGATTATTCGTCAAGTCAAAATCTAACTGATAAGAGAACCTCTATGTTTCATCTCTAGGATCGGTTATCGTTATTTTGGCTCTGACTCCCTTCTAGGGTTCTTGACCCATCAAAAGTTAGCGTCCAAGGAACGACATCTATACATACAGTAGAGGGGGCGCGTAGGTCCTCCACATCTACACAAGGGTAGACTACCAAGAAATTGGCTATTGCCTGACCTTTTACAGCCTTGAATGGCCTATACTCGAGAGAAAACACAGTGAGCTTGATTGCCTATTTAATTAGTCATCCTTGCAAAACAAGTCTATTCAATAAGTACCGGACGATGTCAATCTTGCACAAAATGTGAACCACGTGTGGCATTAAATAATGTTCAAGTTTTGTACAAGCATAGAATAAGGACAAACAAAGTTTCTCTACAAGAGTATATCTAGTTTCAGCTTGGTTGAGCATTCGGCTAAGATAGTAAACTACCCTTTCGGTTCCATCATCGGCATCCTGCGCTAACAGGCAGCCGATAGACATATCTGCAGTCGAGATGTACAATTTCAACGGCTTTCCTGGCATGGGAGGTACCAACACGGGAGGAGTTGCTAGGGCCTTTTTTAATTTGGTCGAATGCCTTTTGCTGTTATGGGGCCCCGTACTAGCTCTTCTGACACTTTAAGCCTAAGCAAATGTGAGAAAGCCTTCATTTTGCCAGCTGAATTAGATATTAACCACCTTAGGAAGTTGATCTTCCCTAGCAGGCTTTGTAACTCCTTCTTTGTTCTAGGTGGTGTCGACTCCATTACTGCCCGGACTTTATTATGATCTATCTCAATACCTTTCTTATGTACCAAGAAGCTAAGGAAGTTGCCAGCCGATAGTCCGAACATACACTTGGTGGGATTCATTTTAAGATTATGAATCCTCATTCTTTTTAGTGCTTGTTCCAGATCGGCTAAATGATCTTTGAAGTCCTTAGACCTCACCACCACATCATTAATGTAGACCTCCACAGTCTTGCCGATCAAATCATGGAAGATGGTGTTCATTGCCATTTGATAAGTAGCACCAACATTCTTCAGACCGAACGGCATAACTACCCACTCGTAAATGCCTAAGGCTCCTGGACACCTAAAGATGGTGAATATCATCCTCGGCTACTGCTATATGATTATAGCCGGAGTATCCATCCATGAATGTCAACACCCCATTAGCGGCTGCCGAATCGACTAACATATCAGCTATAGGCATGACATATTCATTTTTGGGAGTGACTAGATTTAGGTTCTTGTGATCAATACATACCCGAACCTTGCCATTCTTCTTCTTGACTGACACAATATTTGCCAACCATTCTACATACCTAGCCGTTCTGATGAACTCGACTTTCAGTAAACATTCAATCTCGACTTTAATTTGAGGTATCAACTAAGGGTGATATCTTCTAGGCGGTTGTTTATGAGGCGTGAAACCCTCTTTAATTGGCAACCTATGCTATACCAAAGTTCATGCCAGCCCAGGCATCTCATGATAATCCCACGCAAAACAGTCCTTATATTACAGTAGAAGAGCCATTATGCTTTGTTTATCCGCCTCCTTCAACAAACCACTAATATATGTTAGTCGATGGACTTCCTAAGTACCCAAGTTGATATCTTCCAAGGGATCCTAAGACTCAAAACTAGGCATAGCCTTTCTTATGGGCGATTCAAGTTCCATTGGCAACTCAATGTCATCGGTCGCCAGTGTTAGTTCCATGTTGTAGTCCTCTACCTGTGATGCCTCGGCTATCATTGCTTCAGAATTTAAAGCAGTCATCCGATGTCATAGACCACGTATGATTTGGGTCTCCTCAATCATTTAACTCTTCCAAGGTAAGTCGTGGTTCAGCTAATTGTTTTATTTCAAAACTTCATGAAGTAAGATTGCAGTATTCCCAAGATCCTTCATCATACTGCTCTGCAACAACTATGGGAGCCACATATGGTGAATATAAGACAACCTCCAAGTTTTCACCCCTGCTTGAAATGGATTATCGTCGGCTGGGACGATTTCTATCTTGTCTCCTTCCCAGAAAATGAGCTTTTGATGCATGGTGGAAGGAAGGCATCGGCTAGTGTGAATCCATTATCTGCCCAAAAGGATTGCGTAGGACGGTTTGCCATCTATCACAAAGAAGGCAAATCTGACCGTCTTAGTACCTACAATGATTTCTACTAAGATCCCCAAAGCTTCAGAGACTTCTCCCATAAAGCTAGCCATTTTCATGTTAGTTGGGATAAGATCCTCCCTGGTTTTGTTGAGGCTTTTCAAAGTAAGCAGCGACATCACATTCAGCACAACCCCATTGTCGATGAATACTCGGGTAAAAGCTTTGCCGTTAATGTAAGCCTTAACATAGAGGGGTTTGAGTTGTTTAACTATCTCCTCCGTAGGTGCACCAAATATAATGCTCAAAGTGTCCCTAGTCGTGGTATCGGCTAATGTCACCCATTCAGTGTCTTTTACACACACATCGCCTTCTAGGCTGTCCAGCTTAGGGCGGTCGATCCAGAACTCGCATGGAATCAGGCTGACCATTTCAATGGCTGCCCAACTCTCATCGACTGAATCTTTCTTAAATAAATCAAGGATGGAGTCTCCTACCTCGTCCAATTCGGCTGACAAGAAGTTAATATCTTCCATCTCCTGGAGGCATATAGGAACCGGCTGGGGCTCTAATGCCTGGATCCTTTGTGGGACCTGTGGAATCGTCTTGACTAGGGATTCCTTCAGAATATTAGTCTCTCATCGAGGTTCCTCTTTCGGGTTGTCATCATGCTCTATATTCAATTCTGGTTGGTCCAAAACTTTACCTTCATGCAACACTGTCTCTGAAGAGGTTGAGCCGAATGCCCGCTCGATAGCCTCAGCTACGACAGACTCAGGAATTTCCTGCTTATCGGCTGCCTCAACGCTGGAGATAATGTGTAACGTTAGCTTCATTTTGCGCAAGGCTTTGGCACGCTGCATCCTTCTTTTCTGCATCCTGGATATGACACTTGGCGGTGCCTCTTTGTTTCCAAAAGCCTAATTGACTGACCAATTTCCTTCCTTTATATTGGCGGTTGGCTTAATCATCATCTGGGATCTCAGCTGATCTTCATCCCTTACTGTGATATGTAAAGGAGAAACACATTACTTCACATTTAACTAAGCCACCCTCTGTTTAGCCATGGGTAATGGTTCCTCGCCTATCTGGTGGCACACTTGACTTCTCATCGACTGGCGGCCATGCTTGCCCCCAAGCCTGCTCATGAGGTCTGCTGGGTCCCTTTTAAATATCGAGTACTATTTGTGGGGTTCCCGAGTCATGTGCTCTGGTTTATAAGGGCGGCCACGAAAACTGATTTTAGTTGGCTGGCTGCCCATGTCCTTATAGATGTCACGTGAGATGCATAGCCGATCAAACACGGAGGTCTTGGTGATCCCCTCCTTACCAGTGGGCTTCTTTGGGACCCATATGGTTTTCATCGGCTGTTTCCCCTTGACGCCATTTGATTGATCTGGCTTGGCAAATGATACCATATATATCGGTTCTACGGGGAAGAGGTCAGTATCAACAGATATTTCAGCTATGTTTTTATCGGCTAGCTTGAACCTGCCCTCATTGATGCCCTTTTAAATCGCCTTCCTGAAGACCACACAATTAGAAGTAGTGTGGCTATATAAATTGTGCCACTTACAATACTTCTTATCCTTGAGTTCTTCGGCAGACAGATTCCTATGACCATCAAGCAACCGAATCTGTTTATCTTTAAGCAGATAATCAAAGATTTGATCTGCCTTTGTAATGTCAAACGAGTAACCGACCCTGTCATCAGCCGAACTTGTCTCCTTGCCCTTTATATCTTTCAAGGCTGGGCAAGATTAAACCTTACCCCTGACGATCTCGGCTACCATTGTGTCAGCCGTGTATCGGATAACTCTGAGTCAGACTCATCTGCCTCAATAATGGATACCAAATGGGACCCTCGGTTTCGGTTAGCTCTTCTTTTCTCATTCTCCTGGATATACTGCTCTATTTGGCTAGCCTTCTCGGCTAACTAGCTTAAGTCAGAGTAGGATTGCCCCACTAATTTCTCATTTAACTAAGGATGCATGCTGTTGATTATCATGTGGGCGCATTCTGATTTAGGGAAGTGTACAATGCATTTCCCAACCTTCCTTTTGAACCTCTCGATATACTCGGTAGCCTACTCGTCGACCTGTTACTTGAGATTCGACAAATCAGTTACAGTGACTTGAGGTTGGGGCCAATAAAATTTATCATGGAAACAACGCTCCATGTTGGCCCAACTCTACACGGAGTCGAGGGCCAAGGATGAGTACTAGGCAAATGTTGTTCCGGTTAGAGAAACGGGGAATAACTGCAGCTTGTGATACTCGTTCTGGCAAACTTCGCTACATTGGGCGGTAAATCTATCGATATGCTCAATGGTAGATTTTCCGTTATGGCCCAAGAATGTGGCGAAATCAGGCATTTTGAAGCATCTTGGCAGTGGTGCTACCCGATCTATCCAATCGGGGTAGGGCTTCCTGTAAACAGGCATGTCCAAGGGTTTCAGTTGGATGCCAAAGTACCTCCTCATAGTATTCGCAATGGTTTCAGGGATCATCAGTTGTGAAGTCCCCTGCCAATTCTCAGTTGGAGCCGACTGGTAGGCGTTCTGAACTCTATTCTGCACCTTGTTGAACAAAGTGTTGAAAGTTGTAGGTATTCTGCTGGACATTACCAATAAGTGGGGTATATATTTATTGATGTTGTTGGGCATAGCTACCAATGCCTGCAACCTGAGCTCATGGAATAGCCGACGGAGCGTGAGGATAAGGTGGAAGAGTGTTCCATGTCTGCTCTCCCCGGACATCAACCGTTCTTAGAAAGTTTGTGCTTCTTGAATGGTATGGATTGGGTACCGTTGTGACTACTGAAATGGTGTCCCACTGTAGACAGCGTCACCAGATAGCCTAGCAGGGTCATAGCCAGGGGCCATCGGCTGCCAATTCGGCTGGCCAACATTGATCGCATGTACTGTAAGAGCATTTGCATAAGCGTACAACATAACAGACAGCAAACCATGGTGTCCAGATGCCTGAACTGGTCTCCGAGCCATGTTGATCTGTCCATATTGCAGATTCACTTGGTCGAGTGGCACAGTTTGCCCCCTAGCGTTTGGTGGCAACCATACAGTAGACTGGTTACCAAGTAACTGGGCTTATGCTCCTTGGTGTGCTATCGATTGTACCTGAGTAGGTACTGACTGATACACATTCGGCTGAGGAACAACACCTAGAGTCACAGTTGCATGTTGCACATCGCCACTCGTCAGAGGGATGGCAGAACTAGCCGAACCTTCTCCTGGATGCAGTCGATTGGCTTCCAATTCTCTTGCCTGATGAACCTCATTATGCACCATTAGCTTGACAATGTCAGCCAATTGTTTGGAAACCTGGTACATAATGACGTGGATGCCTAAGTCAATCTGTTGTCTAATGAAAGACGTGGTAATAATAGTTGGACCTTCAGGTTGACTAAGTTCACCCACAGCTTAGGTTGATGGAGGAAGTGGAGGGGTATCAACCGATGTAGGCATACCCGAAGAAGATGGTGGCTCGTTGTTGGCTCGTTGTTCCTTCTGGGAGGATTCTGTTTAGGATGTGGACTAGACTCTTGGTTCATTTTCTTACTAGACCTTAGGCACATACGCCAAGTGTGATCCTGACCTGGAGAATCAAACTTCGCTACGAGATCACCTACGATCCCACTGGGCGTGACAAATTTGTTTTCCTCCGAAGTGTTTGCCGTTTTATCGGCTAACGAAATCGAATGACAAATTGATTCCTTAACTAAGCGATTTGGGCCATAAGTAGAACTCTAACTTCCAACAATGGGTTTTCAAACTACTCCAGAAAGCCTTAGGATGGTGATTGAGTAAACTAAGTGGTAAGAAACATAAATACAACTAGAGTGCAATAAAGACGATAAAGATAGAATGAAGATATGTAAAAATCAGATTTTTGATTGATTGTGTTGTCCTCTTCTGTACAAATGATTCATATATTTATAGTACAAGAAAAATAAACGTGACCCCCTATGTTAGCCACCGAACTACCCACTAAATCCACTAGCCAACTATGAGGAGGTGATGCCGATTTTTTAGCCTGGACCTCTAGCACGATTGACGACACTCCCTTCTGGCTGTTGCTGGTTGCTCCCTTTTCTAGAAGGTCCTTTGACTTGGTCTTCGAGGCGTCCGAGTACGTGTGGGTCTCAGCTGTTCCTCGGAATTATGATTCGGCCAGACTACTGTAATAGTCGATGATGCTTTTCTAGCCGAGGGTAAGGACTAACGGATTCGGCTATGATTCCGCTCAGTTACCGATTTAGAATCCTTTTCCACCTTCGGCTGTCACTTGATTCGGCTAAACACTTTTGAGTGTTAACACGTTTCAGATTTCAATATATAAATATATCTGTCTTATGTCTGTTTTTATTTTGGAATTTTCAGGTATTACCACTCCACCTTAATTCTGGGATGCATGTTTAATTAATTTAGTTAATTAGTACCTATTTCCCTTCCTTCCAAAATAATATAATAATAAAGACAACCCCTTCAAACTAGTTAACTATGGTATTAGTACTGCATACTTATGATATTCTGTAATAACTAAGAGAAGATGCTAGTATTTTAGTAATTTGCATTTCTTTTTGTTATTATGTTCGTTGGAGAAAAAGCTCAAAAAGATTCTTTTTGTTGCTATTAATTGCAATTATTAACAGAGTATGATCAAGTTTTCCTCAAAATGAAGGAAAACCAGTAAAACTATTTAATTCTCAACTTATTTAGACCTTTTAATTAGAAGATTTTCGATAAAGGGCCTTTTTCTTTTACATATTAACGGGCAATTCGCACGAATGCCCTGCCCCTCAAATTGTTGGTATTTAATTTTCGCTCTTTAGCACTTTAAGTAACTAAAAAGTGATTGAATATTAAAAAAATATTCGGCCTACCCTTATCTATAACTTAATTTCACAAGGTAAAGTTTCATAGAAACTACATTTTCGTGCAAAGTTACATAGAAACTTTGTCTTGTCCGACATAAGTTCCATAGAAATGAAGTTATGCCGGATAACTTAATTCCTACCGAATTTATGCCGGATAAGGCAAAGTTTTTTATGTAAATTTGCCCGAAAAAGGCATATTTTCTATGAAACTTTACTTTGCGATTTTTTTTCTATAACTTAATTTCTACTGAATTTATGTCGGACAAGGTAAAATTTCTATATAACTTTATCCCAAAAGATATAGTTTCTATGAAACTTTGCCTTGTAATTTCTTTTTGACTCTGCTTAAATTGTACCCAGAATCTTTAATTTCATAGGCCTGTGAGTAAAGATACTTTGGCCCACAACTTTTTTATTAAACGAGAAAAATTAAATACCATCAATTTAAAGGCAAAAACTAAAGACCAATCCGTACGAAGGATCATCCGCACAAAAAATTGTAAATTAACCTCGGAGAGACTGATATATCCTCCTCACGAAATATTTGTGTAAAACTTGTGGCCTTAAAAAACTTTAAGAAACATTTACTTTGGTCATGACTCATTACCAGAGGAATTAAGTGCATGCCAAAGAGTAATTACTATCAGAGGTGTGACAAGAAGTTGCAACAAACTACAATCTTTTTCTTTCTTCAACAATAAATATACAAGAGTATTTTCTTTCAAAAGTAATCACTACATCAAAGTAGGTCTGTCCAGTGGGTCGGGCATGCCCGATCTCGGCTCAGCCCGTTCCGCTACCTGCCTCGGTTTCTGCTGCTAGTATTCAAGGTCTTAGAAATAAAATATTTAGTTGTTCAACTTCTTCACAAGTTAGCGAATTTGATGTTATGTTTTGCAGGGTGTTGTATCGTACGAATTAATTATCAATGATGAAGGACGTGAAGATTTGTTGAAATACCGGAGACAGAATGAGAATACATTTCCGACACTAGCAAAGATGACCCGAGATGTGTTGAACATTCAAGCGTCATCAACAGCGTCTGAAAACGTTTTTTCTGCTCGAAGATTTCAAATAGGAGAGCATAGACATTCATTGACGGGAGACGCATTGGAGATTGCAAGTCTATTCAGAGATTGGATTCGAGCGGAGCGTAGAAGGCGTGGTCAATCGGAGATCAACGAAGAAGAAGACAACAACTACAACGAAATCTTGTCCGATGGAATAGGAAGCGACGTCGAACAATTTGACCTACAAATTCCAATTCCAACCGAAGATCCTCAAGACATTGTGAGGAAATTAGAAAAAGTATGGTTAACTATGTAATTTTTTTAATTGCAATTTTACTAGGTGATTTGCAACTTTTGAACAACACCACAAAGTTGCAATTTTGAAATTGTATTACAAAAAAAAAATTATATTTTTATTAAATAATATAAGAGGCACAAAAACAGTCTTGGGATTTTTATTACACTATCTTGTTCAATTATTGAAGTATTTATATATATATATATTATTTTTTAAAATTAAGTGGCAAAAAAAACCCGACAAATTTCAATCCTGACCCGACCCGTCCCCCCATATCCCGGCTCTTTCAGCGGGATGTGGGACGGGACATGACCTCTTCCCGTCCTGCCTATTCTGGCCCGTCGAGATCCGCCCCGGCCTGTCCCGTTGGATAGCCCTACATCAAACTGCTAATAAAAGAAGGCATCAAATTGCAGGTGGAGGGTGGTGCTAGTTGATCATAGGCGGTGATGATAGTTAGCCGTGAAAGTGGATGAAATAGTTTTTTATAGAAAATTTTGAACGATAACATTTTAATAATAATAAGACTTCATTATAGATTTTCATCATTTATATTAAGTGATTATGAAATAAAAATAATTATACTTAATGATTAAGATTCAAATTGAAAAAATGACACACTTAATAACTAAAATGAATGACAAAGCAATGAGGTCTAAGAATACTACTCTTTTTGTATTAATTTATGTGACACATTCAACTTATCGACATTTAAGAGTCAATTTAATTAATATGAGATTAGATCAACTTAATATTTTATTATTAAAAATTAAATATTCAAAAATTATATGAAAAATACTATAAGATGTAATTCTTTTCATATCAATATGATGAAAAAATATATTTTTAATTATTGATCAAAATTCACATAATTTAAATCTTAAAAAGTAAAAAATATCACATAAATTTTAAGTAATTTTTGGTAGGAGTACTTTTCTTTTTAATGTAAAAAAGTCAATTTCTCTAAGCAAAAGAACAAGCGTATTCTTTTATTTAATCAGAGATTTCAAGTTTAAATTAGAATATGAAAAAAAATTAAAAAAATACTTTTTCCGAATGAATTCTACTTAGTTTGAATTCAAATATACCAACATAAATACTGAACACCAATAGCGAACACCAAGTGTGATTAAGAAAAACAATCACGTTTTTTGCACAAGTAAAAGTCCTCATTCTACTACTACTGCTACTACTATTACACTGATCCACTCGACCATTTCCAATTGTAACAATTTCTTAAACATTAGGAGTATTATTTCATTTCCATAATCTCTCCAAATATTAATTATCTTACTAACACTAAAAATTACCTCAATTTTATACTCTTTACTACAGTATCTTCAGGTCAACGATACACCACCAAACCAATCATCAAAATTCTCACAAACCAAACTGAATCAACCAAATCCCTTTCTGGGTTTTCATCTACACTCATCAATCTCAAATGGGTCGGAAACCAAATGATTCCGAACCCACTAAATATACCACTATGATGCTTCTTTTAATGAGTCTTGTTTCTTGTACTGTTGTCTACATTTTCATGTCGGCGGTGATGAGACCCACCGGAAGTCCGGCCGTTGAGCGGCGGATGACGGCAGATGACGGTAGTGGTGACGTGGATGGTGAATGTTGTAATGGGATCGAAAGTTTTGAGCTTTGGGGTGCTGCTGTTAAGTGGGGTTCTGATTTTAAGGTTAATAGTTCTAAAGAGTGTTGTAATGCTTGTAAGGCTATGTGTACTGGTAATCATGGGCCTTGTCTTTGTGATACATGGGTTTTCTGTGGAAATAAAAAGGCTTGTGGTGACAAATTTGGCGAGGTGAGTTTGGAAAATTATGATTTTTTTTTTGTCCTTTTACTATATGGTGGCTTTAGTTGTAAGTTATTGGCAGTTTGGAATGATTACATAGTGTCCCAAGTGATGAATGATTGGTAATATGTTCAATTATGATAAACCATACAGATTTGAACTTTAATTATGTATGATTATACAATCATAATGCAATCAGGTAGAACATGATTTGGTGAGGTGAGTTTGGAAATTTATGTTTTTTTTTTTGTTTTTTTTCCTTTGACTATATGGTGTTTTTAGTTACTATAAGTTATTGGCAGTTTGAAATGATTTACATAGTGTCCCAAGCGATGAATGATTGGGTATATGTACACTTTTGATGAACCATGCAGATTTGGACCTTTAATTATGAATGATCATAATGCAATAAGATAGAGCATGATTTAGTGAATTGTGATTTTGGTTCTTAAACTAATCACAGAAGTGAATTGCTCACTCTTTCCTGTGGTGACAAATTTGGTGAAGTGAGTTTGGAACCTCCCCCCTCTTACTATACAGTGTTTTTAGTTGTAAGTTATTGGAGGTATGATTGGGTATATGTCCAATTTTAATAAACCATGCAGATTTATACCTTTAGTTATCAAAGATCATACAATGGTAATGCAGTAAAAGATAAAATATGATTTAATGAATTTTGATGTCGGTTCTTAAACTAATTACTGAAGTGAGCTGTTGGAAATTTGGGGCTGGTTTGCAGCACATTGTTTCTATGATATAATTGCCCACTCTTTCCTTTTAGAAGTACTTTACTTGTGATTAGCTAGAAATGTTTGCCTTAGATTTTGTATGATGTCTGTAAATGTGATGGATATATTTTACTATCAGCGTTTATTTAAAATATTTACTACTTAGTTTTTCAGCTGACTGTAACTTCTAAAATATTTCAAGGAACGTAACCGATTGCAACGAATCTGTTCTTTCCTTGTCAATCTGGAGAATATCAAATGAGAAATTGTCAGTATTAACCTCTTTTGTCCTATTGAATATCAAGAAAAGGTGGTCAAACTGCTAAGGTTTCAAAACAAACCAATAGGGCCTTCCAGAATAAGTTATTGGAGGTTAAAGCAATTTACTGAAGTTTGGAAAGTTAAAAGTTGTTGTCCATTTATAATAGTGAGTGAAGCAGGGCTTAGTTTTAGAGAAGCGCTCATGTACTTATATTTGGCATAAATTAGTTCTGCATTCATTTTAGATTATGTTGTTGTAAGATTATCTTTTAGTATTTTTAGTTACTTTATGAACTAATATAAACCATGTAAATGGGAGTTTGACTGTTTGGTTTGGCATGTCTTGCTTGATGATATAGTGCTGGTTGAAGAAGCAGAAAGATACTTTGGCTCCTGACAAACAAGAAGCAGGAAACAAGATTATGTGGACGTCTGGCATTGTTTTTGGAAAAGGAGAGGTATTCAACTTTCTCAACAACCTAAAATGTACTTGTGGTGTTTCTCTGATAACATTGTCGCTCTTCATTGTCAGAGAAACCATAAAGCTCCTTCATTTATGGGGGAAATCATATCACTACCTCCTTATAGCTCTTGAAAATTTAGAAATTCTTAATGGACTAACTGCAAAATTTCTGTTTTTAATCCCGCTGCTTTTAGGGAATTGTCGCCTTGGAAACAGAATTTGGTGCTATTCACGTTAAGGTATGTTCTGTTTCTTGATGAGTACCTACATCCATATTTCTTACTACAGAAAAATGACAGTATCTAAACAAACGCTGCGAAGTTGAAACTTATTTTATGCGGATTAGCCTTTACAGTGCATTTTGAATATCTCGGCTTAGACACAATTTTCAGTGGCTGACACTGGCTTCTCTAATCTAAAGATGCATATATATAGATCGGAATCAGCTTGTAAGAGTGCATACACTTCCAAAATAGTATGGGCTACTTCAATCTGCTATATTGTTTTCTGACTTGAGTGATACAAGTGCATGGTGAAAAGGTCTCAATAGAGTCCAGCCAATGAGCAATAGTCTATGAGATTTAACATTAATAGATGGATACTTAAAGCCTATCTCCGCCAACATTGAGATTTCTTATAATTAACATCCAAAAAGTAACAATAGGAAAATAAAAGCAATGGTTTCAATGTTACCTTATTAAAAAAAAAAAGCAATGGTTTCAGGAAGCTCTTGCTAAAAAAGTTGATTTTGCTGATCATGCTTGATTGGAAGTATTGAGGTTTGGATTGTTTGACTACTGCATCTTGCTGTTATACTTGTAAGATCATGCTCAGAAGCAACTGCAAATTGAAAAAGAAGGAAAAAAACCTGTTTGGTGATTGTGGTTTCTGGATCAATGAGAAAGTTCATGACCAACAAGAATTGTAATATATCGTTATTGGGTAGCAAGTATGGTAGAATGTGAATAAGTTTATTCTTAGTTTGATATATCAAAAATGAATAAATAAATAAGGTGATTCTTACTATGACCCTAATGAACCAGTCCCCTTTACCATTTTCATCTTCATTCTCATTTTTCTTAACATGCGATACTTGGAAAATTAGTCAAGCTAAAGCATGTCAAGATTAGTATCCCCTAATTATCCAGTTATCATTTGCCAGCTAGGATTCCCTTGTTAGAAATTCAACCACATTGAGAGATGGTTTCTACATTGACTTACTAAGTAGTTAATGGTTTTTCAGGCTTATCTCTAAACTACAAGCCTATCCTTGATTAAAAAACTTCTAGCCTATTTAGAATTTTGTTCTTCCTCATGCGTCTCCCCATCTTTGAAACAAAATAATACATAAAGAGATGGGAAAAAGCAGAAGGAGAACAGAAGGAAAGAAAGAAAATCTGAGATCTGAGGACCCCAGGACACACTTTTATGGATGGCAAATAACTTTTTTTTTGTCAAAACATGAAGAACGCCTTTTGCTCTTTAATGGCTTGTGTCTCTTTAAATTTGTCCACTACTAGTGACGACTGTGCCTTTTTCAAATATTCCATTTCTTAAAGGTATAGGGTATGATATGTTTCGGATGGGAGGGGATACGGTAACTTTATACTGAAATTTGCCATCCATAAGATGTCTTCAACACTGTATCACTTTTCAGAGCCACTATGCTCGGTTTTCATCCGGTCCTTTCCCTTAGCAAGGATTTTCTAATTTCTGCTGATATTCCTGTCTGTATTTTCTTCTTAATTTTCTGCAGCTTTTGCCAGAATGTTCCCCACACTCTGTTTTTAACATTTTGGAGTTGTTGGGGTTGCGCCACTGTGCTGGTTGCCAATTTTTCCGTGCGGAAACTCGCGGACTAGTTTGGGATGCACGCGGAGATCACATAAAAGATGTAAATTTTCATCTCTCTTCTACATTATTACATGTGACTTCTAATCCTAAACAACTTTGTTTTGATCACATGAGTAAGATGAATTATTGGGACTAGTCTCAGTTTGGCTGCTTTGACTATGTAGAGGGATTAAGAATATTAAGTGTTCATGCTATAATTTCAAACTTCCTCCATCCCAATTTTTATGGCTCTTTCAGTTGAAGTTTTCTTCAAATTCAATTGGTACAATTTCTTCTCAGAAACTTTTAAGTTTTTTCTTTAATATTTTCTTCCACTACTAGTTATATTCTCTCCATGTCTTCCCATTTTATGTTCACTATTACTACTAATGTAATTCTTTGCAACCATTACTTCGAACATTTTTTGGATACTTTTTATATAAAAATGTGATTTATAGCACTAATGTAAATTCCGACTATGTAAAATTTATTTCATAGAATTTTGAAGAACCCGAATTTCTTGTTGAAATTAGAAGGTTTGACAAACTCTGCCTTTTTGAGACAGAGGAAGTAATATGCAAATATAATTAAGAGATATCCTACTCCCCATGTCTAGTCAAATAGTGTTTACATAAAACGAAATGGCTGGAGTACTATTATGACCTTGTTATACATAGATGTGGAAAAACATGGAAGTGAGCAAAATTATGTATGTCCTCCGCTGCAAAATGTTTGGCAATTCCTCTTTGGACCCCACAATTGTGTCCTATTTCTTCTATTATATCCCTAGTATTAAACATTTTATATGTATTGCACTCTAAAACTTCTGCAACTCAACCAGTTTAAAAAAAAAAAAAGCTTCTACAACTCAACTTCCCTCCCAACCGGTATGGCTGCTCAAAGCTCTTGGGAGGACAACGTGAAATATGAATTGCTGCTGTTTGCGTTTTGCTTATTGCATCCTGTGGTCGATGATAAATAGTGTAAACGTAGTTTCATCTATTACTCATCTTGTGTAGGAGGTTTTCTCTAGTGCATCAGTCGTTCTTTGCTGATCTTTGTGCATTCTCAAGTGCTATCTTTTGAATAGAAACTTCAGTTTCCTGAGTTCCTTACATCTGCTTTACAAAATTTCAGGCTTCTTTTGGTCCTCCATATGCTTTGTTACAAGGAACTCTTGGTGCTCAAGGAACAACATTCGACACAATTCCCAGTGAATTCTGTCCGGAAATAAAGCGGGGTTCAGTTGCATGGGTTGGTTCTGGCCCTGAATTCTTTATAAGCTTAGCAAACCATCAAGAATGGAAAAATGCGTACACTGTTTTCGGCTATGTGCTCCCCGAGGACATGGAAATCGTAGAGAAAATTACTCAGCTCCCCACGAAATATGATGTCTGGACCGGAGTTAACGTGACAATCTTGGAGAACCCCGTACCTTTGAGGGTACGACGAATCAAGTCCAACAATGGCGATTTGAACCATAGCAGTTAGCAGGAGCTGTATGATTTGCAATTTGGCACACTACTGCTACTTGGAGCTGTACATTGAAGTCATAGTTTTGAACTGTTCTATGCACACTTACCTATCCCATGTTGTAATCAATTTTGCAGAGTGTTTTCATAAGTTGGAAAGAAGAAATAATACGTTAAATTTTGTTGCCTCATGGAAATGACTAGTATTGAGATTTCACCAATTTATCTTTTTAACTGGCTAAATGTGAGTTGACTATTGTTTGGTTTTCAAAACCAATCCACCCTTTAGCACAAGATTGGAGGAAAATGACTACCTTCAAACCTTTCTATAACAATTATTTTTAATAACAACATTTTACTATATTGGCTAAATGTTTTTTGGAATTGATTTTCATGATATATTATATATATTTTTTTGTAACAATATTTGTTATAGCAGTAAAAAAAATATCATGATGTCGTTATAAAGAGGTTTGACTATCTAATTCATTATCAATAAAGTTCAAGTTATATTACATTATCAATGAAAATATTTTTTTACATTGCTTGATTAATCAAAGAACATCTATATGTAAGTTTTTCTTAAAATGTTAAATTTATAATAGTGAAAATAAGATAGATTAAAGGGAGTATCACTTTACCACTTTTTGAAAGATGAAACTAACCTTAAAAACAAGGATAAAATTAATCTTATCCATGCTTATTCTGTATATATCTAGATGAATATTGGTGGGAGGTGATATTTATTCCGTGAAATTAATCGAAGTTTGTTTAATAAAAAAAAATCTAGATGAGTACATGAAAATGTTGAAAAAGATAGCTCGAGTCCTGTAATTTTTCTAAATTATAGAGGATGAAAAAACAAAATATGGATAACAAAAGCGACACATTTTGAAACTCAAATTCTCATATACTTACACCCCTTTGAACCACCATCATCCACCGCATAAGGCGGAAACCTAGATCCCAAAACATGGTTCAATTCCACGAGCACATAATCACAGACCTTCTAGAAGATTCCAACGGTGGTTTAGTAATTACCTCCTCCGGTCTCGGTCTTCATAAGCTCATCTCCTCCACCACCACTCTCAAGCCTGTTTACTTATCCTCTCCGCCACTCCTAAAATAACCTCCATTTTACGAAAATAACCTTAAATGTGAAGTTCCGAATTTACCCTCGGAGATTACTTCCGACCTTTCGGCGAACCAACGGCTGTCACTGTACACTTCCGGTGGCATTTTGTTTATCACTTCTCGGATTCTCATTGTTGACTTATTGACTCATCGACTTCCGACGAGTGCTGTTGCCGGACTTGTTATGCTCAATGCTCATTCGCTTTCAGGATACGTCAACGGAAGCGTTTATTGTACGGATTTTGAGGTCGACGAATCGAGAACATCTGTTCGTGCATTTTCTGATCGTCCTCATTCTATGGTTTCTGGTTTTGCTAAAGCTGAGAGAACCCTTAAATGCCTTTTTCTTAGAAAGTTTCATCTTTGGCCTCGATTCCAAGTAATTCCAATTAACTCGATTGTGAAATTATATAGGCGTTTGGTGTGAAAGGAAACTAAAATGTGTTACCTTTGGTAATCATTTTTTAGCACTTTGTAGTGTTTAACATATGGTAATACCATAAGGCGGATAGTGTAATTTTGAGTTTTAAAGGTTGGCAACAATGAGTTATAGGATTATGAAGTTATATAGGCGTTTGGTATGAAAGGAAAATAAAATGTGTTACCATTGGTAATTAGCACTTTCTAGTGTTTGGTTGGGTATAAGAAGTAGTAACATATGGTATAGTGGTAATACTATAAGGTGGGTAATGTATGAGGATAGTGCTTCGGTGGCAATTTTGAGTTTTAAAGGTTGTTGTAGGAATGTTTTACTGGAAGAATATTTCTATAACTCAAGGTAACCAAACACTGGAAAATAATTTGCAAGAAACATTTTTCATGGCACAAAATACGCCCATAATATAATCTAGCAATTTCTACCAAAAAGGGCAGTCCTGTGCGCTAAGCTCCCGCTATGCGCGGGGTCCGGGAAGGGCCGGACCACAAGGATTTATTATACGCAACCTTACCCGCATTACTACAAAATGTTGTTTCCACGGCTTGAACACCTGATCTCCTGGTCACATGGCAACAACAATTTCTACTATTTGCCATAGATTGTGATGACTTTAAGCTTGAACTTCATGAAAGTCAACTTAGGTTAATTACATGGAATGCGATGGAGGTAGTAGTTATTTTAAATTATTCTAACCTCATTTTTCCAGTATAGTTGGATTATTCGGAGGTCCAGTATATGAGCTGGGGGAGTGGAAAACAAAAATCTAAGCTCGGAATAATATGGTTTGTTCTTGCTGTTTCAGGTTTATGTATCACAGGATTTAGAGAGGGATCCACCAGAAGTTGTGGATGTAAGGGTACCGATGTCAACCTATATGATTGGGATTCAAAAAGCAGTGATTGAGGTGATGGATGCATGTTTAAAAGAAATGAGAAAGACTAATAAGGTTGATGTAGAAGACTTGACAGTGGAGAATGGTTTGTTTAAGTCGTTCGATGAGATAGTGAGAAGGCAGCTAGACCCCATTTGGCATACCTTAGGGAAGAGAGCGAGGCAGCTTGTTTCAGACTTGAAGACATTAAGAAAGCTGTTGGATTACCTTGTTAGGTATGAAACTTGGTGTTTTCTTTCACCATGTTCTCTTTTTACTCACTATCTTGTTGGTATTACATGTGCTCTCTGTGTCTCTTTAGACACTATTTTGTTGGTCTTAGATGTCTCTGAGATATTATTGTGTCTCTTTAAGCAAGCTAGTAGATGGCTCTTATTATTTTGAGCAAGAGGGTTCTATATTGTTAATTCTTTTCAATGATGCTGTCTTTGTTGTTAGGTCATGATGCTTTTGTTTGTTATTTGGTATTCACATACTCTTGAAAATTTCTGCATCTGGTTATGGCTTATGCAATATTCTTACTCCGTTAAGTCGAAGTGTGTATTTGTTGGGTGTCAATTTGAGCGAAAATCCAGCACGCAAGCATATGTTATATAGTATTATAAAGATCAAGTTTTTGATATTGGAAGGTAGAATTGTTTTGGAATATCACAAAATATAAACCATTAGTTTTCAGCATGGCTTGTGGTGTATGTTTTACTGGTTTTTAGACAGTATCTGCTCATAATAGGCGAGAGAATTGAATGGTATTCCCTCCAGTCTAAAATATGTGGTCTACTTCTCATTTTAAATACCACACTAAGTTTTCTGAGACCCATTTTTATCTTCGTAGTAGAAGTATATTCCAAATTCTGTTCTATACCATGATATTTAAAATATGACCCCATATATTCTCGGCATATTACTAAAAAAGACATATTTTCAGTTAAACTTTTCTCTTAATGATTAAGTATGTCACACTGGGACCAGCAGATTCGTCTGGAGGGAGAAATATAATAGGACGGATCTACTTGGTTGCATGTCTGAATCCTTTTTTTTTGTCCTAGTTTGGAAAGGAGGGTACTGGTGCTGTCTGTGAGGTCTGTTTCATTTTTCTTATGGTTCTTGTATTTAAGTAGAACTTGATCTAGTTTTTACATGAGTAGGTATGATGCTGTAACTTACTTGAAGTATCTAGACTCACTTAGAGCATCAGAGAGTTTTCGGTCCGTCTGGATATTTGCAGAGTCCAGTTACAAGATCTTTGAGTATGCTAAGAAGCGAGTTTATCATTTTGGGAGGTCAGATAGTGGGGAACTGGGGCAGAGTAAGACTGCATCCACCAAAAAGAGAAAGCTTTTAATGACAGCAAGAAGGATGAAGGTGTGTATTAGCATTGCTGGCACTTTCTTTATCAACAGTTTATTTACTTAATGATGGAGTTGGACTAATTTTAATAACCCAAGGGTGAGGTAATCATACCAGTCTCAATGGAGATAACTCTGTGCCAAGTTCCTCTCTATTCCAATCCCCCCCCCCCCCCCCCAAAAAAAAGTTGAAAAAGGATATCGACATTAAAAATAGCGCAAGGTGTAAATTCTCTGATGTGAATCTTGTTCTTAATCATTCAATAGTAGCACAACAGCGTAGAACTGTAAAGTATGACATGGTTCCTCTTTTCTTGTTTATGTAGAACTGTAAAGTATGACGTGGTTCCTCTTTTTTTGTTTACTTTTCATAGATCAGTCAACAAGTGCAGAGAGCAGGGTTGTTTTGGAGGAAGTCTTGGAGGAGCCACCAAAGTGGAAGGTCTTACTTGTGAGTGAGTGACTTCCATTTTTCAATTATTACTGTAACCTTTGGTAGTTGAAGCATCAATCTTAAGTACTATTAAAAATCATGTTGACTTATTAATCCTACTGGATTCATTTGGGTTGCTGGCTTCTACCTAAGAAAATAAACTTATTGCTTTCATGGGTCTCAATCCTAGATAATTTTTTGCAACTAGGATTTTATGGGCTTGATTTGTTTTACATGATGTTCTAATGGAGATACAAGAGGAAAGAGATAAACAGTCATCGTCTGGAGAAGAGAAAGATCATCTGGGTGATGGGGATGATAATGGGATTGTTTTAGTTGCTTGCAAAGATGAACACTCATGCATGCAACTTGAAGATTGCATCACAAATGGCTCCCAGAAGGTTTTTCCGATATCATATTCTTACTAAGTCCATTACCTTATCAAAATTATTCTTATTAAGCCACACTTTTATCTTCTTCTTCATTTGTTCAGTTTATCCTCCTCTTTTTTCTTTCTTCTTTTTGGTTTATATTTATTTATTTATTTATACATTTTTGAGGATAAGGGAAGATATGTCAGCCACTCTTAATAAAACTTGTTAGTCCCAGTAAATGAAAAAGAATAGCTCGAACAAATACCTGTAAAAGCTATGCTAAAAGGCTATTTGAGACAATCTCATATTTCTTAATTGTAACACAAAATGGATTGCTTTTGATCATGTTTTACTATGCAATGAAAACTTGGTATCTTATACATTTTATATATTGGATAGGTCATGCGTGAAGAGTGGGAAAAGTATTTGTTGAGCAAGGTACAGCTGCAGGCATTGCCAAAACGCAATGCAAAGAAAGCTAAGGGCCTAAAGGGTTTGGGGTACTTGATGGTGTTGTTGCAACATCACCTGGAAAGAAAGCAGAAGTTAGTAGCATAAGCAAGCAGGAGCATGATGCACTGCTGGCGACTGCATGTGAAGTTAGCAAAAGAATCAACAAGGATATTATTGGTGACGATGATGATCAGAACCATGTGGATGGTGGAGGTTTTGTAAAAAGAAAGGGTAAAGGAAAGAAAAAGAAAGGTTCAGCTGGTGAAAAAACCAACAATGATGTGGTACTTAATGGTAAATCTGATACCTTTTCCTCTTACAATAGATAAAAACAAATGAATTAAAGCTTATGTTCCTGGCATCTTCCCAGATAATGCAACAGAAGGTGGATGTTTGGATGAAGTGTTTCTTCGAAAGCACGACCAAGGTCTGGATGCTGAGTCTTCAAGAGAAAATAAGAAGCTGCCACCAGTGGTTTTCTATGCCTTGGAGAGTGATAAAAAAGTTCTTGATATTTTAAAGCCCTCTACCATTATTTCTTACCATCCCGACATTGCATTTGTGAGAGGTTGAAATCTATAAAGCTGAGAACCCTTCAGGAAAGGTTAATGTATACTTTCTCTTCTATGAAGACTCTACTGAAGTGCAAGAGTTAGGCAAGTGTGCGTAGAAAAAATGGAGCATTTGAGTCCCTTATAAGACAGAAATCACTGATGATGATCCCAGTAGATCAGGTTAGCTCTTTTCTACTTGTAAAGATCCACTGCATCACAATATGCTACTATTAATTTGCCAGTCATGTATGTTCAAAGAAGAGATTTGACAAGCTCTAATTTGTTTGGTTTTCTTCTTCCCATTTCAGTACATCTTTTTGTTTCTCAAAAGGTTTTACTGATTCTATGCATGAGAATAGTTTACAATGTCATTATTCAGTAGCTGGTTGTTATAACTAAAAAAAAGTTATTTCTTCATACAAATGTTGAATCCTCTGGTTCACAATTGTAATATGGTAAAAGTAACAATGCATGAATTGTTTGTTTAATGCATGATCTTCCTAAGATGTGGAGTCCATGGACAAAAGTTTAAAGAATTTAAGGAAGAACTAGATATTCTGTGTGTGCATTAATTTGCGTCAGTGAATGACTGTATCTTGAGTGTATAGTGGACTTTCAGGTGTAAAATGAAGTTCCCTTTAATCTGCAATCAAATCTGAGGTGAAAATAGTTGTTAAATAGCTGCATAAATGCATTTTTGTAATCTGAGCTCTTCTCTTCCAGATTTTAGTCATTGCCTCCATAAATTTGCATTCATTTGGGAGAACCCAACTCTTCGTACTAATAAATGATTTTCCGTTTTGGGATTTAATTGTGGCTAATTATCAGGACGGACGTTGTCTGGGACTGGATTTTTCCAATGAGCCTCAGTCCGTTATATCCCAAAATCAAATAACCAGAAAAGCTGGTGGAAGAAGAGAAGCAGAAAGGGAAATGCAAGTACGTGTTCCCAAATTTTGTCCTTTGACAATTACATAATTGCATGACATCAATACAGAGACTATTTTTTCTTAACCAGATCATTGTGGACATGAGGGAGTTCATGAGTACTCTTCCTAATGTACTTCACCAGAAAGGCATGCACATTATACCAGTGACCTTGGAGGTTGGGGATTACATACTTTCCCCATTGATGTGTAGAAAGAAAGAGTATACAGGATCTATTTGGCAGTTTTGCATCTGGCCGTCTTTACCACCAGGTGGAAATGATGTCACGCTATTATCGGATTCCTGTTCTTCTTATTGAGTTTTCACTGGATAAAAGCTTTTCATTCCAGGTAATTGTGCTGCATATATTCTGCTTTGGGTGAATCTGTGTTTTTATAGTTGTTTTTCTTGATAAGTGCTCGCTGCCTTTGTAGTGTGCTAGTGAAATTGGTGATGATGTAACTCCAAATAGCATCATCTCGAAGCACTCCTTGCTTGTTCTCCACTTTCCTCGGCTTCACATTATCTGGTCTCGTAGTCTGCATGCAACAGCCGAAATATTTGCTTCTCTTAAATTAAACCAAGATGAACCTGACGAGGTCAAGGCAATTCAAGTGGATGTCCCATCAGAAGAGGGTGTTGTCGAAAATGATGTCAGGTTAGTTCTAAATTGTCTTCTGCTTGTTATAGGTTGAACATCTAAAATTTATTCTGATGTTTAGCAGCTTGATAACATTCGTCTTGACTTCACCTTTTTGTAGAGCTGAAAATTATAATACATCTGCAGTAGAGATGTTTGAGACGGCTACCAGGCGTGACAGATTCCAACTACAGGGCAATAATGGATGGGTGCAAAAGCTTGGCGGAACTTGCCATGCTTCCGGTGGAAAGATTAGCAGAATTGATGGGTGGTCAGAAGGCTGCCAAAATGTTTAAGGGAATTCCTTGACGCAAAATATCCAACCTTGATCTAGCCCCACTGGATTGCTTAATGCAATTGTTCTAGGAAACGACCTAGCTATACTGTTGTATTATCATCAGCACGTCCCCAGATCTTACCTGCCGGGAGATGGGAAAAAGTATTCATGCCTTTTCCATCATGTAGTTCTTAGGTTACATGATTTTTATTGTTTGTTCATTTATTTATTAGAAGTTAGTTGTCATTGTAATTTGTGAGCTCAATTGTGGAGCTTGCCAATTGTAACTCTGTAATTTTAAGAAGACTCTCTGGCATGATTCTTTCTGAAAGTTTTGGACAATGTGCAAAATAATTGAGATGGTTGGCCATGGAATCAATAGGTGAAGCCGATATGTGTCTTATGTAGAGGTTATGTCTTGTCTGCTTGTGTTATCTTTAATGTTCATTAAGTTGCTAAAATGTGGAACCGGATAATCTTTTCAATATGATTTTTAGTGCTCAGAACCATTGGAATTCAACAATCCAAAACTAGCTAAAATAATATAGTTGTCGGTTCTCCGAAGGGTCGTGGTGTTGGGTTTTTAAGGAACCTGTTTAGTCTATGTAATGATGAAACATAAGTCTCCTAATGCAGATAGTAGTTCACCAATTGATATACGAGTAAGAATTGGATGGTATACTTTTTAATTAATTTGCATCCGTTTACAAGGTCTCTGTTACATGAAAGAAAGTTGTATAAACTCTTACTGAATGCAAACTGAGCAAAAAATATGGCATAATGGAGGAAAAAAGATTAATTCTGTTCTTTTGTCTTTCTACGGGACTTATCATAGGAAGGTTTCAACTTGGAAAATCGAGTAGTTTGCAGGACGATTGTCATTGCACACTAACTGGTAGTGTTATGTTGGTGTGTTCTCAGTCTTAGTGCGACCTTGGTGAAATTTAGTAAGTTGCCTGAAACAGTCACCACCTACGCGATATGTTCTCTATATTTGTTAGATCACATGAAAAAACGTCTCTGAAGAACTCCAATCTCTCGGAGACAATGCAAAATTAACAAAAAATACGACAATAGTGAAAGAAAAAATATATATATGAGGCAACACCAAAAAAAAAATCACATGAAAGGAAGTTGTCTTTGAAGAATTACAATCTCGTGGAGTAAATGCAAATTTAGCAAAAATTACAGCCTAATGAAAGAAATATTTATATAGGCAAACCAAAAAAAAAAGTGACGAAAAAGGAGAACCCGTATGGATAGGGCTTGAACCCGACGTGAATCGAACACGCAACCTTCTGATCTGGAGTCAGACGCGCTACCATTGCGCCACGGATCCGAAGATGTTAAATTCTAATCATATGTTTTATAAGTACAATTACGCTGATCGTGATTCAACTGGCCAGTGCAAAACCACTTGTTTTTTCCCTTCATTTGTTTGTACGTCTCTTATTATTATTTTAATCATCAAAGCAAATAAAAATTGTAGAGAGAAAAAGTATGTGAAGTTATAGCGAAGAACAAATAGAATTTGCTACAAAAGCCGGCTAATGGGGTAACTCTGTGTATGAGAACATAGTAATGGAGAAGGTAATAGCCAGAATATGATTCGTTTTGGCTAGCAAATAATGTACTTAAATAATTTGTACTTTTTGTTAAAAAAAATTATGAGTTAAGACTACGAGCTAACTTTGATAACCCAAGTTGACCATAACGTTATACTTGCTTATATTGGATGGATGGAGCGAGTTAGAATTTCGTGAGCTAGAATTTGATAATGCATTTGAATAAAAAAATTGTGAACTTAATTACTGATACCAGAAGTTTAAGTTGAATTATGTTTTAAATATAGAGAAATGATATTATTTTCTGAATAATGTAAAAAAATATGTTACATAAATTGAAATAAATGAATGTAATTATTAGCGAATATTCTCCGAATATTCACAGTATATTTTGTAATTATGATAGATGTATATTTAAGGTAACTTAAAATTCTTATTATATTAGGAATCAACCATTTAAGACAAGTTAGGTTTCTTATTTTATTAGAAATCACCTCTGTACAACTATATATATTATAATTAATGAAAGGATTTCCTAAGGGAAATTATTCCAATCTTACATGGTATCAAGAGCCAAACCCTAATCCCTACTCTTCTTTTCTTCCTCCCTCTCGGCCGACACCACCCTAAATTTTTTTCCCTCTCGGCCGACGGCAACACTTTGCCACCATGTCTCGCCCTACTTCCCCCACCAATTCCGGTTCTTCCACTGGCACCCTTGACAACCCCTCTCAACGTTCATCGTCTTCTTTTCATCCGGCGTTCGCCGTTACCAACATCAAGAATTTTATCCCTATCATTCTTGACCAAGAAGACTGTCAATATTCCATGTGGATAGAACTATTCTATATTCATGCATGTGCGTACAATGTGCTCGACCATATTGATGATTTTGTTCCTCGTCCAACTGATATTGCAGACTCGACCTGATGTCGCCTTGACGCCATCGTCAAAGAGTGGATCTACGGCACCATCTCTAAAGACTTTTTGTGTACTATAATGAAAACATGTGCTACGGCACGTGACCTCTGAGTACGGTTAAAAGAAATTTTTCAGGATAATAAAAATACTCGGGCCGTGTATTTGGAAGAGCAGTTCAACAATAAGTGTCTCGAGAGTTTTAACAACATGTCCGAATAATGTAAACACATGCATCAACACCCGCAAGGCAGTAGCCTGGCCCCCACCAATTTGGGCCAGGCCTTTAGCACCGTGAACCTTCAACATCCCGACAATAATTGATACATGGACACCGGAGCCACATCTCACCTCACCCGGTCATCAGGTAACTTATCCCAAATGTTTCGGTTACAGTGTCCTCAATTTATTACTGTTGGCAATGGTCATCGCATTCCAATTGAAGGTTACGGTAACACACATACCAAACATCCCCACCCGCCTTTCTCCCTCAATCACGTCCTTTACACCCCTAAAATTATTAAAAACTTAATCCCTGTTAGAAAATTCACTCGCAATAATTCTGTGTCTGTCGTATTTGACCCTTTTGGTTTTTCTGTGAAGGATCTCAATACGGGGAAAATTCTTACGCGCTGCAATAGTGTGGGAGACCTTTACCCTTTCACTCAATCTTCCACTGTCAGACCGCAATCACCTCTATCATTTGCGGCTATCTCTCCATCAACTTGGCACAACAGACTCGGACATCCCAGAGACCATGTTTTTAATTTTTTAGGACTACTAAGCGTATTCAATGTAATAATGGAAAACTTTCCCAACACTGTTTTTCTTGTCCGCTTGGCAAGCATACTCGCCTTCCATTTATGGCATCCAACAACGCTACTTTTTCTCCTTATGATATTGTGCATGCTGATTTATGGACATCTCCGGTTGTTAGCTCTTTGAGTCACAAATTTTATCTAGTATTCTTAGATGATTTTTCATATTTTGTCTAAATTTACCCATTGAAATTCAAATCTGAAATCTTTGCCAAGTTCCTCGAATTTCAAAAATTCATTAAAACACAGTTTGAAAAATCTATCAAATTTTTCCAATGTGATAACGAATGTGAATTTAATAACTCGGCATTTCACACTTTCTGCTCTAAACAAGGCATGATTTTCCGTTTCTCCTGTCCATATACTTCCTCCCAAAACGGAAAGGCTGAACGAATTATACGTACCATCAATAACATGGTTCGCACCCTTTTGTTTCATGCCTGTCTTCCACCGCCATTTTGGGTCTATGCTGTTAAAATGGTAGAATCCCTCCTTAATATTTTACCTACTAACACTCTCCAAAATAAGATCCCCACCGAAGTTCTATACCGTAAGATCCCATCCTATGACCAACTCAGATTTTTCGGTTGCCTATGCTACCCCAATCTAGCCTCCACTGCCCCTCATAAATTAGCACCACGAACTACGCCCTATGTCTTTATTGGTCTCGCGTCTAATAGTAGGGGTTACCTGTGCTATGACATGTCCATTCGTAAAATCATTATCTCCCGCCACGTCACATTTGACGAGACATATTTTCCATTTTCCAATCTTCGGAAATTTCAAACCACGGACTACACATTTCTTGATGACACACATCTGTCCCCACCAGTCAAATCACTGTTCCAATTTTCGTCCACTCTTCACGCGTCAACGTCGTCGGCGCCCGTAGTCTCACCACCACCAGCAACTGTCACCGACGTCATCCGTGCAACACAAAGGTCCTTGTCTCCCATTCCCACGGTCGAACAACTACCACCACTACCAAACGACCAAACTCCCGATCGGTTGTCCCGTAACCCTCTCACCGACACATCTCCGATCCACCCTCACATCGGAAATCTGCGACCACTACCCACGCCTGTACTGCTAAGCTCCACCATCTCGCCACCTAACCCACCGATACCGACAACCAACCAATACCCCAACCAGTCACCTCCTCTACCCGTCACCGACAACTTCTAGATTACGAAATCGAAGCCCAATAGTCACTGCCTATCCACCGTATGGAGACTCGTGCACAACACTGGATTTTCAAACCCAAGGCCCATTTTAACCTCTCTACACAAACCATATCACCCATTCCAAAAAATCTTAAACTAGCCAAACTGGACTCTAATTGGAATGCGGTCATCTGTGAGGAATTTAATGCTTTAACCAAGTAGAACACTTGGGATTTGGTACCTAGACCGAACGGTGTGAATATTATCTGGTGTATGTGGCTATTTCATCATAAGTACAGAGACAATGGTGAATTGGAATGGTATAATGCAAGACTGGTTGCTAATGTCACTAATCAGCAGGAGGGTATTGATTGTGGTGAGACATTCAGTCTGGTTGTTAAATCAAATACTATTTGGACTGTTCTCAGTATTGCTATGGGCATGCATTGGCCAATTCATCAGCTTGATGTCAAGAGTGCATTTCTTCATGGGGATTTGAAAGGAACTGTGTACATGCATCAGCCCCATGGCTTTGTTCATCCGGCAGTTCTGCAGTTTGTATGTCATCTCAGGAAGTCATTGTACGGCTTGAAACAGGCACCCCGCGCTTGGTATGATCGTTTTGCCAGGTATTTTATACAGATCAAATTTGTATGTAGCAGGTGTGATAACTCTCTCTTCACTTTTCATCGAGGTAGCAACACTGTTTATTTGCTATTATATGTGGATGCCATTGTTCTTACTGCCTCCTCTGACGGTTTGAAGAATGAAATCATTGCTCTACTCAAAACTGAATTTGCTATGACCGACTTGGGCAAGCTGAGTTATTTCTTGGGTATATCCGTGACCAGATCCGCAGCTACTATGTTTTTGTGTCAGCGCAAATATGCGGGGGAGATAGTGTACAGGGATAAGAAAGTATAAAATTATGCCAACTCCGATTGACTCGAAATCCAAGCTCAGTGGCAATGAGGGTGCGCCAATTTCTGATCCCACTATATATCGGAGTCTTGCAGGTGACCTTCAGTATCTTACATTCACTAGGACTGATATTACATATGTCATTCAGCAGGTGTGTCTGTTTATGCATGACCCTCGAGAGTCTCATTTTGCAGCCCTCAAACGTATTATCAGATACGTTAAGGGCACACTGGACTTTGGACTGCATCTCTACCCATCTGCCCTGACCAAGTTACTCTCCTACACGGATACAGATTAGGCAGGATGCCCTGACACACGTCGCTCCACCTCAGGCTACTGTGTATTTCTTAGGGATAATCTCATTTCATGGTCCGCCAAGCGGCAGGCCACGCTATCCCGTTCAAGTGCTGAAGTAGAGTATCACGGAGTTGCTAATGTCGTTGTTGAGCTCTGTTGGCTTCGAAATCTTCTTTTGGAGCTCCAGTGTCCACTAGGAAAGGTGTCTATAGTCTACTGGGATAACATATATGCCATCTATATGTCTCACAATCCGGTCCAACATCAGCGGACCAAGCATATCGAGATGAATATTCACTTTATGCGTGAGAAGGTTGCCCTTGGCCAGGTCAAAATATTACACGTGCCTTCCTCCTATCAGTATGCAGATATTTTCACAAAGGGTCTACTGAGATAGCTCTTCACCGACTTCCGATCCAACCTTAGCGTCCGGCCTCCTCCCGCTCCGACTGAGGGGGAGTATTAGCGAATATTCTCCGAATATTCACAGTATATTTTGTAATTATGATAGATGTATATTTAAGGTAACTTAGGATTCTTATTGTATTAGGAATCAACCATTTAAGGTAAGTTAAGATTCTTATTGTATTAAGAATCAACCTCTGTACAACTATATATATTGTGATTAATGAAAGAATTTCCTAAGGGAAATTATTCCAATCGTACAGTAATAAATTCCTGAAACATCAATCTTGTTGTAGGATTTTGATCACAAAAAGTTAAAAGTTACCGGCAGGCTGCAACATGTTCTTGAAATGCTGTCAAGCAGTAAAAGGACAACAAGGACATCCCACAAAAGCTGTTGGAAAATAAATTATGATAGTACAATTTTCAACCCAAAATGAACTTCAATATGTCCATTAGTTCTTAATAATATCAAAGCTGCAACTTTAATTTAATTTCCAGCATTATATTACATGATCCAAACAGAAAGATTTTGTTGGATATTTTCAGCTAAATCAAAAGTCATCATTGATGTGATGCCCCTTCAAAGTGAGAGGGAGTCTGTTAACATAATTCATATTTATTTTAAAATTGAACAGACGCAACATTTTCCAATTGCCACCGTTAATGCCTCTTGAAGGTGTCTGTTGGTGATGAAAAGGCATCACCAATGGATGCGAAATCTCTATACGTAGTAAATATGTTTTCTCATTCAAAGAATAAATATGAAAAACAATCAAAACTTCTGTTGAAAAGAATCAAAACTTCTGTTTTCTTTTCTTCCTAAGCATAATCAGAAACTTCATAATGTGTGTTCTTGGTTGGATCAATGGAGTACAAACTTTGAATTCAACATCGCTGTTAGGGCTTCATTGTATACTGAAGGCAATATTTCTATGACCTATTGTACTCGCTAATTTATTGGGAAGGGTCGAAATAATTGTCTAAAAGAATCTGTAAGAGCCTTGAAGTCAGAGAACAACAATTCGGTGTCTGTGTTTCATCCTGTTAGTATCATATTTTACAACAATTTTTAGATAATTATCGACATGGAGGGTGAAACTTCAATTGCTGCTCAATCATTGCAAGTAATGAACTAGACTTTGAATCGTTTAGAACGTTTTGATGGTAAGGGTTTCACTCGTTGGCAAGAGACTATCAAATTTTTCCTGATGACTATCAAGTTATGATACATCCTTGAAGATGGTTTGGAGGAAACTCCTGATGCGACTCCAATGGATAACGATGAATTGAAGGTCAAACAGAAGAAACGTCAAGAGGATGATTTTATGTGCCGTAGTCATATTCTGAATGTTCTAGGAGCAAATGTTTACAATGCCCATCGAAGTCTTGAAATAACAAATGAATTGTGGACTGCGCTCGAAAACAAGTACAAAATTTCTGAAGCGAGTAACAGAAAATTTCTGATTTGTAATTTCATGGACTTTAAGATGGTTGACAGTAAATCAATTATTGCCCAGGTTAGTGAACTTTTACTCATTGTTAATCATCTTAAAGATGCTGAAATTGACTTTGTATCTTCATTCGTCGCTGGGATTATTATTTCTCGTCTTCCCCCTTCTTGGAATGATTACAAGAAAAAACTTAAGCATGCTGAAACTGACTATGACTTAGAAAGTTTACATTGTCATCTTCGTATTGAAAAAGATGCTCGTAAATGAGAGAATAAGGATAGTCAATAAACTGAAAATCATTCTAAGATTAATCATGTGGAAGAATCGAAAAAACTGAATTTTTTGAAACCTAAGATTAATATTAGGTTTAAGAAGAAAGATCCCAACAAGAAAGATAAGAAAAAGGGAAATTGCTACTTCTGTAAGAAACTCGACCACTATGCTCGTGACTGTCGTCAACGAAAGAAACAAATAAAAAATGAAGCGAATGTGGTCGATGACAAAAGCAAGCTTATCGCTGTAGTGCAAGTGGCCAACACTGTTGCAGATCATGGTAGTGGATGGTGGTATGATACTGGTGCAACCATTCATATCTGTAAAGATAGAAATCTTTACAAGACATACGAACCAGTTAGTGGAGAAGAAAACGAAGTTACTTCAACAAACAACCAAAGCAGCAAAGTGATTGGCAAAGGCACTGTTGATCTCCCGTTTACTTCGGGAAAGATTGTTACTCTTACTAATGTTTTACATGTCCCTGACATTTGTAAAAATCTTGTTTCTGGAGTTCTTGTTAACAAGGCTGGATTTAAGGTTACTTATGAGTCTAATAAGTTTGTATTGTCCAAGAACGGAATGTTTGTTGGACAAAGATACTCTTGTAATAAGATGGTTAAACTTAATTTAATAAATAATGGTTCTACTTATATTGTTGAGTCTGTTGATTTATGGCTTGCTAGATTAGGACATGTGAATTATGGTTCTCTTAGAAATATGAAAAGATTAGGATTGATTTCTGATTGTAATTTTGAGAATATTTCTAAATATGAAATATGTGTGCAAGCAAAGATAACTAAACCATCTTTTAAATCTGTAATAAGAAATTCTGCCATGCTTGAATTAGTACATAGTGATGTTGGTGATCTGAAAAGTCATATGACTCGTGGTGGAAACAAATACTATGTCACTTTTATTGAAGATAGTACTAGATATGCTTATATTTACTTGATGAAATCTAAGTATGAAGTCTTTGATAAATTTAGAATTTACAAAGCAGAAGTAGAGACATAATTAGGACAGAAAATTAAGGTTTTACATTTTGACCGTGGTGGTGAATAATATCCTTCTTGTCACGACCCAAATCGGAGGGCCGCGACCAGCACCCGGATCTCACCCGCCGGATAACGCCAATTATATAGTCAACACCTAATCATAATTAAATATGGACTAATCCGAAAAAGGACTATGTAAAATCAGATAACCAACTTATATATATACATACCCATACCAAGGCCGAGAGGTCGTACATGACTACTACACACAGGATACCACAAGTCTCTAAAGAGTATATGATATCAAAAAGGTCGGGACAGGGCCCCGCCATACCCATATATACATGCAATAATATACCGTACCAAAATAGACCGACACTCCAAAATAAGGGGAGTGTTCCAAAATCTGCTGAATCAGCAATCAACTAATGTGGCTCGTCTCCTTGCCTACGTGAACCTGCGGACATGAAACTCAACATTCCCAGACAAAAGAGATGTCAGTATGACTGATGTATTGAGTATGTCAGGCATGAATAATAGCATAACAGGGATATAACAATAACTGAAACAGAAACAACCGACCAACAATCAATGCCTCTGAGGGCCCTAATACATATGACTAAATGTTATGCACAAAGAAAATGCGGTATACATATAAATATTGGCCACACAAGGGCATCTTCCTTCCCATAATAGCCTATGTGGGCATCATTTCATATCGGCCTCTGTGGGCATGCATAATTATATTGGCCTCATTGGGCATCTTCATTTTCGTGATATTTGTACTAGTTGTAGGTGGTGACGCGTATATAACGCCTTTTCCTTTTTCCCATCCCCTACATATATATATTGATACCATATAGTAGTGTATATAACACATGTGAGTTCAAGGTAATATATGAATATAATGCAAATGAAAATGCATGAATGACAGTAAAATATTTTCTGAATTTATCGGATAACATAATATCCTTGTACCTTCGGCCAACATTGGGAATATCAACATCTTTTTTGTATGCCTCAATAAGGATTTAAGAACATATTTAGACATGATTTTAATATATGAATCAATAACATGGATATTCTTAACCATTAGGAGTAGAATAATTTATGGAATAATATCATGGTTATATTTAGTTACATGGAACATGCCAAAAGAAAGAAATAATTTGCCTTAACATACCTCAATACGTGGAGAAAACCTTAACTAGCACTTTAGAGTTCTTGAAAAATCTTGAATTACTTTAACCAAAGTAAGAATTTTGATCGAGCATAACATGAAATTAAAGAAAGGGAAAGAAACGAATTGGTTTTCCACATGAACGAAATAAAGGGACTGTTTCTTTGGTCTTTGTTTACTTGAATGAAATCATTAAGGTTGTTGAATGTTTCAAAGAGTTCCTAAGCCAAAATATATACTCTCCTTAAGAGATTCCTTAAGTTATCATTAAATGAAGGCTCATGATTTGGTCTTCCACTCAGCCAATTCTTTGGCGGTGGGAACCTTAATAGACGCCACATACACACTACATGCACTCCTATTAGTTAAGTGACTTGCCTCCGTATAATTCATCAATCACAAACATAATTAATTTCGTAATCCAATTCGCTTAGATCTTAATGACTTATAAAACATTCATATACTTAATGTCATAGTTTGTGATATGACACTAGTGCATAACCTCTTTGGAGATATACAACTATTATTATTAATCCCCACCATCACACTTGTTACGTCCAAAATTATTTCGGGGTTTCATCCTTTTATATACTAATATCTTTATTAGCATACGTTAATATGACATAAATTTCCCGAGGCTCGGGTTTATTTACACACGCCTAGCGATTTAAACCGTGACCCGAAAGTACGGGGTGTTACACTTCTGAATTTACTATATTTTGTCAAGACATGGTTTAGTACATCAATTCACTGCTCCATATACACCCCAACAAAATGGTGTTGCTGAAAGAAAAATAGAACTTTGATAGATATAGTTAACGCTATGCTCATTAGCTCTTGTTTGCCAATTTTTTTATGGGGTGAAGTTATTTTGTCTGCATGCTATATTTTGAATAGAGTTCCTTTGAAAAAGAAGAATATGCATCCTTATGAATTGTGGATTAAGAGAAAGCCTAACTCGAAAAGACTCAAAGCATGTGGTTGTTTGGCATATGTCAGAAAGGCTGACCCTAAGAGACCAAAGTTAGGAAATAAGACTTATAAATGTGTTTTTGTAGGTTATTCACTTATCAGTATTACTTACAGATTCTTAATCCTTGATACATTTGAGATTATAGAATCTATATATGTAGAATTTTTTGAAAACTTGACAAGGTCTAGTTCTCAACCACAACCTACTAAAAATTCATTGGGTGCTATCTGATTTACCTCCTGGTGCTAAACCTATAGGATGCAAATGGATATTCAAGAGAAAATTGAATGCTGATGGTACAATTGATAAGTTTAAAGCCAGATTGGTTGATAAAGGTTATAAACAAAGACATGAAATTGATTACTTTGATACATATGCTCTTGTTGCTCACATCACATCTATTCGTTGTATGATATAACTTGCTTCTATTCACAAGCTAGTTATACATCAAATGGATGTCAAAACAGCTTTTCTAAATGGTGATTTAGAAGAAGAAATATATATGGAACAACCTGAAGGTTTCATAGTACCAGGCCAAGAGAAGAAAGTTTGCAAGTTAGTGAAATCCCTCTCTGGTTTGAAGCAAGCTCCCATGCAACGACATGAGAAGTTTGACAAAGTAGCTTTGGCATATGGTTTTGTTGTTAATGATGCTGGTAAATGTATCTATAGTAAGCATGATTAATCTGGATGTGTAATTCTCTATTTATATGTTGATGATATGCTTATTTTTGGGTCTGACATATCTTGTGTGGAAGAAACTAAGAATTTTTTCAGTTCTAACTTTGATATGAAAGATCTAGGAGAGGCTGATGTGATATTAGGAATTAAAATCCTAAGAAAGGGATATGAGTTGGCTTTAACCCTATCTCATTATATTGGGAAATTTCTCAAAAAGTATAGTCATTTCAATAACAAACTAGCCCCCACTCCTTTAGATCCTAGTATTAAATTAATGAATATTACTGGAAGGACTCATGGACAATTTGAATATTCTAGTATTATCGGAAGTCTTATGTATGTTATGCATTGCACGAGACCAGATATAGCCTAAGCGGTGGGAGTACTATGTCGTTTCTCAACTAACCCGTGAGTTGAACATTGGAAAGCAATTTCAAGAATGTTGGCTTACTTGAAAGGAACCATAGATTATGGTTTACATTTCCAGGGTTATCCCGTTGTATTAGAAGGATACATCGATGCAAACTGGAATAATGTAGAATCCAAGTCCAAGTCTACTACTGGATGGATATTTACATTAGGTGGTGATGTTGTGTCTTGGGGTTCCAAGAAGCAGACTTGTATATCTGATTCAACAATGTTGTCAGAATTAATTGCACTGGCAGATGAATGTAAGGAGGCAGAATGACTTAGAAACTTACTTATAGAGATCCCATTATGGAAGAAGCCAACTCCAACAGTCTTGATTAATTGTGATAATCAGGCTACAATCTATAATATCTCAAACAAGACTTATAATGGAAAGTCAAGAAATGCAAGTCTTAGACATCAAATAATAAGACAATTACTCAAGAGATGAGTAGTTGCATTTAACTATATTGAAACAAAGAAGAACTTGGCAGACCTATTTACTAATAGTCTACCAAAGGCAGTGGTTTCAATAAAGTGTAAGAAAATGGAACTAAGATCTATGAAAGAAGGTTGATCACCGGTTAACAGAAATCCAACCTATGTTTGAAAAAGATAAACAAGGTTCAATGGGTACCAACAAGTTACGAGAGTGATTATGGTACACTAAGTCAAAACTTCTCATTTATGTATTAGTGTAGTGATTCTGCATGATAGAAGATGGATGAAAGTTCTTAATAAGTCTATGTTTGTTTACATGTGTATCGCAGAAACACCTTAGAGACTTACCTATATGAATATGGAAATCAGGACGTTTCCTATGAGAATAAGACCATTCTCTAAAGAATACTCATGAATCCAGGATATAAGCACATGTCCATTAACGTGCTAAGCTACAGAACACACAATTCTCTAAAGTCAATATGTGTGGAGATTTCGGTTTTATCACAAGGGGTACTTGGTTCAAGACTAGTTCACCATAGAACCTCGATAAGGCCTTGAATTTCTTACACTAAGTGAAGGTTCAAATCCAAAAGATACCTATCATTTATGTATTGATTTCTACGATGATGCTTTGTCTCAACTTTGTTTGAATTACGTTGGCTTGATCCCACTCGGGTATGTAGGCAGTCACATGAGTGATACCATTCCTATTCAGAAAGATTTTACTTTATTTTATGTTTTTTGATTTTGAAAAATAGGGGGAGAATGTTGGATATTTTCAGCAAAATCAAAAGCCATCATTGATGTGATGCCCCTTTAAAGTTAGGGGAGTATGTTAACATAATTCATATTTATTTTGAATTTGAACAGACGCAACATTTCTCAATAGCCACCGTTGATGCCTCTTGGAGGTGTCTGTTGGTGATGAAAAGGCATTACCAATGGATGCGAAATCTCTATACGTAGGGTGGGCGTGTATCGGTTCGATTTTATATCCGAAAAATATGAACCGAATAAAAATCATTTAAAAAAAATGAATACAACTTTTTTAAAAAAACAAGCCGATATGTTCGATTATATCGCCGAACGTATTGAATTATATCGGTTTTTTCTAGTCGGGTCGAGAAATTTTTTAGTTTTTTTTTTAAAATTGAATTTTAATTTCAGATTCTGAAACTCTTAAACTTCAGAATCAGAATCTGAAACTTTTAAAACTTCAGTTTCTGATTAAAAAAAAATCACCGGGATGAACCGTGACGCGACAATTTTGTATTTTTTTCCGTCGAAATGAATAGTGTTGCGGCGCTCCACCATGAAGCCGCAACGTCTTGTCAAATCCTAGGTGGCACCGCGGTGCTCCATCACGGAGTCGCGGCGCCTCCGTCTCAGAAACACAAAATCTGCATTTTCGAAACCCTAAAACTGGTTCAGGGTCAGATTTACAGATTCATCTTCGTTACCCTTCACTATCAAACAACACGTTCATCGACCATCATCCAATCTCTTCTCATTCTTCGCTTCGCACATGTTCGCAATGAACCGTTACGCACATCGACTTAGAAGAGTTAGATCGGAGTGACTTCCTCGATTACATCATTGTTTAATAGTTTGAGAGACAATTATGATGTGCCTTTAAGATATTATATTTTCAAGCTTTAAACGACATAAATTTTCAGATTTAAACAAATTCTAACTCATATTATTATCAATGATTACTACATAATCACACAAAACAGCCCTGACTCTGATACTACTGTCGGTTTTCGTTGGGTTCGTGTACGCAGCGGAATTTAAAAATTTTGTGTTTCAAACCCAACAAGCGATGAACTGTAGGATGATTATGTAGTAATATAAAACACGTCAATACATAACATGTATATAACCGTAATACTTTGATAGAATACTTACGGTTTGGAAACTTTAGAGTCTTTTAGTAATTTCTGAGTGTGCGCACGCAATTGATCCTCGACAGCAAGTTCCAAGAACTCCGATATATACCTCCTTCGAACATCTAGGAAATTTGACAGAGGTTCAAGAGAGTTTTATTCTAGGTCTCTAAGACTTAGAATAATATATGAATAATGCGTCTAATAATGAATGAGGAGTGCTCTATATATAGGTGAAATTATGGCAAAATTCAGATTTTGGGTTGGGCTCAAAGCCTGGCCCAAAACGAATTGCAGCAGGCCAATCTGATTTGGCCTGCTGCCCAATTAGCGTCGCGACTCTGCCCATTGGGCGCCGTGGCGCCTCGCCCTTTTCACAAAATATTTTCAGCACATTTTAATTAAATCCAAAATCCAATCTTTACTTAATTTAATAATTTCATCAAATAGAAATTATCCCATAGTTATTATTAATTTAAATATCTCAATTCCAAATTGAATATTTAACACTTAGTCAATACACCCTTAGATCGAAGAAACAATTGACATAGTGTTACCCTACAAGTCTTCACATATCGACATTAATCATATTAGGGTCTACACGAAACTCCTAGACGGCGCCGTAAGACGAACTCAATATGTGAAGTATATTTACACGAATCCAGTAAACTGAACCTCTATGTGGAAAGATAAAATCCTTTCATTCTCGACACACTCGATCAAGCTTGGATTTGCCAAGTGTATATCCAAATGGCTTGATCATTATATCTCATCTATATTGGTTGACAACAAGACCATATTCTAGATATGTCTATTGCGTTGGTCAATGACTTAGTCAACCCAATATCACTGAGAAGCTGAGTGTTCTCTCGAATATACACTCAAGGAATGAATCCTAATCTTGGCTCAACTACCACCTTTAATCCATATCGTAATGTACCCAATACAAGCCGTATCTCAACCTATAAGACATTTGAGCTTAGGACATGATCAAAGTATATTACTCGGTAGACAAGGTGTGTATTGACCTCAAGTCTAAGAACTTCTATCTCCCACATGTTGATCATACTTTAGACATGTATAACAAATAATATATCAGCAGGGTATACCAATACCTGCAAAGTATCCATGTGTCCATCACGAGTAGCCATTACTCGTATCATGTGAGACATGCTACCTCCTCTAAGGATGTGATGCAGACCACATGTCGACTTATCACATATCATCGATATCCCATTCTCGATGATTATTAGTCGAGACTATTTTAAGAGTTACGTTATAATATTAATATCTCACACTATTAATAACAACGTAACCTCTAGGGATGCATATTATCGAATATTACAAACAATCAACTAATAATTCAATAATTGCAAATGCCAAAATATTAATCTCCATTAATAATAATACGAACGTGTATAAAGTATATTTTTCTTAATATAGATTGTCTCTAGGACATACATATACTTTCACTAATTACAACCGGAATATAAATTTACCTAATATAAAAGATATACAAAGATACGGGAATTTACTGGAAATATTCTATCAATAATATTAAAGATTTTATTTTTATAAAGATTACTAATCATTATATTACTAAAAAAAAGATAGTTGTTATAGATGTGTAATTTTATAAAAATTGTATTGTTGTAAAGATAGTTGTTGCTGCTATAGGTAAAAAGTTATTATAGAGAAGTGGAGTAATATATAACATAAAAAGCGGTTCTTGTGTTATAGTGAGATGTTATTAAATGAAAACGTTGCTATAGAGTGATTTGATTGTATATGCATATCGTATATATATGTTTATTAAGTCGACACGATTTGAAAAATAATACAATATAAATACCAATTTAAGACGAGAATATTATTATTCTATACCAAAACTCGTGTACAAGCTGAATTGTGACAATAAGTAGCATAACTTAACACACAATTTTACGTATGGCACTACACCTCCACCTTTTGTATTATATACTGGACAGAGAATCTAGCTTTAATGTACTGATGGCTGCTGATGAGTTCAATCTTCAGTGGATAACGCAAATAACGTACAACAGTAAAGTTTGGCAGTTTGAGAAATATATTATTAAAGGACAGAATTTAGTTGACTAAACTTATCATGATTGCATCAACTGTTCTTGTGTTGCTTGAAACAGTTCAAATTGACAAATCTTAAAACCAAATCTACAAATTTTTATGAATTTCAACTAGAACAATACTGTCAAACTTTCTGCCTATTCTTAGGGTAATTGACCTTAGTAAAGCTAATTATTTCAATTAAAGTAATTTTTTATTCCCATTCAATGTTCACACAAAACTAAGCTCTTGTTTAGCTATAGATTTTGGACATAAATTTTCAAAAAAAAATGAAAATATTAATATTTGTTTTTGAAATTTGATCATTTTTTAAATTTTATGTTCGAAATTTCAAGTTTCAAAAACTGGCTCAGATCAATTTTGGGTGAAATTTCACTTTCATTTACAAAACTTTAATTTTTTCCCAAGTATATGTATGTTCAAACACAATTTTGAGTTTCAAAAACTATTTTTAACACAATTTCTAAAACCCATTTTTTTCAAATTTCAACTAAATCATGATTAAGTAATACATGGAGAGAAAATGCACATTATTCAACTCCAGTTAAGTGATAAAAGAATATGCAGAAAACACATGTTATACTATTATTGATTTACTATAATTATTGAATATAAGTAACTATTTACCCTCCAATAACTACCATTTACATCATGTGAATATGTTATCACGCCAAAAAGGATAATATTATAAATTAAAAAAATGAAGCCACTTTACATGCTTTGAAATATTATGTATAGCATACTTTAAATGAGTACCACCGATTCATTAACTCAAATTTTATCCAAACGTCTGTGGATATTTAATTTCTTAAAAAGAAAATACAAAGGATATCACAGTTACATCTTTATGTTTTTAATTATAAGAAAGTTTACTAAAGCAATTGTGAGAATAATACGCTTATAATTTGATTATGGGCGAATATGCTTCTAAAGGTGATCCGCTTTTCATGCTAGTTATTGCCTTTGGCTGTCATATTTCCAAAATTTATATTCGAATAACATTACATAGCTTGGTTCTACATTTTATTTATACATATTTAATAAGTTTCGTAATATAGAACTAAAATTATTGAATTCAACCGAACCTGTCGTATGTCAGTTTGTAACTCCGCCTCTGAATATTATAAAATGTAAATTTACGTTATGATGGGATGAATATGATTTTTTCAGCTTTAACCAGAGTTTAAGAATTTATACTTGTGAATAGAAGAATTTTCCTTTGATGAGCCTTACACAGAGCAAAGATTCAAATTAATTGAAGTCCTAAAGCAAGTACCGAACACCGAGTGAAAAATAAAAAAGAATCATTATCGATCTAGGTTAATTTAAGGGGGAGTTTTTAAAGTTAAATCCTTGTAAGAATAGCAGATAATGTTTTCAAATGACCAATATTCCCATTTTTTTTTAAAAGGGTATAATGAATCCAAAGGGAGGAAAAATATATTCGTCCATTTATTCGCTGGACACCATTGATTCATTACTAGGTTAGCTGGTCTATGTGTTGCCACGTAGAATTTTATCTGCCATCAATGTAACCCCTAGTAGGGTAGTGTTGTGTCATGGAAAGTGAAAACATATTTATACTCTATTTTATATTAAGAAAACATATTTTCATTGAACTGATTCCAAAGTTAGCATACCCAAAAATATTAATTCAAGTACTATACATTTGAGAGCGGGGAAACCTCTAACTTGTCATTTTGGCTTTTGAAACTTCTTCGAGCCGTTTAGATAATTTTTGGGTAAAAGTTTGTTTTGTAGAAAGAATATACTCATTGCATAAAGATATAGTCCTTTTACATTGTATATAGTCCTTTTGTAACTTAAATTTAATTACTTCCCCGATCTCAAATTATTTGTCATGTTTTTCTTTTAAAAAAAATAATTAGGAGGGCTTTTTGAGTATTTTATCTTATTTATGTCTTAATATATATAATTTCTCTTAATTTACTCTATTTATGTGTCATCCCATCAATACCTTACTGATTTTGAACAACTCATAATATCACCCCCATAATTGAGATATTTGTAATTTTTAAAAACAATTAATATTAATGGTAAATTGAGAAAATAACATAATTAATTTTATCTTGTACTTCTGAAATGACTAATTATTTGACATAACTATTTTTAAAAATCATGATAAATAATTTTAAAAAGAGGAAGTACCGTCTGATGATTTAAATAAGTTGCATGATAAACAGATTATTAGCAACAACGTTTAAAATTAACTTGAACCCGTCTTTAAGCTTGGACATCTTTGTTCATGTGTCACTCCCTCTTAACAAAAGGTCAATAAATATAGGAGTTTCCATAAAATATTTTGAAATTATACATCCCTACCTTTGCGCAATTTCCAGGAAGAGAGTATAACCGTTAAACAACAACAACAACAACAACAACAACAACAAAATTCAGTGAAATCTGTTCAGATACATAAGGCCAGCAACAACAGCAACACAAAGCAAGCAGCAACATCACACCACACTCAACACACTCTACACTCACATGTTATGTAAATTTTGTTAGAATTAGTTGTGAAGTTTGTTAGGAAAGTTGTTAGGTAGTTAGTTGTTAATATGTATTTTCTTTTACCTTTTTTTAGATTGCTACCACTATAAGTATAGGTTCATTCTTCATATTGTAAGAGTTAGAAAAAAGAAAATTGAGAAAAGTTTTCACAAAACTCTTTTTCTCTTCTTTGATGCATTAACCACAGTGTCGAGCATGGTCTGGATTGCACATTAGCTTAGATCGATCAGTTTATCATGGTATCAGATCACATGCATAGTGAATCGAGGGATTTTCGGCAACATTGAGGCAGAAAATTGAGGGATTCGTTGTCATTCTAATGTCTCATACACCTAGTGTGAAACAAACATATGCAATGATTGCACAAGATGAAAGCCAGAAACAGATAATAGGAGGACACACAACCATGGGAAAAGCTACTGAGAATATAGCTTTAGTCAGTAGATTTCCTCAACACAGACAAAAGAAGCCATACACCTTAAATGCATTTTGTGATTTTTGTCAAATAATGGGGCATACTAGGGAGAATTGTTACAAGTTAATATATTGTGATTACTGTAAGAATAAGGGGCATGTTAGGGATACTTGTTACAGGCTTATAGGTTATCCTTAAGATTTTACAGGAAAGAAGAAGGAAAATTCAGTAATGGCGGGTATCTCACATGGAGAAGGAAATCACTCACCACAACATCACAGTGGTGGATATATGGAATATTCAAATCAGTGGAACATGAGAAGCTTCAGGCAATTGTCTCAAGAACAACATGAACAACTTAACCTTCTGTTGGGATCATGCACTCCAGATAAGTATGAGAAGGTGCTTACAATGCTAAACCAGAATGCAGCAGCTGCAGGTGCACAATCAGGCATTACATCAACTCCCAAGCCCATATGGCATGTAAACATGTATTCAATAAGGGAAGTAGTCCTGCTTGGATAGTTGATTCAGGATCACATGGTAAATGACAAGAATATGATTGAGAAAATTGATTTATTAGAGAGTGCAGGGTAAGTTCAATTGCCTACTAGAGATACAACAACAATTACTCAGACAGGAAATTACAGGTTATCAGGAGGTGATCTCATAAAATATGTGTTATGTGTATCAAGTTTCAAATTTAACCTTCTTTCAGTTTCAAAGTTGACAAGGGAGTTGAATTGTTGTGCAAGGTTCTTTCCTGATTTTTTATCCTACGGGATCTCTTCACTGGGAAGGTGAAAAATGAGGATGGGTTGTACATGCTAGAGTCAAAATGCAGTTATTCTGAACTGATACAGACACATGCACATATGTCAACTTCAGTTACAACAACTGATTGGAAGCAGGACTCTGGCATATGATACTGGGACATGTACCAATGAGTGTTCTCATGAAGATAGATGGCTTTGGCAATAAGTCTAGTTTTACAATACAACATTGTGAAGTTTGTCCTGTGGCTAGGTAGACTAGGATACCATTTCCTGTTAGCAGTAGTAAAACTGATTTTGATTTTCAACTATTACATCTTGATGTATGGGTACCATGTAGGACCCCTACTTACACTGGCATAAGGTATTTCCTCACTGTTGTGATGATTACACCAGATGGACTTGGGTATTTTTGTTACATATTAAGTCTGATGTGGATACTGTTCTTAAGAATCTATGTGCAATGATAATGACACAGTTTAATGTGGCTATTAAGTGTGTTAGATCAGATAATGGCTCAGAATTTTTTAATAACTCTTGTAATGAGTTGTTTACACAGCTTGGAATTATACATCAAAGTTCTTGTACATATACTCCACAATAGAATGGAGTAGTGGAAAGGAGACACGTGCACATCTTGGAAATTCCCAGAGCTATCAAGTTTCAAAGTCATTTACCAGCCAGATTTTGGGGAGACTGTGTGGAGGCAACTGTGTATGTGATTAACAGAATTCTTTCTGTGGTGATAGGGAACATTTCACCTTATGAAAGGTTGTTCAAAAAGGTACCTAATTTGTCTCATATGAAGGTTATAGGATGTCTATGTTATGTCACTAACTTAGTCAAAAGGGACAAGTTTAAAGAAAGATCCACAAAATTAGTACTTCTTAGGTATGCCTCTAGGCAAAAGGGTTATAAATTGCTGAATCTATCTAACAAGACTATTTTTGTTAGCAGAGATGTATCCTTTTATGAAGATATTTTTCCTTTTGGACAAAATAGGCAGTGTAATGTTGAGTCACATGTTTCAGACATGAGCATAAACTATTCTTTGACTCCTGAAGGAAGTGTTGCTGATGTGAAAGGTGACAGTATAGCTGAAGAACAGGTTGTAGCTGAAGCTACTACAGAGTCAAATGGAACAAGAGTATCAACTACTGATGAAGTCATGGCAGAGGCAAGCGAGTTAGATCATAATGAAAATAATGAAGCAATAACTAATGATGTAAATCTTCATCAGTCTGAGGCCATGCTATCTCCATAAGATACTTATATCAGTCAAGCACCTTTGGAGGCGAGGAAGTCTGTTAGGAACAGAAAACCTCCTACATGGATGAAGGACTTCATACACCCTACAACAGACTCAAGGAGTGTGCAGACATGTTTGTATCCATTATCAGATGCAATAAGCTATGATGGGCTGTCAGTGTCTTATCAGAGTTTCATAACCAAAATTGTAGAAGAATATGTGCCATCGTTATCTTTTGAGGCAACAAAAGACAAAAGATGGATAGAAGCCATGAAGGCTAAGATTCAGGCTTTGAAAGACAATAATACCTGGGAGATAGTGGACTTACCAAGTCATAAGAAGGCAATAGGCTGTAAATGGGTATACAAAATTAAGTACAAAACAACTGGTGAAGTTGAAAGATTTAAAGCAAGGCTGGTAGCAAAAGGATACAACCAAAGAGAAGACATTGATTATCAGGATACATTTTCACCAGTAGTGAAGATGGTAACTGTGAGATCAGTGATTTCAGTTGCTGCTGCAAAGGGATGGATTGTACATCAGATGAATGTGTTCAATGCATTTCTGCAAGGAGATCTTAATGAAGAGGTCTATATGAGCATGTCTCAAGGACTTGCACATAACCAAGAGAAGGTGTGTAGGTTGCTAAAGTCATTATATGGGCTTAAGCAAGCCTCAAGACAGTGGAACATTAAATTGACCACTGCTTTAATATCATCTAGTTTTGTACAAAGTCACTTTGATTACTCTCTTCTTACAAAAAGGGATAAAAACAAAATAGTTATAGTTCTTATCTATGTGGATGATTTACTCATTATTGGGAATGATGAGACTCTCATTAAACAAACCAAGACTATATTGCAACAACACTTTAAAATCGAGGATCTGGGAGAGTTGAGATACTTTTTGGGGGTTGAGTTTTGAGTTTGCAAGGAATAAAAGTGGCATTGTAATGCATCAAAGGAAGTATGTACTGGAGCTAATTAATGGTATGGGATTGACAGGAGCCAAACCAGTTGGATCACCAATGAAGTTAAATGTTAAGCTGACTTCTCTTGTGTATGAAAAACATGTAAATGACGATGCAACTGCTAGTGGAATTGAGAGTGTGATCAGTGATCCTTTAGTAGATGATATTGCTAGCTACCAAAGGCTGATTGGGAGCCTTATGTATTTGACCAACACCAGACCAAACATAGCTTTTGTTGTCCAGTGCTTGAGTCAATTCATGCAAGCATCCAAGCTCTCACACATGGTAGCAGCTAATAGGGTGGTCAGATACATCAAACAAGCACTAAGCTTAGGCATCTTTATGCCTGCAGGAGATTCTAATTGTCTGTCTACATATTGTGATGCTTATTGGGCATCCTGCCCCAACACCAGGAAATCTGTTACAGGATACCTTGTGTTTTTTAGTTCATCTCTTATCTATTGGAAGTCTAAAAAGCAATCAGCAATATCTAAAAGTTGAGCAGAAGCTGAATATATGAGCCTAGCTTCTGTTGTGGCAGATGTGGTGTGGATTTCTGGTTTATTTGCAGAATTGGATATACAATTGAAGTTGCATGTTTCTTTATATTGTGATAGAAAATTTGCTATCCAAATTGCTTCCAATTCAGTGTTCCGTGAACATACAAAACACATTGATATCGATTGTCATTTCATCAGGAAAAATGTGCAACAAGGATTGGTTTCTACCTTGTATATTCCTACATCTGATCAGCCTGCAGATGTGCAGACTAAAAGGTTAACTCAGGGACATTATGTGTATTTGTTATCCAAGCTAGGTCTGAAAAACTTGTTCTCAGTACCTAGCTTAAGGGGGGGAGGGGTGTTGAGATACATAAGGCCAGCAGCAGCAGTAACACAAAGCAAGCAGCAACATCACACCACACCACACTCAACACACTCTACACTCACATGTTATGTAAAGTTTGTTAGAAGTTAGTTGTGAAGTTTGTTAGGAAAGTTGTTAGAGGTAGTTAATTGTTACTATGTATTTTCTTTCTACCTCTTTTCAAATTGCTACCACTATAAGTATAGGTTCATTCTTCATATTGTAAGAGTTATAAAAAAGATAATTGAGAAAAGCTTTCACAAAACTCTTTGTCTCTTCATCGATGCATCAACCACAATGTCGAGAATGATCAGAATTAGCTTAGATCGATCAGTTTATCAAAATCCCACAAAGTGGGGTTGGAAAAAGGTATAGTATACACAGATCTTATCCTTGACTTTGAGAGGTAGAAAAGATATTTCTAGTAGACCGTCGGCACAAGGACAATGTCACGACCCGACCCGACGAGCCGCGACTAACCGCCCTAATGACGTCATTATACTAACCTGTCACACATAATCCAACTAACACTTAGTGAGTCTGAAATCCGGCAGCATAACGCCGCAATATCAACTTATGCCAGGGTAGGCAAGCCGACGAGGCTGCCTTTACCCAATATTGTACCTGTCTCCTGAGGAGTCACAACTAGCCAATATAACATAACAAGCAAGCCGACAAGGCTGCCACCAGATAGTAACGTATATACATGGGAACACCCCATCACAGAATACGATAACATGACCGACCAAAACAGAGTCATAACCCTTACATACGTACAACACACCACTGTCTACAGACCTCTATAAGAAGAATAACGACATATGACGGGATAGGGCCCCGTCGTGCCCCTAAATACGAACATAAGTCTAAAAGAGATTCGGTACCAAAATGACAAAGCCCTGGATCAAAGGAGCTTTCCAACTCTTGAGTAGGAACCTAGGCATGAGGTTCACTAAATCAAAACATGTACTGCGGGCATGAAACGCAGCCCCAGGAAAGGGGGTCGATTTAAATAATGTCTTGAGTATGTAAAACATGAAGTCAGTAAAGAGACCATAATTAGCCAATAGAAGCAGAAGATCGGTATAAAAATAAGGATTCAAATCCAACTGTGCCATAAACCATAAAAGTCGGTTGTGCCTTATAAAAATGAGAGTCAAGTCAAGAAAACATGAAGGCATGTCCATAAACATATATATATACCAGAACGTAACCCGACCCACTAATGCGGGACTCGGTGGAATCATATCATAACCCTACCCATGCCGAACTCGGTAAAATCATCTCTCATCTATGGATCCATCCTACGTAACCCGGCCCTCTAGTGAGGGTCTCGTGAACAATGCAAGGTTGTGCACGAGTCGTAACCTGACCGACTCGGTGAGGTGAAGTAGTAACCCTTAGCACGAGTAGATATCGTGAGTAACCATATGCAAGTAAAAATTATCATCTGACTCTCAATAAAATCATTTTAATAATGTCATAATAAACTCTTTGCTGAAAAATCATAGGCACTTCTCATAACAATCCTCATTAGGAATTAAACTGTATAAGAATTAAGTACGTCCGCCGTACTTTCATTAAATTATGCCAAAAAGAAAGAAGTAAGAGTTTCACATACCTCTTAGACGAACTAATCAACTCTATATTAGAGTACGTCTCGATTTAGAACTTCAACCTATAATAATGGTAATACGTTCGTCAATTCTATGATCGCTAGCATACTTTATATCGAATAACGACTTCTTATTTTATAAAAATACTTGCAGCACTTCCCCTGTTTATACATGTTTCCACAACTTCCAAACGAGGCTAATAACATCAATAAACAAGCACCAATTAAGGGCACAACCAAGACAACAATAAAGGGAATTTACACACCCACTTCTCATGTAAATTTAGCCTCTTAATCCACCTTAAAACAGCCCACAAAACAGCCCATGTTCCAACAACAACGAGGGTAGAATGTGAAGCCTTTCTATGCCTTTCCACACCCTTATTCCTTTAGGACTTACCTTAGAAATTACCACACTTAAACATGCATAATGGTGACTAAATTTTCAGAATTATAACACCACAAAACAACCCCTAAAACAGTCCATATACATCACAACATGTCCAACAATTTCATGCAAGTTCTTGGCTACAACATGTCATAATTCCATAACTCTTATCTTAATTCCTATAATCCAATTTCGAATTTTAATACTTCCATATAACTAATTCCAACTAAATCTCCATGTTTCCTTTCAATTTCATCATGCAATTAGTGATAATAATAACAACAATCACCAACGAATCCAACAACACCAAAATCTGTCTCAAAGTGGCAACTAGCCCAAAATGGTCACATGCAATGCTTAAATTCCAATTCTTCCTTAACACAAATTCATTACCTTAATTCTAACAACATGCATTCCAATTATATCATAGAAAGAAGAATTTTTATACCTCAAATTCGTCCAAAACAGTCCGCAATTTTCTGCCCACTGTTTTTCCGAAAATCCCCACTGTTTTCGTATTTCTTTCCCTTTTTTGTTCACTTCTTCAACTCCAATTGACATGCAAGTGTTCTACAATGTTAGGCCATCATCCCTACACGTTTTGCTTCCAAAATTTCATCCCAAAAATTCGAAATTTCTGGGCTACAATTTCGGCCTGCAGTGGTTGTTTTTGCCACTGTTTTGGTGTTGTTTTGCTTCTAATTTTTGGTGAAAAAAGTAGTATACGAAGAGAAGATAAAAATATTAAATTGGGTATGGGGTTGGGGGTGATTTTCAGCCAGTAGGGGGGGTGGGTTTGGAGAAGAGAGGTGAGGTTTTTGGTTAAGTTTAAAATGAAGATGAAGATGAAGAGTGTAGGTTTATAAAAAAAATTCTGATTTTTCCTTTTACACTTTGGCCCCCAAGTTCTTCAATTAATAAATCTCAAACCCACTTCTTTTAATTCCCGAGAATTTCATAAGCCTCGTATCCTCAATGTCATAATTTTATAATACAATACTATTCCATAACGGGAATATACAATTATTGCTATAAGTATCCAACGTCACCCTTATTGTGACCAACATCTTTCCGGAATCACATCCTCTTGTATACAAATTTCCGGATTAGCATATATAATATATACTCTATATCCAAGATTCGAATCTTACCTCCTTAATTACGTCCTCTAATTATAGTCTTAAAATTACGAGGTGTAACATTCTTTCCCCCTTAGAAACATTCGTCCTCGAATGTTCATACTATTGGGCACATCTTATACAAATTGATTCAAGGATTCACAAGCACACAGAAATTTGCATATTAGGTCATCTTAGACTTTATGATACACGTTTCTGCCAACAAATATCCGACTTACAAACAACTCAACTCTTGCCATTATCTAACAAAAGGACTCAAATAAACAAGGAAACAACCTACGTCCTAGCTTATTCGTTATTTTCTAAAAGTGAAGTATACTAAAACTAAGGCTAAGTAGAGTCATTATTCCCGCAGTACCACATTATGTACATATATACAAGAACTTTAAGCATAATCTATACCTTAATCTTAAACTTGAGAACAGATAGCATCTCCACAACCAATGACTAATCCCCATTTTATATATGCAGATTCCTGGTCCTATTTTAACCAATAGTTAAGTACTTAAATGAATGTTTTAACTCAAAATCAGCAGTTTCAACTAAGCACATAAGGATCAGGGAAGACATAACTTCAAAATGGTGTAATAGCAGAGACTAATATATATATATTTTTTCGAGTTCCCAAAAGCCTAATATCCTCTACCTGGATCAAGATGCAAGCGTTCTATATATAGAATTCAAATATACATAATAGAGGCGTTGTTTGATCATGCAGGGTACTAAGGAAAAACACACAAGCTACCCTAATGATGATATACATATGAACATGCCCAAGACACCAACATGGCATAGACACTAGTTACCTAGTCTGAACCATAAAACAAGGGATCACAAGACAGGTGTAAATAAGTGACATATGCATACAAACTACCTTAGACCGTCCCAACCACACATATATATTTAGGAACACAAGAGATGCTAAATGAATATCCAATCCATCATTACCATGCCTATGATCAGGTACTAAGGCTAAACAAGTCTTAAAGTTTATATTAGACCTACATCAAGCCTAAATCAGAACAAGTGAACACATAATAGACATATAATGAGCTAAGTTTTCCTGTCCAGATATTAATCACTATCTCTCTAATAATTCAAATAGCAAGTGTTATCCATATCGTGTTATTTGAGCCTAACATATACTTAATACCCATATTAAGAATAATTTTAAACAATGAGCATAAATTGGAAGCTTAAGTTAATCAAATCAGTTACTCAATGTCTCATTTTTAACAATGATTAGCAAGACTTTATCTATTACAAGTCGACACCATATTGAACTTACTAATCCAAAACTTACAGATATATCCAAATCATATTAACATTAATTAGGCATGCTTAGTCATATCTTCTAACATACCCCTAAATCAGTAAAGCACGCTCGGAATTTAGGTAATATTCATAATTCACAATCATCACATAGACTACCCTTTATCAATTCCCATCATAAATAACATCATATAACCTCAACCATATCAACCCACTTAACTCATTCTCTTCTAGTTTTAAATTATCATATCAGACGATATAAGACAAGTTTTGTTAAATAGGACAACTAATCTTGTTTTTAGTTAGTGGCGCTTGTTTTAGGTAGATAATATGACCAAACGACTTACAGATAGCCAAACGAGTTTCCAAAATAATATATTGGTCATCACATTAATTTAAATAACCCATACATGCTAAACCCAACTTCAATCCAACCTGCCAATCCATTAAATCAAATCTAGGCGTTTCATATATCATTAATATCTTTAAATTAGCAATATTAAGCATTAAGTCAACTAGGTAGCCCATACACGACTAGACAAATCTAAAATTAACATGTTTCGTTCTATTTCAATTGTACATATTATTCTAAATCAGCATGGAACATTTACACTCATTCGTTGACATCTACTACTACTTTCAATTTGGTAACAATGCCCCTTATTCTTCCTATATAAAGCTGATGGTGACCAGTACAATCCCAAACTCTTAAAGGGACAGAACAAGAATCTCTCTGCTTACTGTTTCTAAGTTTGGTATTACCTAAAGCTACAATCTTGTAGGTACCATCAAGAAGTGGATTGGAAAACATAAAATTCAAGGTACCCCCCCCCCTTTATTTTATTTTTTTGAATTTCACATCTTGGAAAATGGACAATGTCAATCAAAACTTAAAGGAATCTATAACTATACCAAACTAGATATTCAATCCCGAGTGGTAACAGGTAAACCAATTATCCGGACATGAGTAGGCATAAACAAGTATATATAGACAGACCAAACATATGTGGATTGCCTATCCATGCCATGCTAACCTCATCACTACTCACTTAATAACTTAACCAAATCTGCATAAGCAAGGGAATGCACATAGTTGAGGAACTACTCAGATATTCATTTCATTTTTTTTACATGTGATTTAGATACCTATCAAAACTCAAATGATCTTATATTATCTACCAAATTTACATAAAAGGAGAAGGGGGTAAACATACTGCATTAGCAGACATGGAAATAGGTGGACTTAACAGTTTGATTTAATCAACACATAGATACAAAACATGGGCATATACAATCAAACCAAACTGGATGCAGAGTTATGCACATGAGGAAGAAACAAGGTTATTTTAAATAGTTATGTTCAGATGAGTATTAGACCACCTAAGACTATTGGGACATGCCAAGGATAGATATGACCCTTTAACAAGCAAAACATACACCAAATAGGCTCCTAAACTATCCTTCAGATCACGACAACACTTAAACAAGACACCCATCCATTTCAAAGTCATTAGGTGATCCTATCATAATTATAACAACATTCTTATGCTAAATCTTAGTTCCCTTATTATAGGCAGATAAATAAATAAATAAAAATATTAAGCCCTTCAATCATTTCCATACCAAATGTGACCTTTACAACCAACATAGTCATTATGTAAACATAATTTTTAACTTCAACAATTGGTGTTTAATTAACATAACCTGTGTATTGAGTCATGGATTAATCGAACATAGTGTCTAAGAGGTTTAATATACTTCTCAAGCCACTATAGCAACATACCGAAATAATTTGATCAGTTAACCAGGGGAACAAACCTCATGTTCATGTATTAAGCATACTAAATTAGTATATGTGCTAATGATGGTTTGACCTAACATACTATGGACACCACAAGACTTAAACAATCCAAGAGGGGTTACAATGGACTAAAACTAGTATACCAATTTCTTCAAAGTCATTTAAACAGATCATACAAGGTCAAATAACCCTTAAACTTAACAAGACAACCACTTAACACACAAATAATCGTCACACAATACTCTAACAATGTTTTCATCAACTGAACATGCTAGACATTAATAGAGTAGTCATAAATAGCCATAATATTCACATATATTACATAATTCCTGGCATAATATATTCACTGTTTAATAGTTAACTAAATAAGTAAATCGTTTATTGCAGCAACAAGTCATTCCTGGAATTATGTAAATACTCAATTTTCCACTCCCTTAAGCAACTACTGACAACATGTTTAGCATACAAATCTATTCCCTATTTAAGAGATAAAACGCAGGCTTGGGTTATTAGAACATTTTGCATTCTACATTATGATACGTAAAGACAATTACGGGGGAAATTTTAATCAAACATAAAAGATATCTAGGCAAGTCTAATTAACTGTTTAGAGGTAGTCCCACTGAGCAAAATTGGCAAAGATAGGTCCTAACACAAATAATTTATACTCAACCCACATACTGTACAGGGACATTAACAGACCACCCTGTTCCGAAAGAAGTATGACCAAGACAGAATACATTTATACATAACATGGATAGCATAACTCATAAGAAAAGCTGGAACACATCAACTTAAACAGGGTAATATTACAACATGTAGAGGACCATCTACTCCTAAGCCCCATCCACAAGTAGGACAACCCGTTAACGACTATCAACTACTTGCTGAACTAATCTCAAGGACTTATCCAGACAACTTGCTCCAGAGACAACAAACCTTATATGTACAACAGTAGCAATTCCAGTTTTTGGCATATCTCATATCCCTTTTCATATAAACATAAGCATACCAAGGAGTCATCACAACTAATAGACTTCACATATACCATGTACTTTAACCCAGATCAAACATAAAATATTTTACTCAAGAAGGCCTTGTATCTCTAAGGTCTCAACGATTATCTAATATTCTAAGAGTCAAAAATATTCCATGTCCCAAACTTACCTTATTTCTTCCCGTATACGAGTAAGATAGGTTCTCATAACCTCAAATCCGTATTGCCCTTCTGGCGGCTGTCGCTTTCTTTGGAGGCATAGTTGTAACACATTAATACGTCATAGAAGGAATAACTTAATAACATAGCTCTATCGCACGATCTTAGAGTAAGAAGAATAGAAACCAATCCTAAATGTCCGGCAGCCTCCTGCGTATAAGTATGGTGCACAACATACCCATACGCAAGACTCTACTAGACACGGTCTGTAGACATTCCGAGGACAAACTGCTCTGATACCACTTTTGTCACGACCCGACCCGACGAGCCGCGACTAACCGCCCTAATGACGTCATTATACTAACCTGTCACACATAATCCAACTAACACTTAGTGAGTCTGAAATCCGGCAGCATAACGCCGCAATAGCAACTTATGCCAGGGTAGGCAAGCCGACGAGGCTGCCTTTACCCAAGATTGTACCTGTCTCCTGAGGAGTCACAACTAGCCAATATAACATAACAAGCAAGCCGACAAGGCTGCCACCAGATAGTAACGTATATACATGGGAACACCCAAAGACGAATCACGATAACATGACCGACCAAAACAGAGTCATAACCCTTACATACGCATAACACACCACCGTCTACAGACCTCTATAAGAAGAATAACGACATATGACGGATAGGGCCCGTCGTGCCTAAATCTGAACATAAGTCTAAAAGAGATTCGTACCAAAATGACAAAGCCCTGGATCAAAGGAGCTTTCCAACTCTTGAGTAGGAACCTAGGCATGAGGTTCACCAAATCAAAACATGTACCTGCGGGCATGAAACGCAGCCCCGAGGAAAGGGGTCAGATTTAAATAATGTCTTGAGTATGTAAAACATGAAGTCAGAAAAGAGACCATAATTAGCCAATAGAAACAGAAGATCGTATAAAAATAAGGATTCAAATCCAATCGTAGCCATAAACCATAAAAGTCGGTTGTGCCTTATAAAAATGAGAGTCAAGTCAAGAAAACATGAAGGCATGTCCATAAACATATATATATACCAGAACGTAACCCGACCCACTAATGCGGGACTCGGTGGAATCATATCATAACCCGGCCGGTGAAATCATCTCTCATCTATGGATCCATCCTACGTAACCCGGCCCTCTAGTGAGGGTCTCGGTGAACAATGCAAGGTTGTGCACGAGTCGTAACCGGGCCCGGGACTCAGTGAGGTGAAGTAGTAACACTTAGCATGAGTAGATATCGTGAGTAACCATATGCAAGTAAATATTATCATCTGACTCTCAATAAAATCACTGTAATAATGTCATAATAAACTCTTTGCTGAAAAATCATAGGCACTTCTCATAACAATCCTCATTAGAAATTAAATCAGATAAGAATTAAGTACGTCACTGCACTTTCATTAAATCATGCCAAAAAGAAAGAAGTAAGAGTTTCACATACCTCTTAGACGAACTAATCAACTCTATATTAGAGTACGTCTCGATTTAGAACTTCAACCTATAATAATGGTAATACGTTCGTCAATTCTATGATCGCTAGCATACTTTATATCGAATAACGACTTCTTATTTTATAAAAATTCGGGCAGCACTTCCCCTGTTTATACATGTTTCCACAACTTCCAAACGAGGCTAATAACATCAATAAACAAGCACCAATTAAGGGCACAACCAAGACAACAATAAAGGGAATTTACACACCCACTTCTCATGTAAATTTAGCCTCTTAATCCACCTTAAAACAGCCCACAAAACAGCCCATGTTCCAACAACAACGAGGGTAGAATGTGAAGCCTTTCTATGCCTTTCCACACTCTTATTCCTTTAGGACTTACCTTAGAAATTACCACACTTAAACATGCATAATGGTGACTAAATTTTCAGAATTATAACACCACAAAACAACCCCTAAAACAGTCCATATACATCACAACATGTCCAACAATTTCATGCAAGTTCTTGGCTACAACATGTCATAATTCCATAACTCTTATCTTAATTCCTATAATCCAATTTCGAATTTTAATACTTCCATATAACTAATTCCAACTAAATCTCCATGTTTCCTTTCAATTTCATCATGCAATTAGTGATAATAATAACAACAATAACCAACGAATCCAACAACACCAAAATCTGTCCCAAAGTGGCAACTAGCCCAAAATGGTCACATGCAATGCTTAAATTCCAATTCTTCCTTAACACAAATTCATTACCTTAATTCTAACAACATGCATTCCAATTATATCATAGAAAGAAGAATTTTTATACCTCAAATTCGTCCAAAACAGTCCGCAATTTTCTGCCCACTATTTTTCCGAAAATCCCCACTGTTTTCGTATTTCTTTCCCTTTTTTGTTCACTTCTTCAACTCCAATTGACATGCAAGTGTTCTACAATGTTAGGCCATCATCCCTACACGTTTTTCTTCCAAAATTTCATCCCAAAAATTCGAAATTTCTGGGCTACAATTTCGGCATGCAGTGGTTGTTTTTGCCACTGTTTTGGTGTTGTTTTGCTTCTAATTTTTGGTGAAAAAAGTAGTCTACGAAGAGAAGATAAAAATCTTAAATTGGGTATGGGGTTGGGGGTGATTTTCAGCCAGCAGGGGGGGTGGGTTTGGAGAAGAGAGGTGAGGTTTTTGGTTAAGTTTAAAATGAAGATGAAGATGAAGAGTGTAGGTTTATAAAAAAATTCTGATTTTTCCTTTTACACTTTGGCCCCCAAGTTCTTCAATTAATAAATCTCAAACCCACTTCTTTTAATTCCCGAGAATTTCATAAGCCTCGTATCCTCAATGTCATAATTTTATAATACAATACTATTCCATAACGGGAATATACAATTATTGCTATAAGTATCCAACGTCACCCTTATTGTGACCAACATCTTTCCGGAATCACATCCTCTTGTATACTAATTTCCGGATTAGCATATATAATATATACTCTATATCCAAGATTCGAATCTTACCTCCTTAATTACGTCCTCTAATTATAGTCTTAAAATTACGAGGTGTAACAGACAAGCAGTTCAAAATAGTATATAAACTATGGGAAAATACTATAAAAACTAATAAAATTGTCTGAAAAAAGAAAAAAAAAAGAGCGCGTAACTACACAAATCAATACGATAATCTTAATATAAGGAACAACATATAATAACATAAATAAAAGAACAAGAAACTATATGAGTAATACTACGACTACTAGTATGAAAGACAATACTCAACTACCTACTAACTTTTTATCCTAAATCATGTACTCCATAACCTCCTATATAATGTCATGTCTTCGGTAAGCTAGACCTACACCATATTCTATCTAATCACTTCTCCCTATGGGTGGCCAGTGGGCAGGGACGGCCCGACCCCGTCCGACCCCGCCCCGGTCCCGCCCCGGTCCCGCCCCGACTCCGCTAAAAAAAACAAAACGTTGGCGGGCCTCGAACTCGGGATGGGACAATGTCTCTTCCCGCGAGACCCGACCCCGCCCCGACCCAGTCCCGAGCCCGAGCCCGAGCCCGACCCCGCCCTTTGTCCCCCCTTTGCAAATATGACCGTTGCACCAATGACCATTTTAGATTTTGGTCGTTGGCCAACGACCATTTTAGGCTTCCTCCCCAACCCCTACCACTTAATATTTATTTTTAACCCATAAGTTATTATATTTACACTTTAACCCAATTTTCCAACTATAAATAACTCATTTTCTCTTCATCTTTCTCACAAATCTTCCTACAATCTCTCTAATCTCTCAATATATCTCTCTACAAGTCTACATTGTTTACTAAATATTTAATTTTATTTATTCATTTGGGAATTGGGAGTGAAGTTGGCAACTAGCTTGAGGATCTTCCATCGAGCAAAGTTTCAATTTTCAACCTCTCGATTACACGTCGACGTTACGTCGGCGTTTGGTACATTCGTTCCTTCATTAAATTATTATTGTTTGTTTATTTTATTTAGCGCACTTAATTTTATTGTCTTTAATTATTTATTATCATAATTAAAATGGAAGGATTAAAAGGTATGTTTAAGGGTAAGGGTAAGGGTGAGGGTGCTTCTTCTAGTAGGGGCAACCAGGGCAAGGGTACTTCTTCTAGTCATCTTATTCCTACACGGGATGATTTTGTTGATACTCAACATTTTTCTACAATACCATTAGATTTAGACCAGAAGCTATTTTCTGGAACTCAAGAAGACTTTAATTTAGACGATGATCTAGATGATACACCCACTAATGTTGATGACAACACACCCATTAGTGCACCTTCAACTGAAATACCTCCTATTCCCCCTAGTATAAGACGAGGTCCAGCAAAACGACCATTAAAATCAGATGCATGGACATTTTTTGATAGGGACGTAGAGAATTAAGTAGCTATATGTAAAATTTATAAAAATATTTTAAAATTTAAAACTGGAAAAGGTCACGGTGGGACGGGGGGGTTAATTAGACACGTAGTAAGTGCTCATCCAGCTAGGTATGCCCAATACCAGGCTTCAAAACCGGGTGCGCAAACGCCCGCTCCATCGGGACAAGGTTCACATATCGACATCGTCTGACCAAGTCTGAGGTCAAATTAACCCTATGACGTGGGGAATTGTAGGCTCTAAATACAATAAACATAGAGATAGGGAAGCAATATCAAAATTAGTTGCTGTGGAGGGTTTGCCTTTTTCATTTCCTTCATCTCCCGATTTTATTCATTACATTAGAGATATATATATAATCTTGCTTTTAACGGTTTTCCTAGATCAACTGTTAAGAGAGATGTATTTAAATTCGCGCATGAATATCAACAATATATACGTTTTTTCATTATATCATTTTAATTGCAAAGTATCTATCACGTCTGATATAGGTCGTAGTACTAACGGCCATGATTATTTAACTGTAACTTGTCATTGGATAGATTATAAATGGTCTATGCAAAAACGTATTTTAGCGTATAGATATATAGATGATAGGCACACTGATACTTTTGTTGCAGATAATATTTATCAAGTGTGCCATTATTACGGAATAACCGATAAAATTATGACTATTACATTAGATAACGCTTCTTCTAACAATTACGCAATTACAATTTTAAATATTGTTTAACTCCATCTTTTTCAGATCATTTTCATATAAAATGTGCGTGCCATATATATAACTTAATTGTAAAGGATGGTCTATCACTTTTTGAAGACATTCTTAGTAAAATACAATTTGCTATAAACTTTATTTGTAAAAGTAATAAAGTACAACGTAGAAAAGAATATAAAAAAATTTGTCACGATTGTGGACTACCTTATAGAAAAATTCCACAAGAAGTATCCACTAGGTGGAATTCTTTATACGAGCAACTACTTGTTGCTTATGACTATAGAATACCTATAACTTTATTTTTTAACTCTCATAATAAAAATCCAAATTGATATGATTTTAGATAGTGATTGGGTAAAAATTTCGAACTTATTGTATTTTTAGAGAAATTTTTTCAAACAACAAAAGAATTTTTCTAAGTATATATTATCCTACTATTTCAACTATGTTGTTTTATATAACTCTAATATTTTTATTACTTAGTGAATATATGGAAAAACCAAATTTTATAAGACAAATTTATTAAAAATGTTTTTCAAAATAAAAAAATATTTTATTCCTATTCCCACTATTTATATTATTGGTTCTCAGATTAAATCCTACTATTAAAATAGACGGTACTAAATCACTAATTGAAACTATTTACGATTGTATAGAAGTACTACCACCTCCAAGTCCCAAAAATCTAAATCACCCACCACCTATTGAACAAAGTCAAACTAAAGAAGAAGTGTTGTCTAGCGTAGAACACCAATGCAAAAATATGTAGATTTTATCAACAAGAAAATGCTAGTAACTTACGGCTTCCATACCATCTTCTTCATCTTCAACACAACCTCACAAAAGACATCTTTGTTTAAGGCTAGTATTGAAAGCCTCAGAAATAGAATGTGCGGCCGTCCCTCTACTACTAACCAAATTAGCAAGTTGGATATTTTTATTTTGCAGGGTTCTGTACCGTATCAAGAAGTTATCAATGAAGATGGACATGAAGACTTGTTGAAATATCTTGGAGGAATGAGAAGACCTTTCCGACACTTTCATTGATGGCCCGAGATGTTTTGAACATTCAAGCGTCATCAACGTCTGAAGCGCTTTTTCTCACGGCAGATATCAAATAGGAGACCACAGACACTCATTAGCCGGAGACAGGAAATTGCAGTATTATTCAGAGATTGTATACGAGCGGAGAGGAGAAGGTGCGGTCAACCGGAGATCAACGAAGAAGAAGATGAAAACTACAACGAAATCTTAACCGAAGGTAGTGGAAGCGACGTGGATTAATTTGACCAACAAATACCAATTCCAACCAAGAACCACAGAAATCATCAAGCAATTAGAACGAGGTTTTTGAGAATGTAATTTTTTTAATTGCAATTTTATTATGTAATTTGCAACTTTTGGACAACACCACAAAGTTGCAATTTAGATTTTAGACAATTGTATTTGTAATTTTGTATTACAAAAAAAATCATATGTCTATTAAATAATATAAGAGGCTCAAAAACAGCCTTGAGATGTTTTTATTACACTATCTTGTTTTGTTTATTGAGTTTTTTTATACATATGTTATTTAAAAAAAAAAAAAAGGAAAACTCGCCTGACCCCGCCCCGAGCCCGACCCCGACCCCACCCCGCCCCGATACCGACGTGATCGGGATCGGGATCGGGACGGGACTGGAGCAAGTCCCGCCAGACAGGCCCCACCTTCTCCCATCCCGTCTCGACCCGACCCCGCTGCATCTGCCCGCCAAACCCGAGCCCGGCCCACTGGCCAGCCCTACTTCTCCCCTATACTTCTTCGGGCTACTTCTGACTCTCTTCAACTAAAATCATCCTTATTCTTTAATTTAGACCACTAATGGTCCTCCAACTAAGAAAAATGATCCAAGTCTAACTGAGACGGCGTTAAAAAGGAACAGATTCTAATCACGTGTTGTTCACGTGCCCCCGTCCCAAACAAAAAGAACACGCCGTCTACCTCTTCTTCTCCAAATCAAACCCTAACCCTAATTGACAATCGAGAAACCCCAATTTCCAACGTAGGGTGTGCCGAAAGAGCTGAAAGTATCAACGGTATGTCGTTCTTTTGATGATTTTATGTTCGATTTTACACTGTTTGTTAAAAATAGTTCGATTTCTAGAGCTTCGCAATTTGATGTGTTATTTTCTGAATTAGATTTGTGTACTTCCATTTGTTAACAGAAAATAAAACCTAATAGAGGTCAATGAATTGTTATAGTTATTCTACTGCGGAAAAAAGTGAGAATTTTTCATATGCATGTCAAGTATTGCAACTGCAAAATTTGGTGATTGATAAATTAACATTCGAAATTGGCCCCTTGATATGAAACTGGCTGCAAACTCTATTTTTAGATATTTGAATTATTTTTAGCAGAATCCCTGTACCAACAACAACAATAACAACATACCGAGTGAAATCCCACAACGTGAGATCTGGGGAGGGTAGAGCATATGCAGACCTTACCTCTACCTTGGTAGGTAGAGAGGTTGTTTCCCATAGACCCTCGGCTCAAGAGGAAGCATAAAAAAGGTCAGATAAGAGCCGAATCCCTGTCCCCATATCCGTAATTAGATTTTCACCCCCGAAGCTTAAAATTTAGATCATGTAGGATCCATCCAACCTCTAGATTCGCACCCAATTTTGATGAAAACAGGAAATGAAGTAGCTTTGACAAGTGCTAACATTAATTAAGAAAGTAAAAGGCATGAAATGAAAGCTGATACGATATAACAAAGCTTCCCCATTGGAACTCTAAACTGATTGGGGGCTAATAACTCGGCTGGTTTAATTAGGAACTAGCTGGACACACAGTTTCCAGATATTTGTGGTTTCAGATGATTGAAGAATCTGTGGGATGAATAAAAATTCGATGACGAAAAAGAATCTCAATCTCTTGTGATGCTGAAGATATTGGTTTTTCTCTTAAAACAGTTATGTTTTTCTGTTGATAATCTGTTTTGGAGGATAGAATGGACAGAGAACCTATACTGACTTATAAGAGAGAGAACGTATACCGACTTAAGCGAGGTAAAGAATGGTTGATTTTGGGGCTGGAGATAGTAGTCAGACTGATTCCATATTTGTTTTTAATTATTATCTGTTTTATTTGTATCGGTCTAGGTCTTGAAGTGGGTGACTTGATAAGCCTGATTGAGAAGGTTGAGCTGTAATGTTCAGCTGATTGTTGCATTGAAACAGTCCATGCGGAATACATTGCTTATCCTAATACTTAGTCTCCATAATCTAAGTATTTAAAATTGACTGAGTGACATTTATTGCGAAGTAGGATTCAATTTTTGTTGCTTTCACTTCTATAGTATGTTTGCTCTTCTATGCTCATACCTATCCATTCTTCATATCACGAATGAAGGCAACAGGAAAGATACACAAGTTTACTTATGCAACAGATACAACATCATAGTTCCATTACATCTGAACATGCATTTTTTCAATTGCAGGGATCAAGATCGTGTTAATTCTGGTAACGGAGTGATAGAGAAATTGATTCAAGCTCTAAATTCCGTTTAGTAATATTAAATCCATGGCCTGCGCATAAATCTCTCTTAGGGGACTCACCAAAAATTTGGTTGGGTGCCGACATTATTTGGGTGAAGTTCTCCGACTCTGAATTAGGACTCCGGCTTAGTCATATACATGGAGGCCAGAGTTGGTGAGATTGGAAATGTAGTTGGAGCGGAGGACCAAGATGATCTTCCAAAAAGTTCATTTAAAGTCTCTCCGGAGATGGAGAAGTTTCTATGTGACAGATTGCTGGACCAAGACCAGCCGATTTCAGAGCGTTTCAGAGCACTTTTCTCTCTAAGGAACCTTCGTGGATCAGGCCCACGTAATGCCCTTATCAATGCAACAAGGGACCCCTCAAACCTCTTGGCACATGAGGCTGCATTTGCATTGGGTCAAATGCAAGATGCTGATGCCATTCCTGCTCTAGAAAGAGTTCTATTTGATTTCTCCTTGCATCCAATTGTTCGGCATGAGGCTGCAGAAGCACTTGGTGCAATTGGTTTAGAAAGTAATATTTCACTTCTAGAAAAAAGTTTGGCTTCAGATCCAGCTCAAGAGGTCCGAGAGACATGTGAACTGGCTCTCAGTCGAATCAAAGAGCTGAAGAATGTAGGAACTGATGATGGCTCCTCAACAATGGCGCCATCACCCTTTCTGTCAGTGGATCCTGCTGCTCCTGCTTCTTATTCCTCTGTTGAGGACTTGCGGAAAGTTCTTTTGAGTGAAGAAAAGGGCATGTATGAACGTTATGCTGCTCTTTTTGCACTAAGAAACCATGGAGGAGAGGAAGCTATTTCTGCAATTATTGAATCTCTAGGTTCAAAGAGTGCTCTTCTAAAGCACGAGGTTGCTTATGTATTGGGTCAATTGCAGAACAAAAAGGCTTCAGATGCCCTGTCCATGACTCTTAAAGATGTCAATGAGCATCCAATGGTTAGACATGAAGCAGCCGAAGCTCTTGGTTCTATAGCAGATGCTGAATGTCTTGCTCTTCTTGTGGATTTCACCAAGGATCCCGAGCCTATTGTCTCACAAAGTTGTGAAGTTGCTCTTAGCATGCTTGAGTTTGAGAAATCAGGCAAATCCTTTGAGTTTCTTTTCATGCAGATGCCTCAAGTCGAACAGGTCTCATAGGAAGAGTGTCTGGCTACACTTAAATACTTGTCATGTCAGCTGGTTTCAGAAGGCATTTCAGTTCCCTGTGCAATTATCATTGATCCGGTTGTAATTGGTTTCATTACTTAGAATGTTTGGTTGGATTGCATAACTGAGTTTAAACACAAGGTCACTTATTGACAATTTTGTGATTTCTAAATAAGCATTGTATACTAAATTGAGCAACTTTGTGGACTCTTTATACGTGAACCATGAATCTAGTGATATGAAGTTAGATCCATCAAGCTGCTGATATGTTGTTTTTGCTGCTGGAAGTTAGGCTCGTCATCTTCCTCTTTCTTTTCTACCATTGGTTTAATGTTGTATTTTATGGGGTTTGAATGCTCCTGTTATGGAAGCAGGTCGGGCCTTACTACTATTCCCTCTATTTCAATTTGTGTCCTTGGAGAGTCAAAGAATGCTCACAATTCTTTCAAATACTTTTAAAACGTGAATTTTATTTCAAAAATATTGAAGATTCTATGTAAATTTTACACCAAAAATTAGTTAGTTCGACCTTTGTATTCTGAATCGGGACAAATTGAAACGGAGGGGGCATCTGTTATTGAAATTAAAAAAAAAGGCGGAAATGCCACTCTTAAATTGCCCTTCTCAAACTAAGATAACATGCAAGCATTACAAGGCAGGCAAGAATTACATATCTGGCAATGTTTGAAGTTTCTTCTTCCCCCTCATTCTAACAAAGCTAACAATGACAGATGATTGTTTTCTACTAAGCATTCATCAAATGCACATAAGATTAGGCCACCATCAAATGATTCAATTCATGTCACGTTAGAAGATTGGGGGGGGGGGGGGAGTCAAAGGAGAAAAGATGACATTGGTCAGCGTTGTGGAAAGCATGCTGTTTGAACCATAAAACTATACTATACTCGGTACAGTTGAATATCACTACAGTGGATTCCTATTTACATCTTTATATAACAAGTAGCGTGATCGCGTCTTGCCCAGCGCAGCATACCTGAAAGAAAGAGCAAAGATGTCACTAAGATATGCTTCCACACACTTTGAAGTACAATTGTACAAAGATCCCCATCTTTCACTTACCACTGAGGCACAAATGGAGCCATCCAAATAACATCACCAGCTTGAATTGGGTACCTATAATCCAAAAGAAAATGGAAGAATGTTAGAACATGATTTTAGAAGGCCTCTGAAGTGTCTACAGATGAAAGCAAGAAATTTATTCCAGAGTACATCCTAGAGTAAGTAATATTCTGTTCATTTTTCTATTGATATCTTTTCATTCCTAAAGTAGTTTAGAGACCTGTTCTAAAATGGTTCAAGCGAAAGTAAGATCAAATACTTTGATGAATTGAGACAAACAGCTAGTAGCCGATGGATCTTATAGCCTGGAAGAAGTCCTATACCGTGAAAATGAAGAGGATGAGATGTGTCAGTATGGTAAGGTATGTTTGATTGGATATCTCATGTAGAATATCTCCTTCCCTGGGTAAAATAACAGTGGACTAAGAGGGTGCTAATTTTTTAGGCAAATATCTCATGGGGAAACAAAATTTTCCATCATCTCCAGATCTTAGGTTAATATTCAAACTACCAAATGTTGATGGTCAAGGATAGGACTCAAAGGCACAGAAAATCGTATGATGTCATTGTAAGTATAGGGAGTAAGGTTCAACCGACACACACCAAGCAGATCATTTCCCACTTTTACGCTCATGAGTTTATGTCGTTAAGAAAATACTTTTGCCAATACGTTTTAACTTCTACGAGCCATAGTACATATTTGCATAAATTAACAAAAGCACACATGTAAATGATTCCACGAGATCTTATCAAATCCAGTTCAATATATAGAGTTTGATTCATACCAGCTATCATCCAGTCGATAAATACCTTGCCCCTCCAACAGCAGCAAACCATGCTGGTTATAATGAACTTCCTGCAATCCAGCCAGAAATACGTTTTATATAGAAATTTGAAGTAATTGCAGGTGAGAAACAAATCGGTTCTCAAGTATATTGTGGAACAACAAGCAGATGCCAGTTAATCATCTAAACTAAAGAACTATTATGTCTTCCTTTTTACACAGATCAAGCCCTCGTCAATGTCCAATATGACTGAACTAGGAGACCAAGAAAAGGGACAGAAGCAATAATACTAGTGGAAAGGCATACCTTGACATTGAGGAATTCTCCTGGTTGAAAATCCATGATCTTCCGCAAGCAGAAACATGTGGCAGAAAATAAAAGGAAACAAAGAATTTAGGAAAATACAGAAGAAGATCAAAGTCAGACTATTGTATACCTTTAGTTCTATGTATATAAGTTTGGGTGCGGGTTAAAAATACTTTGGATACACTTTCGGCCAGCTTCAAGGAACCTCAATGACATTTAAGCAAAATTTTCATTCATTTGCAGAAGTTTATATTAGTCAAATCTACTAACTCTAAGCAAGCTCATATTTCCGAGTTAAAAGATATCCAGAGTAGAATAATTAGATACCGATAATGGGAAAAAATAGCCATGAATAAGTGGTAGAACTCACGTGTACATTGAAATCATAAGCTAAAGTTGTCGGAAGAAGCTTCCTTAGCTCAAAAATCTGGCAACAAAAAGTAAATGGAAATAGAAAGGATGTTAATGTATTCTATGTTAGATACAAACCAAAACTCTAAAACAATAAGGAAAACGAAACTTCCTTTCTCTCTCCGAGGGATTTGAATTTTAATTTGAGCAGGGAGGGAAAAGAAACAGAATAATATAGTTCAAGGGAGCCAATTTGTATTCTAAATAGTTGAGATGAGGAAAAATGTACCTCGCCAGGAGTTTCAAGAAGGGGTTGCTTGTCTGTTGAACCAACAATTTGCTCAGTGACATGATTTTCCAATCCAGAATACCTAACACAGGAGGCATTGAGCATTTAAAATTAAAATAGACAAGAAACCCGTAATCGAAGTTAGATGTTCGAAAAATAATGTATGTTTTTACGACGCCACTAGTCAATTCAAGTGTACATAATGATACCAACATGAGTACCATGAAATAAAAAACTGACCTCCTTTCAAATATAACAAGAGTAGCAGCTGCATCAGTTTCCACCGCATGATCCAAATTGGGAGGCAGATAAGCGTACGAATCAACCTGCATTTGAAATTACAGGTTTCATTCAAGGTGTCTCAGGGAGGAAGAGGCAGGTGGATCTGCTTATTGATTGAATGATGTCAAGGTGAGATAGAATAGTAAAGTTTTGAAAGAATCTGAGTACCGACCTAAAATCTTAAGTAATGATTAGCTAGACCAAGAACTAGGCAAAACTCTTTAGAATGTCTATATATGCCCGAACATGGATACCATAGACCTCAACATCCTCCACCACACGCGCAACCTGATTCTAGAGTTGATACGTGGACTTACGAGTTTGAGAATGGGACAGTTAAAAGATGGACTCTGATACCATGTGAAAGCTAGATGAGAAAAAGGAGACAACTTAAGCATCTTGTATTGAAGGTACTTATTATTTTAAGATACTTCTAATTATTCGAATCACCATGTCTCATCTTCAATAACCAAAATTCTAAAATATGGATGACATCATTGAAGAGAAACCAAATAAAAGGACCCCTTAAAATCTGACAGATGATTCTCAAATTCAGTTGACGTAATTGAAGAAGCATCTGATAATTGAAGGGCCTCAAATATCACGGAGGAGGTTAGAAATTGCTGAAACATATAATGAAACTTTTCTCTATTTATTTTAGTCCACAACACACCCCACGTGCGATTTCTGAGTCTTTATTCTTGGACCAGGAACGTCAATATTTTGTTGATAGGTTGGTGCTAAAATATGAACTCAGGATTTCTACCTACTTTGGTACTAAAGTATCTATGTCCGACCAAAATATTAAGCAACAGGTGTGGACGTGTAGTAGTGCAAGACACTAAATAGCCTCAAAACTTAAAGCATCACATTTGAATGGAGTCTTAACGATTATGAGTCAAAGCAACTTTGGAGAAACAAATCAATATTTGCTGCCACGAATATGAAAAAGGAAAGTACAGTCTTTTCCTTATACACAAAGTTGATGGTTTCCTGGCATTATACCAGTATGCATCGGTGAAGTTGTCTCCGTGTGACCTATAGGTCACGGGTTCGAGCCGTGGAAGCAGCCACTAATGCTTGCATTAGAGTAGGCTGTCTACATCACACCCCCATGGGGTGCGGCCCTTCCTCGGACCCTGCTAATGCGGGATGCTTATTACACCGGACTGCCAATACCAGTTATGCATAGCGGCAGGTTCACAAACGTGCTTACAGTAATAAAAGAAATAATGGAAGACTAAAGGTCTAGCTGGCGTACTGTCAGTTTGTGGATATTTCCGGATACATTGGTGAGAACAAGACTTCCCTGGACCACAAATATGAACCTGATTCTGAAAAAGTTAGAAAAAGAATATACTGGAAGTACCAGAACTTTTTGTTTCGTTGTGATATTAGAAACAGTAGTAACTAGAAAAATGTTGCAAAAGAGGCTGTAATTGAAAAAAAGCATGCATCAATTTTAAAATATTCTGTGTCAAGAAGCTCTGAGAAAAAGAGACAATCATTACATATCTGCCCACCTTTCGACATCACTAGGAGGGAGCCCTGACTTTGAATTTTCTGCAAGAAGGAAAATTGCAAATAATTATAACCAAACATTCATAGAGCACTTACAGAATGCACCATGCAAATTTTAATGGTTAACATCTTTTGGCATTGGAGCTGAGGATAGAGACTACTGTTTGTAGCATGATGTGCCTATAGATTCTTCACACTCTTGTTAGTTTAAATAGGATATAATAGACTTTAGAAGCCTTTGTTTTGGTCTTTATAGCACATTCTCTGCATACTTTTTTTTTTTAATTGTCACTTCTCTTAAATTAGGAGAAAGCAGCTGCGGAGCTAAGTTCAATAAAGGCGGTTCAATTGAATCCCCTTCGCCGAAAAATTATACTATGCAAATAGGGTAAAAGAAACTTATATCTATAAGTTCTTGAATCCCCTTGACATAATGGAAGCTTTCAATGAAGTGGTAAAGAAGATTCAAAAGTTGTTTTAGATCACAACTTCGAACCCTAGGTGTGGCAATCTGGCATATTTTTTAACCCCTTTCTAGGATTCCATTGGAGAATAGAGATGCACCCATCATCCTCACGGACTCTTCTGGACTTAATCTGAAAGCAACCCACTGAGCAACATACATACATGAAAGCTTAAATGGCAGATTAACATGAAAAGCTCCTTAATCATTCTGCAAAATATGGCAGCATCATTGGAGCACACACCTTGCATCTTTGCCAAGTACATGACGAAATGCGAGCCGATCGCTGGTGTGATTAGATAGGCGCCCAAAGTATTTGTCCTGCCACATTGATCTAGATGAGCAATCAACCAGAATTTATCAGTCTATCAACCAGATAATGCAAATGGTTAGTTGAACATACCAATCAGGCAGAGGGCTGAATACATGGCTTTCAGGAGTAATTAAAGCATGATCCTTCTTAATCACACTACGAGTAAAACCTGGCAAGTCTGCAAGAAAGCCAACAAAGAAGAAGAATATAGCTAAATCAATAGCCGAAATTTAGTTTCATCTTCACCATCATTGTCACAGTAACACTTGCAACAGCACCACTGGAAAACAATTTCTAAGTGATATCCCAAAAAAAAAAGACACCCAATATATTGTGTGGTCGCTAAGAGAATAGAATAGCATGGCAACAATCAAACAAACAGACTAAATAACATCCAGCAACCTCTTCCTGGCACACCATTAGCAAATAAATTTTAGTTATATACGTTGACAATTTTTTTTAAAAAGTTATCTCATTGACAATATAAGAACCTTCACATTAGTCTAATTTAATTTACCTGTAATCTAATTTGAAGTAACTTGATATTGTTTTTTTATAACCGAGAATTCCCTAGGACCAGTGGCGAACGGTTCGAAACTCGGTGCATAATGAGCTCGCTCCTCTACCCTTCTCAGTTAAAATAACATGCTTTTGTCTGCAGCAGGGTTCGAACTTGTGACGTGCGCCTAACCCACACATCAAAAGCTACGCTCTTATCACTAGACCAAAGTCCTGGGACAGTAAGTAACTTGATATTGTTGAGTGTATAAGAATGGCGCTCTTGCCACTAGACCAATGTCGGGGGGGGGGGGTTAGTAAGTAACTTGAAATTGTTCATTGTATAAGAATTAAACATTTAAGCATTTCAAGAAATGCTATGGTTACAAGTATAAGTTACCTGTAATCAGCTTTCACATGACTAGATATTGTTCAGTGTATAAGAATTAAGCAATTATCCAATATTTCAAGAAATGCCATGGTTAAAAGACTTGAACTTGATAAATTCTAACGAGAAAATGACAAAAATGGTCCCTTATGTTTGAGGGTAGGTTCAAAATAATCCCTTAAGTATGCACTTAACATTTTTGGTACTTTAAGTTGCCAAAAGTTTAACACTTTTAGTCTCGTATAATATTTACCGAACTCCATTTGTTAGATTTGACAGAATCAGTGGGAAAAAAGGACTTAACTATAAACATCAAGAAAGTCCTGTCAAATCCTAAACTATGCAACACAAAGAACTACACTAGACACTAAAAAGATATAATTTTTTTTGCAGAAATTACACATCAATAAGCTGCACCAGGCTCTAGAAATAAATAAAAAATAGCAAAAACTACAAAAATTGTACCTTCCTTTTTTCCCCACTATTTCCATCAAATCTACCAGACAGAGTACAGTAAATATATTATGAGACTAAAAATGTTAACTTTTGGAAACCTTAATGGACCATAACTGTTAAGTGCATACTTAAGGGACTATTTTGAACATACTCTCAAACATAAGGCATCATTTTTATCATCTTCTCGAATTCTCACCAGCCAAAAAATGAACTTGATGAATTCACTTTTCTCTTGTTTCCAATACTACTATATATGGAGCCAAACAAGGCACTGACCTTGAAGATGAGAAGGGGAAAGTGTGGGGTTAGTAACTTTCCAGTAAAGTGGCTGAGAGTTGGAATCAGCATCAAGAATTGATGGTGCAGAGCAAAATCCATCTTGGGTCAAGACAGTTCTCATATAACCTGAGATATAAAGAAACATAAGCAACACTACACAAACAAAGACTGAACTTTAATCACCAAAATAAGAGTGAAATGGGATTACTCAGAGTTGTTAAGAGAAAGAAGAATGAAAATGGTGAAAAAGATTGCATCTTTTAGATTATTGGTAGAGTTTACAGTCCAGAACTCCAGATTAACTTTCAGTTCTGATTATGTTTTATGGGATTTCTCGCACTTTGGGTGGTGGCTCGTGTGAGATGAATAAGTTGCCAACTGACACATAGTACTAAAAAGACACTTTTTTGTTTTTGTGTCTTGTAAAATGTATCTTATTTTATTTTAATGATTTATCTTTTGCTTGAACTTCACTCTATGGAGTCTCATGAAATGTACAACAAATCCTTTATGCAAAATTTGAAAAATTGTAGAATACTTCATTTTTCGCTTCAATGTCAAACACTTATTTAGAGAAAATTGGTGAGTGAAAATTTGCTTTTTCTTTTCATTTTCAAATTTAGATCCTAACTTGCTCTAACATTTTTCCTTAATTCATTTTTCATTTTATATTTGCACTGACATTTATCTTATCTTTGACATTTATTGTAGTGGAGCCACTAAATAAATAAAAGATTCAAATTAACACCTACATTATCAAACTTGATTATATATATCCTCTGCAATAACTTAAAACATATCTATGAATAATTAGAAAAAATTCAAATATACTTCTGAACAATTGAAAATTGAATTCAATATATCCTTACGTAGTTTGTCCAAATCTTTCACGGTACAAAACTATTTAGGAAGAGGCGTATTTGAGAAAAAAATAATAATGTAGGGGCTCTTATGAGCAGAAAAGTAAAATACGGCATATATATGACAAATCACAAACCTTGAGGTATATTTAGACATTTTCCCGAAGTCTTAACATACAAATACAAATGCGAAAAAGTAGGAGACCATATTTGCAAAATTCCAACGTCTCCATAAACCCCAGGTCGCTGGCGCTCTTCCGGGTTTAGGGTTTATATGCACAAAAAATAGCATTCGCCGATGAATTCAATGGAGCCAATTGTGGATTCACTTCTAAGAAGTTTCCGGCAAGTACCTCCGGCAGCTATTCCGGCGATGTTGGACTGTATATTGGCTTCAACAAACTCTGCTCCTTCATCAATTTTCTCTAGTCTCCTCGACGAGTTCCCCACTTTCACCAAGGTATACCGCTTCTTTATGTGACACTATTTTGTTTTCGGAAAAAATATTTATTCCACGTAGCCCATGTTACCTGGTTTATCCCATAGTTGTGTATATACACTGTTATACACTTTTATACAAGGTTGATATATTATGTATAATGATTGCCCCCAGGTATAATATTGAATATTGGGCTACATGGCATAATATTCTATGTTGGGTGGTATATTTTTGAAAATTTCCCGTTTGTTTTTTTAGTATGTAATTGGCCAAGAAGGAATATTTTTACAGCCTTTTCCTATTTTATGTGATACTCTTTCATTTTTAGTCTATCCTGAAAAGAATGATATATTTTTAGATTTAATAATAATTTAACCCAATTTTACCTTTTAATGAGATTGATATATAGGTGTCTATGACCTGTTTTTGCTAAAAGTATCAAAACAATGTAAATGCACATACAAGGACCTTCACGGTCTATGCTAAGATACTTTAAGAACTAAGAAAATCTAGCTCATGCTTTATCTGCATACAAACTAGGTAGTTTCACATGCTTTTGATGGAAAGCAAGTATCCAAGAGTTAAAGTCTCAAACTTGCCTCGAAAATGACAAACCTTTACTTCACTTGAAATGCTCATACGGTCTCCAATGACCTCAATTTATTCAAAATCATGATTAACAGGTCCAAATTAGTCTAGGAGAACTATTCCCATAATTTTAGGATACTCTAAAGTTATAGTCAACTCTTGGTCAACTCAAAAGTCAACCCTCAGGTCAACGAGTCAAAATCCAGAACAAATTACAAGAACACGTTACCCATTAGCCAAGGAGTTCCAATCTATAATCAAAATTTCATTTTGATGTAATTAAGTTCCAAAAGTATTTTTTTAAACTCTATGGCCAATTAAATACCATTACATAAAATGAGACGGAGGGAGTATATTTGATTTGATGAAAAAACCGAGTTGAATTAAATAGTTGGTGATGACCTGAAAGATATACTTCTTGATAAGTAAGTGGAATGATGAACTGAAATATATGTGCAATTATAATTTACAATGTTTACTATAATATAAATATCTTATGGGTTAAGTCTTGTTTAGACTTTGAAGAGGTTATTTCCTTGGTAGGTTTCTTCTTTTGGAGCTTTTTTACTTGATTGTATACAGTTGCATATTCAGAGGTAGATGCATGATTTTGAATTAGTGGAGGCAGAACCCAATTCTCCTTAGTGACAGTGTGTATGAACTTGTTATGGATTTTTATTTTCTAAAAAATAATAACTATATATATAGAGGTTGAATTGATACTTGCATCTGCTTTGCGCATCCCCCTTCAGATCGTTTCTTAGAAATAGTTTTTTTGATAAGTTCTTCGCTTAATAAATTGTTTGCGTATCAACAACATACCCAGTGTGATCCCACAAGTGGGATTTGGGGAGGGTGGGGTGTACAAAGAGCTTACCCCTAACCTTTGTGGGGTAGAGAGGCTATTTCAAATAGACCCCCGGTTCAAGAATAGCATTTTCCAGAACAGGTTTGAAAAATACATGAGTAAAAAAATTATGATGAAAATATTGAAGGAAAGAAAAGTATTGACAACAAAAGTAGTAAAGATAACCAAAGTAAATGAAACAACGGTTTGCGTATCAGAAAGGAAAAATGAAAAAAAAGGAAAAAGGAAAAAGGAAAAAAGGTATGTTAATCTGATTTCGGTGATGCGGAAAGATTCACATTTCTATATGCTTCATTAGAGGTATATAAATCTTTCTGCCTCACTCGAATCAGATTCACATATCCCTTTTCTCGGAAAGAAATACTTTATCATTGTTAAACTTATGCTATAATGTTGTCTTTGATCATTGAGACTTGAAGTTTTGATACCATTTTTCTCGTTTTTTCCGATGTAGTATATACACATTGATGTGGGATTTGGAATGAAACTTTCTTTGATTGTTAAATATTATTTGATGTTTGGCGCTTTTGGTGTAGGGTATAATAGATGGGAACAAAGATTTGGATTTTGAGCAGCGCAATAATATTGTTTCGTTTGTTAGTGCAATCTGTCACCTTCTGAAGAAGTCAGGTCGGTTGCATTCCTGGATTTTGTTTGGCATCAGACTTGTTCATCACTGTGCTTTAATGGTTTGCATCAAGTGTCTCAATTGGAAAACCTCCTTTTCTTTGAGCATAGAACAGTGTACAAGTTTTCATGGTTCAAAACACAGTAGTAGTTTTGTGTGTTTTTAAGTCCTAGTTATTAACATTAGAATTCTTTTACTTGATAAAAGAAATTCTTAAGCTTTTTCAAGGCAAATAAAATCTTCCAATAAAACCAAACACTACTTAGTACATCTTCATTAACAACCAAATTATTAAACTTTTTCAATGGTCCCACTCATCTTCAAAATTCGTTAATGATTCAGATAGTATATCAACTACCAGAAGTCACCATCATTTTACCATCTGATTGTGTAAGATAAAGATGACTTGAGAATGGTTAATTTATTCCTAATTTCCTGTTAAGAGATCCATTAAACTTGTTGAAAGAAAATTTCTTTCAATATAAAATTTAAGAAAGGAAAAAATTAAACCGGAAGACATTTATAAAACAATGAAGACGCCATGTGGGCAATTATAATTAAATAGCTACGTTGACATTTCATTTCAGTTTTCCTTTTCCCGTTTAAAATGAATGAATGTCTTTTGCATAATTTTTGGTTCCTGACATAAAATAATATAGGTTTCGTTGTTTCATATTGTTCCATGTCAGATTTTGGTTTGAACTCTTCAAAACTCAATCCATTAGAATATAGGAAATAGTTAATGGGTTAGGCACAAGCTCAAGAAGCTTAAAATTGTTTAATTTCAAGTGCTAGATAGTAGTGGACTAGTGGGACAAGCAATAAAGGGCCCTTAGTCCGCTTGGTAATTCACCTCGACTGAGTGGTCATCACTTGGCCACTTTAAATACTGCTGCAGTTATATCACTTACATATATAACATTACGCATATCAAAATAAAAAAGTTCTCTGTGGTTTGCCATACATAAATTTTAGAATTTTCTTCTGGTTGTGCATTTATGTCGCATCATTATGGAGCTTGCCTATCTAATGATCATATTCATTCCTCCAAATATTTTAGCCATTGTGGTCTGTGAGTCTTGGAAATATTAGTTTGTTAGCCAGAGAGTTTGTGTTGCATTCTAGTTATAGGCTTGTTACCTTTTAGACCTTTTAGAAATCTTTTCATTTGGCCTAAAACTTTTTACTGGCTTGATACCTTTTAGACCTTTTCTGCAGCAGCTGAGACTAGATATATGCAGTTATTGATTTGGAAAATCTTTCTTCCTCTAATGAAGCTGGTTCATTCCAATGATCGTGAATTATTTAACAAGGTAAAAATGTTCATACCATTGAATAAGGATATAGTTTCAAAAAATTTATGGACTTCAGATTATACGTGATGTGATTCTTTTTTTTTTGCCAAAATTTTGTTTCTGATGTTCTCCCACTAAACTTGACGATGGATTTAGGTTGCAGGTATGACTTTCAGTGTTGTCGCTGATACAAACAGTTGGGGGGTTGTTGAAGTAACTATTATCCCATTTTTGTTAAGATTGGTCAGACTATCTATGGGTGAGATTCAAAGCAAAGAGTTGGATGCTTATAACTTGTGCCTGACTTCTAAAAATTCAGAAGACCGGCATTTGGGGCCACAGTGCACACTAGATTTACGTGCCAAGTTAAGAGATAACGAGATATATGATGATCCTATCTATTTCCCATTGCACATATCTTGTCATATTTTAACATTGATACTAGATGCTTCTCAGCAAAGTTTACATACAGTGAGATCAGTATCTGGATTGGATTTCATAGATGGATGCTGCAGGGATAAATTTTCTGCAAAGTTGCTCTGGGATCTTTGCGATATAACAATTCAAATGCTTCCACAAAGCTTGGAGTATCGATCTTCTGCAATTACTTTCTTCCTTCCCTCCATATTCAGAGCACTTGATTCTCGTTCTGCTTTTGAAGTCTCAATTAATGGACAAAACTATGTGCTTTCTCGGTAAACTTCTCTTGCTTTTTTATTGACATGAAATGATGATTACTGGTTGATGTATAAGTGTCTGAATTCTGGACTTATGCCACTAGTTTTATTGTTCTTTTAGGAAAAGTATTTTAGAGAAACTATGGAAGAGTTGCAAGACATTGTTTTCTTTGGGTGCCCTGGAGAGAAGAGATGCGTATGCCATACTTTCTCTATACCTGTCTTTCTTTACTTATACTGATGAATGCCAACATATTTATATGAGTAGCACGACCGAAATGTTTGATTTGAGAGCTGAGAAACAATTCTGGGATGAAATGAAAAAAGGCTTGGTATGTTGTGTATCTGCTATACTGTGTTTCCATTTTTTGATAGTAGCGCTTGCTACAAGTATCTTGTTTTCTATTATCTAATATCTGTAATCTTCTTAGGTCGATAAGGAGAGCTCAGTGAGGAAGCAATCTTTATTTATATTGAGGAGAACCATAAATTTAGACGAGAAAAACCAGTATCAAACTGATGTTAAACCCATAGATGAAGGAAGTTTAGTCCATCGTGGTATGACTAAAAGGGAAAGGTGGGCGGAGGAGGAAGCTATGTCCCTGGGGGTTGGGATAATTTGCAAGACAAGTGAATTCCTCTCCAGTAGCTACCAGAAATGGGAGGCATTTTTTCTTCTTTATGAAATGCTCGAAGAGTATGGCACTCATTTGGTCGAAGCAGCATGGAGTCACCAGGTTTGATTATATGATGTCAAGTACTTTCACATTCTCTTTGCATAGCTGTGAAACATCTGTTGGTTATCAAAAAACAGTTAGCAATGTACTTTATATAGGATACAGTGATGAAGGAATTTTCCCAAACCCTCATGTTAGGATGCTTTATTCATTTTGTGATTAGAAATAAAGGAATTAATTTTAGGTGTTTTGCTTGATTAGAGCAGTAGAGTGTTGGTTATCAAAAAGCAGTTAGCAATGTACTTTTTTATACGATACAGAGGTGAATTAATTTCCTTGAACCCTAAACCCTCATGTTAGATTTTTTTAAAAATATACCACCCAACGTAAAATATTACCCCACGTAGCCCAATATACAATATTATACAACATTATACATGGGAGAAATCATTAAACATAATGTATCAACCTTGTATAAATGTGTATAAAAGGTGTTTATACACAAATATGGGCTAAACCGGATAACAACCACAAAATATGGGCTACGTGGCATAAATATTATCTCCCAGTAGACATAGAGCGTAATTTTCCCTTTTAATAACTCAAACTATTTAACAATAAAAAGATATTTATGAACTCAAATTTTTCAACAATAAAATAAATAAATAGTTAAGAACTCAAACCAAAAAATTAAGAAGTTTGTGATTTAAGAAATCTAGGTCAGTGGACGATCTTATGGTGCACTTCTGTTCCAGATCATTTTCCTTTTGACTTTATACATTTTCCGTATAGGTTTCCTTCTATGTGTGATTTGATTTGCTGCTGAAGTTTATTGATTCCAGTCATATGGGATGTATCATCACTATCACATACTAACAGACACTCTACTGTATAATTAATTTTCCCTGCAGATGACCTTGTTGCTTCATTCCTCTTTGTCTCCAGAGAATTCAGTAAATACTTCCAATGGAAATGTGTGCCATACTTGGATGGACAGTTTAGAAGAAATTTTTGAGTGGTTAGCTGTATTGTGGGAACGTGGTTTTTGTCATGATAATCCTCAAGGTAGAGGGGAAAAATAGTAGACTGATATATATTATGATAGAGAACACTTATCTGATGGATCGTGTAAGGATATGCCTTATTAATATTCTTCTGCATTTTTTATTCCTTTTCATTTTCACTTTGCAGTTCGGTGCTTGGTCATGCAGTCATTTCTAAGCATAGAGTGGACAAAATACAACCACTATGCAAAGTTGGTTCCGCAAAATTTCTTAACTGGTTCACTAGTAGAAGGATTGAATGATCCTGTGCACCACAAAGATTTTGGTATGTTGATCTTTATATCATTTATAGCACATGTAGGTCTATGTAGTCCATATTTTCCTTTGTTGCTAAAGTGGTGTTTTACAAGCGGCTGATGTGGGTGTGTGTGTGTGTGTGGAGGCAAATCAGAGGCAGATCCAGGATTTGAAGTGTATGAGTTCTGAATTTGAAGTTTATTATATATACATATTATAAGTGAATTTCTCAACACATATATAGGGTTTTGTACCAAAGCTAATAGGTTCTTCCGAAACCCTTACTTCCCATGCTAGCTCCGCCCTGATGCATATGGAAAACAAATGACCTCTGCTACCTTGTAATTGGATTTGGGTTGCCTGATTTTGGAATTTGCCGAGTGTTATGATGCTGGCATATCAAAAGCTTTAAAATGAATAACTATGGGCAGGGCCTCTCGATATGATGTATGAGGGAAACTATTTGATTCAGGCTACTCCTTTCTCTCCTGGAAAATTGCAACTCAAACTGTCCGTTTTGGATGTACCAAAATGAATCAAAGGCACTTATCATTAGCTTCATATCGCCATGTTGATTCTTAAATAAAACGTCACGCATAAATATTAAAAGTAAAATTTAATATAGGTGGATTAGTTAATAAATTTGAACTAGAAACGTAAAACTGCATCTGGCAGTATCTGGAGTTCTAACCATCTGATTATGTAATCATTCATGCATCTACTTGATGCTTTTTAAATGCAACAACTTACTTCATCAAAAAATAAAAATAAGAGAAACTTAAAACTGCATCTTTGCATCTAATAGAAATGTACAGTGCATTTTAAACTTACTTAGTATTGCTTTTAATCCACATATTTCGCTGAATTGCTGTTTTTCAATTCTTCTGTTCATATATTTGTTTTTGTCTTCATGATTTTTTCTTGCATTACATATATATGCTTTTATTTTTCTTTCAATTTTTTTGGCTTTATCTGCACTTTGCGCTTAAATCGCAGGAGATCTTTACGTTCTTTATGCTTTTCACATTTGTTCTTGAGTATACCATAACCACTCAATGAGCTATTAAAGTTTCAATAACCAGAATCAAATGATAACTCAATCCCAAGCCATCCAAAGTAACCATCATTTGAAGCCCTAGATGGAAACTAATCAATCAGTTGGAGCCTAACTTCTAGTGGAGGAGATTAATGCGAGATCAACGTAATTTATATTTGACACAATGATGGACTTCCTAAGCTCCTGGAGAAAAAAAGGAGAAAAAACCTATGTTTCTTTTGTATCTCTCTTGGTGCTTGGATAGTTAATATATTTCATTTTTATAAACGAGGATTTAGCAACATTCTATAGCTTTTCACACATACTGCTGGGATACATGTATCATGACTGTACTGATTCTTTTATTTGTGCATATGTTTCATAGGTGTAAGAGGAATTTACTCTACCTGGACAATTGAAGCTGCTGGCCAATTTTTTTCTCAGTACAGTAGTAATTTGGATGGAAGGTATGCTTCACATACTGATAAGTTTTTACTTCAACTGTAAGGATTATTGATGCATCTCTCATTGCCAATGAGGTACTGGCCTCGAAGCAAAAGAAGGGGGACTCAGAAATTCTATGTAAGCTGGACATAGAAAAAGCCAGGTGGAGTCATTATGATGACTTTTTTTCATCTCACACTCAGCAAATTATCCCAAACATTTTGCCACATATCCAACCGAGGTTTTTTAATCTCAAGGAAGTTATAGTCTAGGTGGGTAACAGGAATACCCAATAGTTTAAGTATGAAACTTACAAAATGGTGATAGTTTAAGGATTTTTTAACCTATTCACTCTTTATAATATCTCTTACTTATCCATTGTTGAGGATCGAGTATTTCCCACCAAGCAAATATGGAAGTTGGAGGATCAGATATTTCCTAGGATAACTGGTTGGAATCTTCTCCCTCATCTCAGTGCGAGGCAAGGGATTCAATTAAATCTTAGTTGGCCAATTGGCATAGGTTAATTTTAAGTAGATTTATCTGAAATAGTTCATCTGACTTAAAGCCCCCAAGGTTTTGGTTACGTGGTCAGGGTGCCATGCGTGATGTGTGAGCTAAGTGCATATCACGACTCACGAAATTGAATTCTGCCACAGGAAAGAGCCTGGTAATTAAGTGGAGAAAGATAGAGCTGCACGATTATCCACGGAATCTCGATGGTGTGCCATCTGGCACTTGCAGATTTCTCTGTATTAAAAAAAATAATCTGAAAATGGATGGTCTCTTGCAGGAACACTCTTGAAACGTGAAACTATACGCACAACACTCCTGATAAAGCAATTAAGGTTCTGTACTATAGATTGTCTCTAATCCGTAAGCTCTCATTTGGAATGTATCACTGGTGTCTCCATTATTGCTCTGCCATGCTTTTCATCTCTTTATTAAGCATCTTAGATATTTTATTTTTTGTTTTTGGTTCTTCACTATATACCAAAATGACTACTCTTGGATATTGGAAGGTCATATTTTTTAATCTCAATGTCCGCGTTGCACCTCTTCCAGATCTCCAGTACCAAGCTACATAGACTTCAACTTGATTTTTTTTTAAGGAAAGCCATCATTGAACTGGTATTGTAAAGGAAATTTAATAGTTTGAAGTTCCATTTGATGACAGGAATGGGGTTGCTTTTCTGAAACGTTTGGCTTCCGTTGCTAAGAGGCAATCTTTTGGGCGAGCTGGATTAATGTGTCTCACAAAGTGCATTTCTTCAGCAGCTTGTGGTATTGGACAATGCGGTCATATGTCACCAGTCAGTTTGCAAGATAAGGAGTCTTACATGAGGGATAAAGTAGACTTGCTCGACACATTCCGATATATTATGGAAAGCAGTAAACAACATTTCAATCCATCTTATCGGCACCAAGGTACATAATAGATTTTTGGTAGTGTTGAAAATTTCGACGCCAGTATTTGAATTCACATTCAAGATAATCCATCTTGTTTCTTCCAGTTTGTGAGAACATTCTAGCTTCTGCTGCTTCTGTGATGATTCCTCTTGATGTTCCTCTTGAAACACTTCTACTTTTCATTTCAAGCTTGCCGCGAGAAATTACTGATAATGGAGGTATGTCAATCTGTAGACTCACATCCTTTTACCGGCATGCTGATTTATTTTTATGAATACTTTTTGGTTCATCTTCTCTTTTTTCTTTTTTAAGCTAATATAACTCGGGTATTTTCCCTGAGTGACCTTTTATTAATAAATAACTCAAATGAAAAAAGTACAAGCAATTGGGCCAAGCCTTACGTTACCTTTCTTAAGCTTATCTCTGGTTCATGCATTTGCAGATAATTTTTTTTCTTATTTTCCAAATGCATATATTGATAAAAGGGGGGCCTTTTCATTTGCCAATTTTAGGTTCTTTGAGATTAAAGGTGCAAGAATGGCTTGGGATGAGCATAGAGAAACCCTCTCTATCTGATTGTCTACAAACAAATCTCAAGCTTTTGGAGTCTCTCATTGGTTACCAAAGACAGTTGATAAGTTCCCATCATGCAATTGATACTTCCGTTAGCTATGATGACGAAGACTTGGATTCTTGGGAATCTGAAGCAAAAAGATGGACACGGGTGCTTTTTCTTGTTATCAAGGAAGAAGAGGACTTGAATCCAATATTCAAGGTTTGCTTTCTCTTTGCTTCTTAGAAATAATGACCTGGCAATGCCCTCCGCAATAATTTACTGTTCTTTGCACTATTTTGGCGGATTTTTTGCAACGCACAAATTAGTTGGGTCTGGTTGTGTGAATCCTCAATGTCATTCTGCTCATTTGGACTAGTTTCATCGCAATACTCAATAGTTTTTTTCTTAATACACATTGGCTTTTCTCTAACACTGGAGGTTCACTTTAGCTTCGCTGCTGATGCAAATCTCTACACTAGCTAAAGGAATCTTGTGAAACACCTGACTTGTATAAGTGTACCAGGGGCGAATTTATGCATTAAATTTGGGGCACATGAACCCATGGTCTCTCCGTAAACTAGGTATATATATTTTTTAAAATTGGTAAAATATTATCTGCTGGCACCCATGCTACAAGAAGGCTAAATGGTGTACATGGTTGAAGTTTGATTTATTTACCTAGAGAACTAGGGATCAATTCCTCACTAAATACATTTTTTCATTTTTCTTCTTTTTTTTTTTAGTTGTGCACCCATGTTCTAGAAATCCTAGATTCGCCACTGAGTACCAATATGACTAAGATTTAATTCCAACTGGTTAGTATCTCTATATGGATTTTTTGCTTCCATTATGTTTTGTTCTTCGATAGTTCACATGGATTTCAAGAGATTGTAAATGTTTTGACACAAACTTCCTTTCATATGATTTTACCTCGTACTCGGTACTCTTCTATCACCTTCTACCATCACTGTTTAACCGGTGCATTTGAAGGTTTATCTATGATATGGCAAGCAATTTCAGGCAACCTTTTCTCATTTTATCATCTACCCTAACTTGTACTGTCAAGTATCATCATTTATGATCTTGTATATTCTTGTGAATTTCTGCAGTAACTGTAAATGGCTAATATCATATTTTTAATTCAATGCTTGCTTTTGTCGTGTGTCCATGGGTGTTCCCATCTTTATCTGTTTTGGAAGAGAATTTGGATGGGGAATAAACAAACAGCTGAGGGAGGAATATTGGGAGCTGGACTTGTGGTTGAGGATATCCCATTTCTACTTTCTTCTCTTGTCTTCATTCATTCTAGACTGCTCTTTCACCTTAGCTAGACTTATTCTAAGCAGGTTTCTTCTCTTTCATCATATAATTTTGCATCAATTAGTGTTAGGTGTCTCGTTGTGTTAGAACTCAACAAAAAGAAAAGTGTGTGGTTGTGTTAGAGCGATTCTTAGAGATGACCAAGTAAATGAAGGTTGGTCTTGTGATGGAGTTCTCTAAATTTGCTAACTTATCAATAAGTTCCTGTAAGATGTGTAGAGCTTATTGGCCTGCGAATTGTGTAATAGTTTTTGGTCCCAGTTGTTATAGGGTTGTAAATCTGAGTAACTGTAGATGGCTGATAGCATGTTTTCATTTCAATGCTTGTTATATGTTGTGTTCATGTGCTTGCTTGTCTTTATCCTTTTAGCAAAACAATTGGGATGGGGGTGGGTATACAAACAGTTGAGCGAGAAAAATTGGGAGTTGGACTTTTGGTTGAGGATATCCAATTTCTAATTTCTTCTTGTCTTCTTTCATTCTAGGCTGCTCTTTCACCTTAGCTAGCTGTCTCTTCTGTTTCACCATATAACATTGCATCAGTTGTTGTTTAAGTGTCTGATTGTGTTTGAGAAACTCTTAGGGTTGACCATTTAAATGAGATTTGATCTTGTGATGTCTTTCTCTAAATTTGCCAAGTTAGCATAGGTGCCTGTTTGATGTGTAGATTGTATTTGTGCTTGACCTTTTTTTGGGTATTTGACCTTTGAATTATGTCATAGTTATTATTCCAGTTACAGGCTTGTAATAATTGTAGCAACATGTACAGTTTATTCAAGATCATGGTTCTAATATATGCGATCGTAGCAACAATTTGGAGTGCGTACCAGTTAAATTTCTCATCCTTCTTTTGAGCTTCGTCCATGAGTTACAAGTACTCCAAGGGAGAGCAGTTGACTGCTTGAAGACCATCCTTGACATTTCTGACAAAGTTGGCCAATATTCAATGATGAAAAGCTCGACCATTTTTGTGGTGTTCTCTAAATTGTTTTTCTCTATATTGGTTAGTTACCAGGAATCTTATCTGTTATTTCATTTATGGCTTTCTGAAATTTCTCTAAAATCCCGACCTGCCTGCTTACAGGATGCACTAGTCTCATATGCTGGAATGTCGTGCAGCATTTTTTGGTCAAAACACATGGAAGAGTGTGGAGACTTTTCTGGCTCCATCCGAGGCAGGCTGGGGGGTCCAAGTCAACGCCGGTTATCGTCTTCATTGACCAGTTCAGTTTTGCAGGCTGTATGATCCTTTAAGACATAATGTTATGGCACGTATACTGCATCTGTGCAGGGCCTTTGATGTTGATGTGGAATCTCTAAAATCTCCTTTTATCATGGTTATATCTTTAATTAACTACATCTTATGAAACTAATAACCTCTAGCAGTTAGGGTCTCTGCATCTAACTTTTTGATATGTATGTGATATGAAGCTATTAGTCTCATGACTGAACTCAGTGATATTTTCTGGTCAGACTCTTTAGATGCATTCACTAATGAAGAAGAAAACCATTTGAATTGAAATGTACCAATATTATTTAAGGATATTTCAAGATCTGCTCTGTGTCTTACTTAACCTTTGTTTTCTAAATCCTCAATCTTCTTTCTGAATTCTTTTCTATTGTTTTAACGATGTACTTCATCATGAAACTTTATTCAAAATCTCTCTCCAGTGAGAGAAAAACTGATTTTTTTTTCTCACAGGTATATTCATAATTGTTGTCTTCTAATTGTTTGTAAGATATAGGGGATACATAATTCTCTGTTAAACATCCTAGGTGTTTGATATTTTGATAAATAGGGTGTATGTGGAATTATTGCTGTAAGTGGTTCAATATGTTTTTTCACATAAAGACACGATTCTTATTGCTTCTCCATGAACATTTGAACAATCAACTAACCCTTTGTCCTCATTCCATAATTGCCTAGTTTGTGTTTCTTTTCTTTTTCTAGTTATCAGATTTATAAGCTGCTGACTTTGTGTTCTGACAAACCTTTGGACAGGTGACGTCTATAAAAGCGGTTGCTACCATCTCCAGTTGGTCAGCACAGTTTGGCACTGACTCTACGCTCACGTCTGTTGTTACCTATCTGTGGAACTTTTGCTGGAAGATAAGTAGTACATCTCCGGCATGTAATTCAGAAGTAAGATTTGGATAATCATGGATGTGCTTAGGCATACATTAAAATGTAACAGCCAATTGATTCGAATAACTTGCTTCCATTTTTCTTTTTTAATTCCTAAACCAGATTGAGGCGGAACTCTGCCTAGCAGCATATGAAGCAGTAGCTGGTGCTTTGGAAGGATTACTGTCCATGCTCTCTCTGCTGTCATTAGATCATGTCACTGAAGATAATGAGTTAATTTCATTAGAAGCTGATGGTAAACCAGTCTTGGATTCCTTACTCAGGACTTTGCTTCAGAATATCAACAGCATAATTGCAGTGGGAAATTTGGCACGAACTCGACGAGCAGTTTTATTGAACTGGAAGGTGATCTTCTTTGCCTTTTTCTTGGTATATGCATAAGGTTATATGTACAAGGAGATTATATCTTGTGTATGCCTATTGCACATGCAATATTCATGTTAACACTTAACAAGTAGGCAAAAGACTGAAGGGAGGGTGGTGTAGCGGCCTCGAGCAAAAGAGTTGTTCGAAATAGTTTGCGGTATTGAAGGACTGATAATACTTAACATCTCTGATGCATCATCTGAAAATGAAAGTAAAGAACACATAATTGCCCTAAACATCTCCCTGTAGCTCGAGCTTGCAAGCTAACAAGCTTTTGCATCTCCTCTAGAAGTAGTAAAGATGAGAACCCATGGCAGAGATAAAAATGACACAACACATCTGAAAATGCTGGTATATCGGTGTTTCAATTAGAATACACAAAGCAGAACATGTCTCTGTAATACATGGTGTAATACAGAACTATCTTGAATATTATCCATGTGTTCATTTTGCTACCTAAGCATGCAAATTTCAGGTGGATCAAGAAATGGTAACAAAAAAGAGAAGAGAACTAATAACTTGTAAAAAGGAGGGCTTAATATAATACTAGTTTACTACCTTTTATTTGAATTATTGGGATATCAAAAGAGAAGAGAAAGATTGTTAGCTTTTGAAAAGCAGTTCGAGTCGTAAATATAAGTATGTAATTGTTAGGGATAATTTTCTCCGTTGATATGTTAAATACAACCACTAGTCTCAGTACTTGCTTTGATGCTACTTGTTATTATTAGAGGGCCAGTGACTTTGTTAGAGTTTTTTTCTTGTTTTAGTTGTTCTGGTTTAACTTGCCAGCTTTGCTTTTTTTATTTTATTTTAAGGATTTTACCTGTGGTTGTTGAAATTGATGTGCTGCCATGATAGATGGTTTTCTTTTATGATTTCAGTGGATATGCCTGGAGTTGCTGCTATCAATTCCGAATCATGCACTTAAGAGTGGAGTTCATTTGAGAAAACTTAGCTTTTACTTCACAGATACAACACTTATATGGACTTTTGATGATCTTGTTGACAGGTAATTAAGCAACCATATGTATCTTCTTAGCAGTCACTAAGTAGAAATTATTAGGGTTAATTCTACATTTGATGATCTTCTTGACAGGTAAGCAACCATGTATCTTCTTGGCAATCACTAAGTAGAAATTATTAGGGTTAATTCTGCAAAGACCTTTGAATTATGAGTTTTATACTCGTAATTTTCTTCCTTATCAAAGTAGATTTTCTACCACTAATAAATTGAAATGGTTGAGGTTACTTTCTCATCTAAACTATAAATAAGATGAGTTGTGCAATCCTATGCATTGAGATTTCTTGGAGAGATTTTTCATTTCCCTAATTAAACTTTTGTGCCTACCTCGTCAATTCAGTAACCAAAGCTTTTGACATCCTTCCTTATTCACGGGTTCGAGCCGTGGAAGCAGCCACTAATGCTTGCATTAGGGTAGGCTGTCTACATCACACCCCTTGGGGTGCGGTGCTTCCCCAGATCCTGCTAACGCGATGCTTTGTGCACGGGATGCCCCTCCTTATTCCTAGCCTCGTGTAACCTGCTCCCTAGCCTTACAGTTCCTTATGGCCTCCTTTTGCTAATTGTCAACTAATTCTCCTCAATATTCTTTTCCTTTAATCCAACCTACATACCCCGGCGTCCCACCTGCAGGACCTTGTATTCCTTTATTCCTTAATTTTAAAGTTTAAACTAGGCTAATGTGGGGAAACTTGACTCTTTTAATTTTATCTTTTTCTTTGTTTTTTTTGTAAGAATAACTAGGTTTGATTCATTTTAGTTGCAGAATAGAAGGTTTATTTGTACAGTTTAGATTGTAAAGCGTAGTAGCCAAAAATTCTAGTGGACAAGAAGCGTCTCTTTGTTCTCTTTGATGGGCCTCTATTTAATTTCTTCAACATATTGAACTTGTGATTAAATTTTAATTGAAGATCTAGGTTATGAGCTCATTACCAATTTTTTTTGTTTATATCTGCTAATGCATTTACTGGTACTGAGGTAGAGATTGATATGGTTGCAGCCTTGAGAATGCTGGAGAGGCTTCTGTTTTATCCATGCTGAGATCTGTCAGATTGATCATGGAGCTGTTAGCTTTAGGAAGGAAAGGTTCAATGGTTTCTGCTTGTCATGGCATAGACATCCAGGTATACTTAACCTGTGGTTTTGATATGTCACTTTCCTTTATTTCAAGTTGACTGTCGTGTTTAATTATCAATTTTAAGTTAATTTTTTTCATGTTGTGTATCGATGTTGGGGCCCATATTAAATTGCCCACACACTAGATGTCCAGCCCTAGGCGTGAGATGGGGTGTTGAAGAGTCCCACATCGGATGAAAAGAGGATGGGTGGTCTCCTTATATGGACTTGGGCAATCCGCCCTTCATGAGCTAGTTTTTGGGGTTGAGTTAGGCCCAAGATTCATTCTTTACTTAGTATAAGAGCAGGCAGAGGTCCTATGATCAAATCTCACCACCACCCATTATCAAAAAGAATTTCCATGTGTTTGGCCTATGAGAAAAAGAATTAGGCTCACACGTGAGGAGGTGTGTTCGAGAATATAATTAAATAAATAAGTGTGGTCCCTTTAACGTCTTAAGCTTTTAGATGAGATGGTCACACACTTCAACAGTCAACATAAATCTCTTCAAGACGAAGCATAAGTTAAGTGAATTCTAGTCTCTTAGTGATTTTGATGATATATGCCTAGTGTGCACCTAAGGACATGGCCTAGCAGTTGAGGAAACTGGAAGGAAGATATTGAGACCAGGACACCAAATCGGTTGTTACACAAAATGACACTTTTCATCGTTACTTAACAACAGATTTGACAATACGATACAACAAAATATAAGTAACAATCAAAACAAACATTGTTTTTAAAGTGACGATACAATACAATACAATAGGTAACAACCATTCGAACAAGCTGTAAGTATCAAAGCGGTTGTAATCCATATTGAATTTTTATAACGACTTTATTAGAGGTCAATGAGGATACATAAAAATGTTGTCTATTTAACCGTTTAAACTTTTAGATGAAATGTTACAGGAGCCTTGGATTCGAGCACGCCCTAACGCTTTTGGCTCAAAGAAAAAGAACGCAAACCACGTGAGAATGATCATAATCGAACAATTTAAGATTTTAAGAGATGTCAGACACATGTCAATAGTCTATAGTTAGTATAACTATAATTCCAGGAAATTTACGAGGTGTCGACACTTCTTGTTAGTGTAAGATATATCATCAACTATGTAAAATGGTTGATTTATTTTCCTGTAAGTGACCGAATCTAGCTGCTTGGGGCTTTTAGAGATAAAATTTATGAGCACCACTGAATTCTGAGTGCAACCTACACTACCAAATGTTTGCTGGCAGACCTGCCCAGAGCTTCTTTATAATGGCATAAAATAATTCTTTGGTATCAATGCAGACTTGGCTCAAACGGAGAAGGGGGGATTCATGTAGCCGACCCCAACTTGTTTGTGATTGAGGCATAGTTGTTGTAGTGACAGTTAGGTATTTCTGTATTAAAGGAGCTAATGATAATACTAGGTGTGGTGATTATGGAGTTGACTATTGTGTTAAACTTAATAATAAGATTCATTGTGATCCTTTACATCTTTCAATTTTGTTGTTGGAACAGGGAACTAGTTAAAACTTTCATTTTATCCTCCCTTGTCCTTGCCGCCTGCCCCTTTCCAAAATGATAAATCACTTTGACTTTCTGCTAATCGGGGGTGGACATTCATGTGATGTCAGGTGAATCACCTATTTAATATTCACTAACTATGCTCTCAACACAGATGATGTGGAAACTGGTGCGCTCTTCTTGGATTTTACATGTCAGCTGCAAAAAAAGGAGAATTGCTCCTATTGCTGCACTTCTGTCTTCCGTGATGCACTATTCTGTTTTTGGGAATGAGATGATGCACGAGTATGACAATGCACCTGGACCTTTGAAGTGGGTCGGTTGTCTCCCTCCCTTCTCTGTGTTTGTGCTCAGCTTTGCTGATAAATTACTTAGTTCATTTGCTTACCAGTTTTTTGTTAAAGTAACTTCATTCTCCACTTTCTGTAGTTTGTGGAGAAAATACTTGAGGAGGGCACTAAAAGTCCACGAACCATTCGGTTAGCCGGCTTGCATTTAACTGGACTTTGGCTTGCTTGTCCAAGTATTATAAAATTCTATATGAAAGAGCTAAAGTTGTTAACACAATATGGTTCAGGTATGTCCTTAATTTTCAATACGTCAGTGATTATGTTATTGACTGTAAATATGTGGAGTAGTTTTCTTTCTGTCATTTCAGTATCTTCTGAAAACAGTGAACTTGTTCTTTTTTGCATGTGCAACTTCATCCCTCTTCAGTTGCATTTGATGAGGATTTTGAAGCTGAATTGTCTGAAAATCGTGATGCCAAAATTGAAGTATCAGTGCTGGCTAAAAGCCCAGATCCCGAGCTGACTGAAGTAAGCTAATACCATCGATTTCTGGAGATCACCCTCTATAAGCATGAACCTCTACTGCTACAAAAGAATGAAGGCAGCTCACTGATTGATGTCATTTTATTGTTCTTAAACACTAGAAGAACACTGACCTTATTGCCCCTAATCTTGTCACGTCTATTGATTTTTTTATCATCATTATGGCACCAGCCATCTTTCTTTTAACCAAACAGCGAGTATTTATTAAACTGAGGTCCAATGAGTTGCTATTTCTGTGATCAGCATTCATAAGATTCTTGCTGTGCTTTTAGGCAAGTCATGTTATAAATGAGATTTGCAGTTTCTGGACTTGGAGTTTCTTTGACAAAATAACACAGTTTTTCTATAGATATTTCCTTATCTGGTGGACAGTGTGGAAGGAGAGGAATAGCAGATTGAAGATAGGTCTAATTCCATCCACTTAGTTAAATGGAATTGTATTGTGTCTTTTTGCTTTTGGTGTAAAGAGAAAGATGTAGAGAAAATCGACCTTGTAGATTTCTTAGGCTCTCTGTAAGTATTTTCTTTCTTGTTACTGCTCTTTGTTCTTTTGATGGTGGCCAGCATATCCTAAATGCTGAGGAATACAACATTACCATTTTCCAAAAAAAAAATCTATTTTAAGTTAGTTTTTGCATATAAAGATAAAACTTAATCAACTAGATCTAGCGGGAGCTTAGTGCACCGGGCTGCCCTTGGGGGGGGGATTATCTATTTAAGTTGTAGAACCTCATAGTTCCAGTGAGTTGTTGATCAATTACATTATATAACCGACTACGTCTTCATGCTTTCCATTTTATTTCTATATTTGTTTCTATTCTTAGCTCAAATTCTTGGAAAAAGTAGTATAGTTTAATCCATAGGTATTCTTTGGCTTCTGTGGACAGTAACTAACGTTAGTGAATATTGCCCCCCCCCCCCCCCCCCCCCGTCCCCGAAAATGTCATAACATTCAACTAGTTTCCATTTTATTCCTATGCTGGCTTTGTACCAGGTATTCATCAACACAGAGCTGTATGCACGTGTATCAGTAGCAGTTATGTTCTATAGACTTGCAGAAATAACCAGTGTGCGCAATGAAGATATAAACGGTAGCGCTGCTCTTGTATCTGGAAAGATGTTCCTATTCGAACTTCTCAATGCCGTGGTATTGGATTCTGCTCTTATCATCCTTGTTGAGCCTCCCCCCCCCCCCCCCCCAAAGAACAGAAAAGCTAACTTCTAGAAATGAAGTGGGTCAATTTTTTTGGTATATTCTTTTCAGCTACTGTTACACCAAATTTTTGGTTTTTGTATAAACTTACAACTGAATACTTAATTCAAGAATATGTCAATTTATAGACAGTAACTGCTCGTGTACTTGCATATCATTATATAGATAAAAAATTACACATTTATGCTTAAGTATGTCATGTATAATACCTGACTCCTGATACTACACAACTATGTTGGTAACACGCACACGTGAATTTCATACATTGCCTGTTGGCTATGCTTTACGTAATTTATTTGTGGAGATACCAACTTCTAGATTGTTTATGCAGGTGAATGACAAAGATCTTTCTAAAGAGTTGTGCAAAAAGTACAGTGCAGTAAGTACTTTGGTTCATGGCCCTTCCTATCTGTTATAAGCTTACGGAACCAAAGATAGGAGATGGTGAAGTTCTTCTGGTTTTTCCTATAAGTATTCTTGTTCTTGTGACTTTTCTTGGATGCATGTAGAATGCCTTTGGTTATAAATTGTCTAGTTCTTGGAGTTCACTGAACGGCTCTATTGATATTTATCTGAGTTAGAGGGATGACTTTCAGTACATGGTGTAAAATATCTCTTTTAATGATTAATTTCCATAATCTGAGAGTAACAAGTATGTGAATTGCACCTTAATTCTGTTTTCTTCTCTACATTTGTGAGCTTTTCTTAACCAGTGTTATGATCAGACCTTAATACTTTTTGGGTTTTTGCTCAAATATGTAATTACTCCAGCACTTCCTCAGTGCTGTTTTATAATACAATTACCTCTCTCTCAGAAAGATTAGCCCTTATCTTTCGTCTTCCTGGGCAGATTCATAGACGCAAAGTTCGTGCATGGCAAATGATATGCATTTTGTCACGGTTTATTGATCAAGATATAGTCCACCAAGTTACCCATAAGTTGCATGTATCTCTCTATGTAAGAACTTCTGCCTGGCAATCTATTTATTATTCTTTTATATATTTGATTCCTGATTGACTGTTATCACCACCGAAATAGGAGATGCTTTGAAGACAAAAAGGAAGTGATTCAAGTTGTTAAATAACAAGAATTTGCCCTCCCCAAACCACCCCTCTTACCCCCCCCCCCCACAATCCCCACACACAAAAAAAAAAAGAGGATTTGATTTAGGTAGTGTTAGGTAAAAATTCTCAAGAGTTTCATTAGCATCTGCTGCTTCATGCCATATATACAGTTATGTGACATTTGTTTGTACATGAAAGCCAATATTGGGTAATGGAGATAGTCTCCATATGTGCTCAAATGATTGACCTCCTATATCGAGCAGCACCATTGCTGATCCTAATGACTCTTAACTGTTCTTTTCTATGTAGAGAAACAATTTCCCTTCGGTTCGACAGTATTTGGAAACATTTGCGATCCATGTCTACTTGAACTTCCCTTTGCTGGTATGGAATTCTCTTATTAATTCACTTTTTGGTTGTTCTATTCATAAGATTGGATGTTTCCAAGTTGTGTCATTTGACATCTTGTGTGATGATTGGGGCTTAATTTTCCTTATTATATGGTATTCTCCTTTTCCTTAAGTTTATTTTTGTTCTCTTCATGTTTTGTTTTTGTTTTTCTCTTTCCACATCCGTGACATTCTGAATATGTGAATATCCTGGTAGAAAACTTATCCTAGTGTTTCAAGTGTTCCTTTTTCTGCAAGTGCAAGGAAAATTAAGTGCAACACATCGTAGTAAGTAAGCTTTCCCTCAAGGTTAAGACTTGCAACACATCTTGCTCCTTCTATTCCTTTGCTTGAGGAAAATTCAAAACTTTGTTTGCTCTATCTGTCTCCTTTTATTTGACCTTGCATATTTAAGCTTTAATCTATTGAACTTTTTAAGATTCGTCCAATTTTTAATGGAACTAACTAATTGAGCATTGACCAGTTAACAGCCCTCTTAAATGCCATACGTTTTTTGCTGCACATGCAATATTGATTTAGTATGAGATTAACTTTTCCACAAGTTGTTGATACCTCTACAGCATCATCCGTCCCTATTTACTGAGGGGTTGTTTCTTGAGTTACCAATGATTGTGTCTATTGAATAAATGTTCATAATGATTATGTTATTGTTGAAATCTAAGAAAATCATAAATATTGCATAAATGTTCTTACTGATTATGTCATACTCATTTGGAATCCAAGAATTGAGAAACTATCTTATTTTATGTACCCTAGCCTTGTTTTATGTACTAAGTTGTTAACTATCAAATTCTACATGAGTTTCTCTTTTTTCTCGCTCCCAAGCATCTTTGATTCATTTTATAGATGAGGGTTCAGTCTTGTTCATTTTTCGTTTGCAGGTTGGGCAAGAATTAGTACCACTGCTGCGAGATTATAATATGCGGCCTCAGGTGTGCTCTTTCTCATTCCACTTTCTAATAGATAAGATGTTAATACTTTATAGTTACATATGAATTGGAATGGTACAGTATAGGCTAGCATGATCCCTGGCAACGATGACATGTACCGAAGAATAATGGATAAATAGTCACTTCCTTTAGTCTTTCTTACTACTTTTGTCACTTAAAAATGTCCTCACAATTATTTGATTTTTATCTGTCTTTTGTGGTCGAATTTGGGTAAAGAAAACTAATGGAAAGCTTGTACTTAGAAGGGGGGGTACAACATCCTTTTATTGGGCAACAAGACTTTAAAATTGTAAATGCTTTTATCAGCTGGACGTAGTAGTTCTTCATTCTTCTGCTGGAGAATATAATGTATAATCCTGCTACAACATTCACTGTTCAATGGTGACTGTTCTTCATAGCAGGAAACTGTTTGTTTCTTTAATAAACTAACAATGAAAGCTAATGCAAATTTTATATTAAGAAATGTAATAATGTGAAAATTAAAAAGGCAGTGGAGGGGACCAGCATATTAATATTTTTGTTTGCTTGTTTGATAAATTAGCACAACTTCCAATCACTTTAATTGGTTGATAATTAGCACAAATATTGGTTTGAGTTGGGCAATGCCAATTCATACACTTGGTATTCTATCTGGTTGGAACAGAATTGGAGGCACTAAAGCTCAAAGGAAAAATAGGAGTATGATCCTAGGATGCATATGGTGGACTATCTGGAAGGAAAGGAATTCAAGACATTTTGATAACAAAAGCAATCTTATTCAGAAGATAAAGCTTAATTGTATTCGACTTTTGCATTTTTGGTGTAAAGAGAAGTACATAGATGACACAGAGACCCTCATACAATTTCTAGAGTCTCTTTAGTTAATAGTTTAACTTTTATGTGTAGCTTTTGATAGCCTCCTTGTAACTATGGCCTTTCTGGCCCTTTCTGATTAATACAGCTTCTTACCATCTCAAAAAAAAAAAAAAATGAAAGACGTACCCTCCCCCTCATAAGGCAAGGATTTGAAAATGCATTTGTTTAATGCAATGGCCAAATTGTGATTTGTCAGATTGTCATACATGTCCATTTTTGTGGTAGAGGAGGTTAAATATAGCTTTAGAAACTCAAGGATATGTAAGTATCTTCTTTTGGTGGACTGAGGTAGATATCAATGTATACTGATCTACTTTATTTTTTTAAAAAAAGGGGCAGTGTATGCTGGTTTACTTTGTCATCGTGTGACTACACATGCTCGATAAGATGTGTATTTTACGACTACTTCAATTGTTCTGATTAAATTATTGCTTATCCACTAGCTATGACGGGAAAACATCACCTTATGTTTTCTTATGATTGCAGGCTTTATCTTCCTATGTGTTTATAGCTGCAAATATCATCCTTCACTCAACTGAGGAGTACAAGTCCAGGCATCTGAGTGAACTACTGCCTTGTATTATTCCTTTGTTGACCTCACACCATCATACTCTACGTGGTTTCACCCAGGTTGGTTCCTTTGTGGTCTTCGCTGAGCATATTAATTGGCGCTATGATTTTGAGTGGAGATGTTATATTTTCTTTTGCAGCTATTAGTGCATCAAGTTCTTCAAAAATTGTTTCCATCAGATTCTAGTTTCTATGCAACCATGACTTTAGAGGAAAGGTGCTTTCAAGATTTGCGATCGTACTTGCAAGATAGCCCTGACTGTGCGCGGTAAGTTGTGTTGTATGAGCTTGTCTAAGATAATAATTCTGTTTTTACTTTTTTATTCATAGTGTTCCCTCTAGCACAGACAAAAAGACACCATCTCACAGAAGTATTATATGTACAAAAATTAGAACAAACGAGGGTTGAGAAAAAAGTATGTAGAATCTCATCCTTTACCATGAAGGCGGTATTTCTACCATTCGCACAATTATTGGGGGTCATAGGACCCCCGCAAAGTTTAAGTGTTCTTCTGGTAAAACCAGACAAGTTCAGGGGGGAAATATGTATTATCCCAAAAGGAAAAGATGTCAAAAATGTTCAGGTAGACCTATTAATTCAACAACATACCCAGTGTAATCCCACAAGTGGGGTATGGGGAGGGTAGAGTGTACGCAGACCTTACCCCTACCTTGGAAGGTAGAGAGGTTGTTTTCGATAGACCGTCGGCTCAAAAGAAGGTAGACCTATTAATTACAAACAATAATAGAAATCAAACCAAGGAGGAGGAATTGAACTCATACATGGAATTTTTACCTTGAAGAATCCTAGAGAGGTTCAATTGAAGAGATTCAAGGGTTCTTCCCCAAACTCACAAAGAGTATTCTTCAATTATCCAAAAACTAGCTTCCCAAAACTCTAATAACAACTATTAATACTAAGGGTTACATAAGACATAACTAATTATCCAAAATGGCCTTAGGCTACAACTCTAATTAAAATAAGCTAAATGGACTAGTTGGACGCCATCTCCTTGGGACAGCCCACTTGCTCCTTTGTGTTTTCTTACTCTCTTAATTCTTGGTCGCCTCTTTTGTAAATATCCATTTAAGCATATTAAGGATCTTGTGGTCTTCTCTTATCAAAAGGATCTTGTGGTCTTCCTTCCAAACTCTTCTAAAGCACTCTAAACTCTTGATGTTAAGATGGAAGCCTCTAATCTCATGAGTGCCTCTCGTGCCTACATCAAGTTATAATATAATTATGATTTATGGCGTTAGCCAGTGTGCAGAAAATGTAGTGATGTCTATATAATGTGCATAGACTTGAACTAATCATTTCTTTCTTTCCGTCACAGGTTAAGAGCATCAATGGAAGGTTACCTTGATGCTTTTGATCCAAAGAAGTCAGTCACACCAGCTGGAATTTTCAGTACTCGAGTTGAGGTGAGGGATATTGCAGTTTGGTCAAGGCTTAGAGTATCATCTGTCCTCTGGCAGATACATAGTAACATTAGGAAGATTTTTTCTTTGATTGCTGCCTAATGGCTTGATGTGAACTAATATGTTTATGCTAGGAAATTGTCCCTGTGATTGCCCCGCCTAACTTCTTAATGTGAACCATATGTATTTTACACTTGCAGTTTCAGAAGCAGTGGAACTTTAATTTATAGATCCATGTGGTACAACCGTTAATATGAGCATAAAATTGGCTTAGTTCCTTAAAAAGTTTAATCCCCTTTAATAGCTGTTGTCAAGCATACCTTTCACACTTTGGCTGAAGTTGAAGCAATTATAGTGCCAAATCAAGGTTTTGTGACATATTTGCCAGTTTTATCTTTGCCCGCGGACTATTTCTTATTTCTGAAATGTAATGTGCTTCTTTTCTGACTGGTGATATATGTAGGAACTTGAATTCGAATGTGTACCAGCAACCCTCATGGATCAAGTAACTAATTTTCTAAATGTAAGTGCTCACTTTCACTATTTCGTTGTATTTCATGGTTTTGTTGCTCACTTCGTTATTTTCAGGAGACTAGGGAGGATCTCAGATGCTCAATGGCCAAAGATGCAGCAGCTATCAAGAATGAGAGCTTGCTTGTTGACAATGATGGGAAGTGCAAGGAGATATCTGGAAATCTTACTGAAGGGAAAACAGTTGTTCTGCCGCTGCAAGATATATCACTAGATTTCCAAAGGAAGATTACTGTTTCCAAACATGAAATGCAAAGTTTTGCTTCTACCGTCTTGTTGGAAAATGAAGGATCATTAAAATCACTACTAGGTAACTGGATGCAATACTAATTTCTGATATGCATCACAATTTGGTATGAGAAGGTGAATTACATAGAGGAAGCATAATATAAATTGTCCATGTAAATAATTTTTTAGACCAATAAGTTCATTGCTAGAATAATGTAGCTTGTGTGGTTGTCACTTTTGCCACGTAATGTGCTTTCCTGGGATTTCCTCCGTCCCCATCAATTCCCTTAGAGAAAAGCATTTTCATCTCTTACTTTGTTTGTGTTGAGTGTCCCACATTGGTTGAGGTAATGATGAGTTCTTTCCTTATATTTTCTTGGACAATCCTTACCTCATGAGCTAGCTTTTTTTTTTTTGGTTGAGTTAGACCCAGTTAGGCCCAGTGTCCAATTCTTAATATGGTGTCAGAGTCAGACCCATCTCAATTCTTGGTTTACTCAATGTTGGGTGCCATGTTATCTGCACTCCAGATGTCCACCCCTGGCCGTGCGAGGACCGGTGTTAAATATCCCACGTTAGTTGAGAGAATAGGTTTTTGTCTCCTTATATGTTCTTGGACAATCTTCCCCTTATGAGGTAGTCTTTTTGGGTTGAGTTAGACCCAATGTCCATTTCCTTAACATCTGAAACTACAGAAAAGGATGGAAAGGAAAGGAGAGTGTAGAAAAAATTCCATTCCCTTGCTTTGTTTTAGGTAACTACCAACGTTTTTGACTTATTCTTCAAATAAGAAGCCAAACATGAAGATACTAGCTCTAAAATCTCCTCACTTCTATGTTGGATAGAATATCATAGTATAACAGTTCATACCGTAAAGATTACTAGCTTGAAGTTTCTTATTCGTTGTCAGTTATTACTTATCTCGGGATGTGTTTAATTTTGTCATCGTGCAACAAACTTGGAAATTATGGACTTCTACAATTTACAAAGTTAGGGCCTTGAATTGATTTAGTTCTTCTACAAAATGGAAATACTATTTCGCAAACTGGGAATTACATGATTGATGATTGTTGATGCACATTTTCTAGTAAGGACTTCACTAGTTTCTGTTTATGTAAAGTTTATTTGCTCCTATTGATGTCATAGAAAAGCTGCCTTAATGCAACTTCACTTATACCTTCTTGTCACTGACAAATAAAGGTCAAACTCCATTGCTAGTCTTTGAATACAATATATATGTAAGCTTAACCTTAAATTAGATGTGACGCTGTCGACCCTTCAGGAGTTACTTGCTGTAGTAATATGTTAAGTAATCATGTGAACTTGTATGATTCATAACTGTAGTCATGTGCTGAAAGTTATGAGAAGGGTATTTCTATCGCTTTCCACAATTTATATCTCAAGTATTTTCAAGATTTGTATTTGATTGATTGTCCTACGTGGTGCTTCTCTGTAAATACAGACATAGAAAAGGAAGATCATCTTCTTGATCAGTTGCTGCACTTAAAAACTGTAGCTTTTGCGAAGTCGGAAGCAAGTCGGCAAGATATTATCCTCGTAGCATCACTAATTGACCGGATACCTAATCTTGCAGGATTGGCACGAACTTGTGAGGTGTGCAATCACGTTGTTGTTTCTGTGCTTTGTGGATTTGGGTATTAGTATGTGCACGTTTATTTTATTTTCAGGAGGTTCATTGTTCTTTCTGATTGACTCGTAAGCAGGTATTTAGAGCATCTGCACTGGCCGTTGCCGACAAAAATGTAGTGAAAGACAAGCAATTCCAATTGATCAGGTTTTGATAGTATTACTTTCATCTTTTGCTTTGTTTAAACTGCATGTGCTTGGGCTTTTCTTTAATTTTTCACATTGCAGATGCAAAGAAATCTGAAGCAAGACAGGTTGCAGTGAAATAGATGAATGATGAGATTTCTTGCCTTCATATAGAGCATAACTAAATTTTTCTATATTATTCATGTTAATATAAATGAGGATCTGATGACATCCTTGAATTTAATAAAGATGATGTGGTTGCTGCTGATGCACAATTGAAAGAAAAACTGGATTGCCTGATATAATGACTAACCCACAAATTCTTTGAAGTCTCGTAATATTTCAATTCTTTGTGCAAAAAATTAATGGAGTGTGCCTGTGCACTTTGACTTATAGATTAACATTATTGTCAAGGTGATTTTAGTGAAAGGAGCTGCGTGTTTACAGCAAATGGTAACAAAATGTACAAATCAACTGAAATTGTCTTTTGATAAATAACATGAAGAACCAAGAAAATACGCATCAATTGATAAATTACTAAATGAACCACCTTGATAAGAACTTCGAAAAAAAACTTCAAAGCTTTTCTTGATTGGTCAAAAGAAAAAAACAAAATACAAAAGAGAACTTGAAAGTGTTTAGTGAGCTGGAATTTCACAACTTGAAAATCCTCAATGTAATTTTTTTTGTCATTTGGTATTTTAGATGAGCACTACCAATGAATGGGAAAGTACCTGGATAGAGAAAAAATGTATTTTCTAAGTTGGAGAGGAAATGCTTGGTTACATGGATAATCATGATTATGGGCTCCTCTGCAACTGACCTCTGCACCTGACTGGAATTATTTGTTGTATGTGTAGTGTAACTGCGGAGAAATGGGTACCCATTGTTGAAGTCCCAGTTAGTAGTATGAAAGTTTTCTTGGAGAAGAAGAAGCAAGAAGGTTTCTCCATCTTAGGTCTGGAGCAAACAGCAAACAGCATTTCTCTTGACCGATACGTGTTTCCTAAGAGGACGGTGAGTTTCATACAGTCAACATCGTGGTTTCTTCTTCTTTCCTTGAGTGAAAATTATCTTCACCAGTTTTGATTATAGATCTTCATTCTTGTTGCAAATTGAAGGGCCACATGCATGTGCCTAAATAGTAAGACTAATGAAGTAGCATATCTTCTGTTTTCTGTTAATTTGATGTGCTATTTTATACCACATCAATATTTTTTTAATGTTTTATAATATTGTATGCCACGTGGTTTGTATAAGAAATGCTTAGGACAAAAGAGAGTGCTTTTGCTAAACTTGGAAACGTGTGTATCACTAAGTCGACAATACCAATCTCTAGTGAAGGCACACCGCTACTTTTTGAAAATTCCCTTTCACGAAAGGAATTAAAAGTTACGATAGTAAGTAGTTTTAGATAATTATTATGACCTTCCGAAGTTTGTGTTTTTGTTACTGATTTTATTCATGATTCATAAAATAAATTGATATATTGATGTTATTCATGATTTCTGTAAGACATCACCTTTGTCATGAGCCTGATGATTGGTTGAATATTTTTAGGTCTTAGTCCTTGGCCGAGAAAAAGAGGGTATACCAGTGGACATCATTCACATCCTGGATGCTTGCATAGAAATTCGACAGTTGGGAATAGTTCGATCACTCAACGTTCATGTCAGTGGTGCCATTGCACTTTGGGAATATACTAGGCAGCAAAGATCCAGTAGCTACTGAATTACAAACTTTGCTTTCCTCTGGAGTGCAACATAGCTAATTGTTTCTATCATCCTCATATTTACTGTATAATTACGAGGCACATATGTTGTATTATATGTACCACTCAGTATGTGGTGATATTATTGTTCTTGAGGAGCTCCAATTTTGTGTTACGAATGTCCACTTTGCAAGTGATTTGAAGCTGAGGGAACAATTCATCATCCTTATTATTTAGTATTAATTATTATTTTTCTCCAGCAAGTTGTATACAATTTACTGCTACAAGTTTTGATATCTCAATGAAATTTGCAAGTAATTGCTTTTTTCTGCTACAAGTTCTGATGATTGGATATTTTCTTCCCTTTTTTCTCCCTGTGCTCTGTACAGCCACCACAAAAGCAGAGCTGATCTCTTACTTTAGGCCTTAATTTGGTTGCTACCACTTATTGCAGAGAATTGTCAACTCTATTTAAGAGATTACTCAGCCACCTGATTTCTCAGGTTCAAATTTAATTTTACCTAGGGTGTTTAGGTCACGTTTGCAATTGACTCGAGCAAAGTCTACTTTACGCAAATGAGACCTATACTCTAACTAAAGGCACAAGGGCATATCAAGGACAAAAGAAGAATTGCACGTGTCTCCTTGTTGAACGAAGTCTAGGGTAAGAAAAAAGATTGGTGTGAGAACGTTATGTGAAACAAACAAAAAAGCCAACTGAAATTCACAGGACAAAACTTTTGAAGTTTAGACTTTAGACAAAAGCAAAAAAGAGATAAAAAGTCAGCAGAAATAAAGTCTCCTCACCCTTAGCCAGTAGTCTCGGATCGGTGTGGAGTTGTCTTTGTTAGGAAGCGCTTAGTGGGACTTCCGGCGGCTTGAGTTTCAAAGTGATTACTGCACACCTAGTGGGATACCAAATAAAAAAAGCCAATGCTCTTGTAGAAATTTTGAAATTTGTAGCATTATACTTATCCTAGTGGTCTGTTAGCATGAATGCATGAACTACTCCTACTCAAATTTAGAAAATAAAGATAGAAGAAGAAAATTCCCCCAAATGATAACCCATCCCACACATGAAGTGGTGCAAAACCAAGTGGACTGGAGAGTGGTTTGAAAATGAGAAAATCATGCATACCAAACAATAGTCTTTTTAAGGTGACTACTTTGCCTCTCATTCAATGTTCAATACACCATATTTCTAGTAATGGCAACCATTTTAACCTTCATTGCCCTCTCTTTTGTCACTACGTGGGAGCCCTTCATAGCAAATGCAAATATCTTCATGGTTCTAATGAAAGATGACCCTTTTGTATCTACAAAATCAAAGTAAAAACTCTTGCCTCTTTCTTAGTTTTTGTCTAGCCATAAAGCATGCAATTTGCTTTTGTATTGCTTATTATCCCAATCTTTTTGCAGGAATTTTGAAGATATTGATATCTACAGAGAAAGGATGAGAAAACAACATGACATGCTTCTAGGATCTCTCCTAGAAAGAAGTGTATATACCAAAGTTTACAGCTATACTCATTTGATCAATGGATTTGCCATTCATTTGACATCTGATGAGGTAGGCATTTGAAATTTTTATTAGCCAGTACAGTCAAACCTCTCTATAGCAGTCATCCTCTATAACAACATTTCACTATACCGGCCAGGTTTCTTTGGAACCAACTTTCATATTATATTATATGTTCTCTATAACATCTCACTTTAGCAGCCCGAAAAATATCTGGACAAACGACGTCGTTATAAAGAGATTTGACTGCATTTGATTTTTGACTTCCTCGGGATTGATGTTTTAAACATGTTATTATTTTTGTTGTTGACTAGCTAAATGCTCAATGAATTGTAAGTGTTACATTGCTGCAGGCTCTTGATGTTCTGCAGAATGCAGAAGGTGTTGGAGCCATTTATGAAGATGTGAAGATGAAGAAGTTGACAACACATACACCTGACTTTTTAAGACTTGCATCTGGTGTCTGGCCGAAATTAGGTGGTCCTACGGCTTCAGGAGCAGGCGTTATGATTGGTATGATTGACACGGGAATCAATCCATTCCATCCGAGCTTTTTGGCTCAAGCATCAAATGGTGCTGGCCGGGGTACAGTTGTGAAAAGTGGAAAATTCAAAGGGAAATGTGTGACTGGGGATAGATTCCCGAGAACTGCCTGCAACAACAAGATAGTTGGAGCTTGGAGCACAATATTTTGCAAGAGCTGCAACTGCTGCTGGTGAATTCAATGCCTCTCGTGACTATGCTTTGCCTTTTGATGCTGATGGCCATGGAAGGCAAGTGACTTAGCATGAACCACATACATAGTATTGTTTTATATGACCTTTTTGACCATTATTGTTTTGTTTCATTTGATATTTTTGAATGATGATACATGTGCATAATCTAAGAAAGATGTTTCACAATAGCAGCCATACAGCATCAACTGCAGCAGGAAATCATCATGTTCCTGTCATCGTCAACCATTTCAACTATGGTTATGCAAGTGGTATGGCTCCAGGAGCAGGGTACTATTAATGTTATTCTTCCATCTTTTTATCAAGAGGTTTACATTTGCAGTTTGATCTTCGATAAAGAAAAATTATTCTGCATTTTCTAACAGGATTGCTGTGTATAAGGCCATGTACTCTTTTGGAGGTTTCATGTCAGATGCTGTGGCTGCAGTAGATCAGGTTAAGAATCGTCAATGAATAGTAAATAACATATTTAAGCATCTTTCCCGTATTTTTTAAATTTTTACTTGTATCTTTATTATTTAGGCAGTGGAAGATGGAGTGGATATACTAAGTCTTTCTGTAGGACCAACAAGTGTTCCTTCCGGTCCTTCTGCTTTCCTCAATGTTCTTGAAATGCAGCTTCTATTTGCAACAAGAGCTGGTGTTCTGGTTGTTCAAGCTGCTGGAAATGGCGGTCCTTCTTCAATTTCCATTCTTTCCTTTAGTCCCTGGATCACAAGTGTTGCTGCCTCTACTACGGATCGTAGATATAATAATTCAATTGTTCTAGGCAATGGACATAGCTTCTCCGGCAGTGGACTTTCACGTTAAGTCCCCTTATCCCCTTAGATGTTCGTGTTATCTATATTCTAGTGGCTGCTGCTTCCTTTTTTTTGTCACTGAAAATGAGGTCTTCGCGTCTTACTTTGCAGCCCCAACGCTTTCAGGAGTGTATTTCCTGCTTGCTGCTGCATCTGATGTTTGTAAAGAGAACAGTACTTCTGCTCTCTTGACAGTTGAGAGCTGCCAAGAGACAGAACCATTCATCCGAACATTAGTTCACGGGAAGATAGTAATTTGCACGTACACATTTGATTTTGAATCAGAAACGGCAAGCATTGACACCGTTGCTGATACAATACAAAAGATCGGGGCTGCTGGCTTTGTACTGACAATGGACCCTGATATTGTTTCCGAACAAATTAAGGGAGCTACAGTGACTTTGTCGGTACCTGGTCTAATCTTGAACAACATGGAAGCCTCTACGGTATCAATCTCATTTCCATAACAACCAGGAACAACATGAATGGTTTCATCTGAAACCATAACTAGTAAATATTGTACATTTCCTAGTTCAATCTCCAAGAACTCCAGGATTTCGAGAAGTTTAACTTAGGGTGTGTTTGGTATGACGGAAAATGTTTTCCTAGAAAACGTTTTATTGGAAAACAAGTGGGTTTCTTACTTATTTTCTAGTGTTTGGCAAATAAGCAAAAATTATTGTCCCAAGAACATTTATATGAAATATAGCAAAAAAATTATAGGGTGAGGAGTGGGGGTTCAGGAGTGGTGGGGGTGGGATGTTCAAGGGGTGGGGGTTGTGGGTGGGATAAGACAATGAACTTGTAACGTAACTTATGGAACTTGTTTTCCCTACTTCCATAACAAAGTCAATTTCCTCATTTTTAAGGGACTTGTTTTCCTAATTTTTTTCCAAAACATTTTGACCAACCAAACATGAGAAAATTGGAAAACATTTTCTGGAAAATGTTTACCTCTATAAAAAGAAACACCCCTTAATCTAAAGATTTTCAACTATTGTATCAGGGAACAAGATTTTTCCAAGCAATAGTTTTCAAGGGCCTACAATATAACTTGATAAGGCTGTCAAATCTGTACTAATCCTGGTGCTCTTTGTTATCTGGTGCAGGCTCTGCGCGAATACTATAACTCGAAAACATTAAGAAGTAGAAGTGGAAGGGCTATTAGTTTCAGATCTACAGCAAGAATTTTAGACGGGAGACAAGCTAGTTATGCCAGGCAGGATCCAGTTGTCATCGTATTCATCTAGAGGTCCTGATGTGAACAATTCACTCTTAGACACCGCCGATGTCCTTAAACCAATCATCATGGCTCCAGGATCCTCGTTATGGGCGTCCTGGAGCCCTATTAGTGAAGGCGATCAATACATCAAAGGCATGATTATACAATTCAAGCTCATTCGACACACTTGGACAGCGGTACTCAAGGAATTATCTGCCATCAACCTTATATATTGGTGTCTTTATTTTAATACAGTCAAACCTCTCTATAACAGCCATCCTCTATAACAAAATTTCACTATAACAACCTTATATTTGGTGCCTTTTTATGAAATACAGTCAGACCTCTTTATAACAACATTTCACTATAACGCCCATGTTTTCTAACAGTCATCCTCTATGATAACATTTCACTATAACATTCATGTTTTCTGTGGAAGCGATCTTTCATGTTATGTTATATTATATGTGAAAGAAATAATCCCCTTGATTATTTTCATAAATTGACAAGGTATTTATACAAGTTACAAAATAGGAGAATCCTATTCCTATTCTACTCCTAAAACATTAGTCTACCATAATTCTAACTATACAATTATGGTAAGTGTATAATCCTAATTTAGGTAACCTTTACACTACAATATACTACAAATATACTTTCCTTATATACAGATTTGTTATTGTTCCCGTGATGGGCACTTTGCCTTTGTTGAAATTTGGTGTTGGGCCTCTACAGTCCATCGCCTTTGGGCCTTTATAATTTCTTTGTTTGGATTATGCAGATATACCCGTGGTATACACTATGTATATCAAGTGTATATCACGGGTATATTCCCTTGTTTAACACACCCCTTGATCATAGCGCCGCGGTCTTGAGCCGAGATCGTCCCTAAAATCTTCAAAGAGAACCATTTGGTAGACCCTTTGTACAGATGTCTCCAATTTGATAACGAGACGGGACATGGCATACGCGAACGTGACCCTTTGCAACCTTTTCACGGACAAACTGAATGTCCATTTCCATATGCTTGGTGCGTTGGTGTTGAACTGGGTTACCTGAAAGGTAGATGGCACTAATGTTATCGCAATATACCAAGGTTGCCTTCGAATGGGACAATGAAGCTCCAAAGCAAATTACGTAGCCAACATGATTCGGAGACCACATTCGCTACCGCTTCGATATTCGCCTCTGCACTTGAGCGTGATAGAGTTGCCTGACGCTTTGCCGACCAGGAGACCAAGTTGTTGCCAAGGAACATACAAGATGGCAGTCGACCGTCTGGTGTCGGGACAACCACCCCAATCGACATCCGTGTAAGAGACAAGTGTGGATGTAGATAAAGGATACAAGTGCAACCCATAGTCCAGTTGTCCCCTGAATATACCGAATGATGCGTTTGATTGCATTCATGTGCTCAACTCGGGATCATGCATGAATAAACACACTGCTGAACCGCATCACGTAATATCCGGTGCTGGTAAAGGTAAGATCTTTGGAAGGCCCTGCAAGACTACGATGGCGGGTCGGGTCCTCGTATGGTGCACTGCCGCGGCACTCGACTTGGGGTTTGCATCAATCGGGCGTGGAAGTGGACTTACAGGATGACATCCCGACCCTCTCTATGATCTCGGCAAGATACTTTCGTTGAGACAAAAACAAGCCACCTGAATGACGCTGACGGCAATCCCCAAAAATAACTCAAAGGCCCTAAGTTTTTCATCGCAAACTCAGGCGAGCATGGTCATGATAGATCGCGCAAGGCATCGGAAGAGGCAGTCAAGATGATATCATCCACATACAACAGAATGTAGGCCAAGGACGAACCACGGCGGTAGATGAACAAGGAATTGTCTGACCTGCTGTGAGTGAACCCAATAGTTGAAACAAAGTCAGCAAACCTCGTGTACCAGGCCCTTGGAGACTGCTTAAGCCCATATAAGGACTTCTTCAACAAACATACATGATGAGGACGGTTTGGATCCCTGAAACCCAACGGCTGATGCATATAGACTGTTTCCTTGAGATCACTATGTAGGAAAGCATTCTTAACATCCAACTGATGAATTGGCCAAGTCTTTGAAAGAGCCAAGCTAAGCACAGTGCAAATGGTAGCCGGTTTGACCACCGGACTAAACGTCTCACCACAATCAATCCCAACCTGCTGAGTCTTACCATCACCCACAAGTCGCACCTTATGTCGAGCAAATGACCCATCTGAATTCTCCTTATAAGCAAAAATCCACATAGACCTGATAACATTAATACCATATGGACGGGGCACCAACTCCCACGTCTTATTATCAATAAGAGCATTATATTCATCAGTCATAGCAATTTTCCAATTAGGGTCATTTAATGCGGACACAAGATTGCGGGGCAAGGGGGATTTAGAGACATCAGAATGTAAATTAAAATGTCTTTTAGGTGTAAATATACCCCGCTGACTACGAGTGACCGGTCTATGACTCGAGGAAGAATTGAGAGAATTTTTTGGGGTCAGGACGGGTGGCCAAGAGACGATGGGCTGCCCAAATCGGAAAATCGAATCATCAATCGACCAGTTCAGGTGGTGGGATCGCCCAATTGTTGGGACCGATCCAATAATCGAATCGGCGCCGGCAGATCTTTGGGTCCAGCGGTGGGCGCATTGGCGGAATTTGGGTGCGGGAGATGTCCGAAAAAATCCGAATAATATACGGGGATATTTGTTCATCCAAAAAATTATACGACCGAGGCTCGGGAGTATGAACTTTCGCAAAAGGAAATTGGTTTCATCAAAAAGGAGGTGGCAATTAATTATGATTTTATTGGAGGATAAATCAAAGCATTTATAACCACGATGATTAGACGGATAACCCAAATATACACACGGGGTAGACCGAGCCTGAAGTTTGTTAATTGTGGTGGATGGGAATAACGGAAAACACAACACCCAAAAACCCGAAGATGAGAATAAGGAGGGTTCTTATTATACAGTATTTGGAGGGGGGGAAGAATATGTCAGACCTTTAGATGGAATTATGTTAAGAAGATATGTGGCCATTTGTAGAGCATGGTGCCAAAAATATGGAGGTATGGAGGCATGAATTAAGAGAGTTCGGACAATGTTATTTATGGAACGAATTTTGCGTTCGGCCTTCCCATTTTGTGAAGATGTATGAGGACACGAAAATCGAAAATTGATCCCATTATTAGCACAGAATTCCCGAAACTCCCTATTGTCATACTCTTTCCCATTATCACATTGAATATTTTTTATTTCTCTTTCGAATTGAGTACGAATGAACGCTCTAAATTTGATGAAGACGGAAAACACTTGTGATTTATTCGCAATTGGAAACGTCCACAAAAATCTAGAATTATCATCTAAAAAGAGAACATAATATCGATGACCCAATGAACTAAGAACATGAGACGTCCATAGGTCGCTATGAATAATATCAAATGGCATTGACGTATGAGAATTGGAGTCTACAAATGGCAACTTAACAATTTTTCCTAATGAACAAGACTGACAAAGTGGAGTACGACTCGTACCCTTACAAGAAATAAAGCTATTTTTATCTAAAACTGATAAAATAGAAGATCCCGGATGACCCAGGCGAGCATGCCACACGGAAGGAGAGATGGCTGCAAAAACTGACGGCAAGGCTGGACTCGATGGACTGAAACCGGGCATGATAGGATACAGATCCCCCCTACTATCACACCTCATGAGATGGCTCCCCGTCTTGAAATCCTTCACAGAGAAACCAAAAGGATCAAATTCAACGGAAACCGAATTGTCAGTTGTGAACTTTCGGACAGACACTAAATTTTTAATCAATTTAGGAGCATGTAAAGTATTTTTCAAGAGAAGGGGTGGATTGGGGGGAGACAATGTTTTCTGACCATACCCTAGGATTGGAATAGAACTGTCATTACCAACAATTATCCCCCGAGGGGTGCTCAAATTGGAATAAGATGAGAGAGTACCTGATTCGGAAGTCATGTGAGTCGTGGCACCGGTGTCCATATACCAATTTGGGTCCGGTTGAGTTAACCCCAACGTGTGCATCGCGGCCTCGATATCGGTTTGAGTGGGGCCTGCTGCATGATGGGCTTGCGGAGGTCGGGGCCCAAGAATTCCTGTCCGTGACGGAGCTGGGCCGTAGCTGCTGGAGCTGCTGCTGCTGGGCCACTGGCCAGTGGGCCGCCACTGCTGGTTGTTGGGCCTGAACTGTTGGCCAGCCCACTGGCCACTGGAATTTCCTGCTGGATGATAAGGGCTGCTGTTTGGATTATGCAGGATATACCCGTGGTATCTATCAAGTGTATATCACGGGTATATTCCCTTGTTTAACAATATGTTCTCTATAACAACATTTCGCTATAGCAGCCAAAAGAATATCAGAACAAAGAACGTTGTTATAGCGAGGTTTGATTGTATCAATTGTTTCTGATTTCAAGAATGGTAATTTAAAAACACGTCCTTTTAACTGGACAGAATTTTGCACTATTAATTGGAAGTATGGCTACTCCACACATTGCTGGAATTGCTGCTCTAATAAAGTAGAAGCACCCAGGCTGGAGTCCTGCAGCAATCACATCTGCAATGATGACAGCTGCAGATGTAACTGGCCACTCTAGTACCCCGATTTTAGCCCAGCAAACCAACCAGCTAACTCCGGCTACTCCGTTTGATTTTGGAGCCGTACTTGTCAATCCATCTCGAGCCATTGACCCCGGACTTGTTTTTAAGGCAAGTTTTAAACACTATGTGCTGGTTTTATGTTCAGTTCCAGGAGTTGACGAAATGTCTGTAAGACGGGCAGTTGGAGTTGGATGTCCGAATAAGAAAAAAGCATGGTGCTCGGATTTAAACACGCCAAGTGTGAAAATTTCAAATTTGGTAGGCTCGAGAAATGTGATGACGGTGTAGACGAAAGTACGTGGTGCTTGTGCAAGAACCTCTGGGAGTGAGTGTTTCTGTAACGCCACATGTGTTTAAGATCATTGCAAATGCTTCAAGACATATTAACATTGTCCTAAATGCAACTCAAACAACCAATACGTACTCATTTGGCGAAATCGTGTTCCAAGGTAACCGTAACCATACAGTTCGAGTGCCTTTGGCTGTGTTTGTAAGCAGCACTTTACATTCATGATGCTCTTGTACGTATCTTCATTAAATAAAGTTTTGCTTTCTAGCATACACTGTAATGCAGTTTACCTAAATAAGAGAAAATCATTCAGGTAACCTTCTTCTAAGCTTGAAAGAAAAAAAGTACAATGAAATGAAAAGGGGACATGAAAGTAAGATTTGATAGCAATTATCACTCTTCAGTTGGTATAAACCTTTGAACACCTTGATTCTTGAACTTAGGTGATGAGTCTGTTCATCGACGACTGTTTCGTAGTGAAGCAAAAAATTTGGAGAATAGGCCAGGCTTTCTTTGAACCTGAAAAAAGTGAGTGTATATATAATGCAAAGATTTCTGGAAAAGCTAGAATTGTATTATAACTTGTGAGTGAATGACTTACTTGAAAACTTTTCACCATGGCTTTTATTTTATTGGTTTTAGAAGCCATATTCTTCTTCTTCTTGGATTTCCTATTCTGAGACATGAATGATCTAAGGAACCTTGGCATAGCAAGTTTCCAGTTTCCCATACAAGTTGGAAGAGTTGCATGTTTTGGCTTGTTTTTCACTGCAACAATCTGAAAAAAATACTTCTGAGGACAGTAAGAATCATTGCACGTACATAAATGTGTATCATACAACACGTTAAAATGTTCTGATAGTGTAATAGTAATTCTTTACACTATCAGTGTATATAAGTTAAATCTTTTAAATAATACATATGTTAGTGAGATTAGAACCTGAGAGTTCTGTCTTTGGACTGGCTTTGGAACTAAAGGTGTTGATGGCTGTGATCGATTAGAAGCTCGAAGATTTCTTGAGTATTCAAGAAGCTGAGCTTTCCTATTGTATCCTCCACCATTAACAACATGTCTAACATGAAGATGTTGATGTTGATGGTGATGATGATATTTGTTAATTGTTGAACTGCTCCTTCTGCTTGGCCCCTCTACAAGAACTGCCACATATACAGTCCTTTCTCTCAAGTATGTTACCTAAACAATCCCAAAAAAGAAAGATTAAGCATCACTTTCTCAAGAAAATCAAAAGAAAACTAAGGATGATCATAGCACTAACCATTCTTGTTGGCATTTCCTTTTGTTATTGATGGTGGTTGTATATGTGATCCGTTTGCCAGAACCAAGGGTCTTTCTGTAGAAACCTCCACAAACAAATACGTTTCTTATGATTTTTTCGCTCTTTCCACACATCTGGATATCCCGGGGGCGAGGGTGGGGGTGTTATTGGAAGAAAGAGTGAAAGAAGTATAGGTGAAGATTTTTGAGATAAAGAAAATATGAGTCTAAAAGGTATAGAAATGAAATAGGAAAATGTTGGTTGATAGTTTATAGAAAGTGACATGCACGCCTAAAGAAGAAAGATAACCAAGTCTTAGTTCATTGTTAAGATCGTAACCGAATATATTAAAATAAGGAAGGTCCTTCCAAATATGAAATCTAAATTATGATTAAGATACATGATTTAAAACATAAACAATGAAATCTACATTGAAAAGGAAGTACTTTGTCATTGCTTTGTGTTTACTTTTTCTTTCTCCTTTTGTCATTTGTCATTTGGGTGATGATAAAGTATAAAGTGTTGTATATGGTTAGTTAATAGGGACATTTAAATCAGTAAACTTAATGAATCAACGTAGGTGGATTATATGATATGCTACTTCATATTTTATTGGAAGCCTATAGCAACCACTCCTTAATTTTCCCTCAAATACTGTTGACAAACTCAGGTAAGGTGCCAAGTTTAAATTAAGGGAAAATGATTAAATTTGCCCACAAACTTTCGATTAAGGATCATATTTGCCCTCCGTTAAAGTATGGGGTCAAATATACCCTCCGCGTTAGTAAAGTTCACATATGCCCTCTGTTGGACGGAAATCCCATGTGGATGCCACATGCGATCCACGTGGAGGACACTAAACACATGGCATGTGGGACTCACACCAAACCTCACCCACTTCTACTCCCTCCGTTCACCGTCTCCCGCTGCTCCGGATAGGAGTTCCAGCTCCGGTGAACCGGAGCAGCCAACAACCACCAAGATACAGGTCGGGTCATCTCAACAACCGTCAAACGACCCCTTAAACACCCAGCAAAAAAACTAAAAAGCTCAGAGAAAAAGAATGAGGAGTTGCAGAGGGTAGAGTTAAAAGTTCAAAGGGTTGTTGCTCCTCTCTGCAATACCTATGATTTTAATTTTGTTGTGTAAAAAAAATAAAATGAAATTCAACAGCCCTCTTGCAGTTAAACAGTATCAAACGACCCCTTAAGTGAGAATCATATTGTAATAATAATAATTGTAGTGTAAATTCTGAGGCAGTGATGATGATTTTCTTCTTTATTTATCTGAGCTAATCGATTAGGGCAGGAGAACAATCGAACCCATATCTTGGCGGGGCGACCCGGAAACTGGTGTTGCAGCATGGCGGTGATTCCAGTGTCTCTTTCACTATCGTAAGTAGATTTGAGCCTCAATGTTTGATTTTTCTTAAATGCAGCTGGGAGACCTTTATTTTGGCGGGGCAACCCGGATACCAGGTAACCTGCAAACACAGTGTCTTTCCACCATCTACACCGGCAACATTGAATGCTCCGGCGGAAGTATTAAAAAAAAGAGATAATTGATGACATGTGTTTATTGTCCTCCACGTGGATCGCATGTGGCATCCACATGGAATTTCCATCCAACAGAGGGCATATGTGACAACTTTACTAACGTGGAGGGTATATTTGATCCCATACTTTAACGGAGGACAAATATGATCCTTAATCGGAAGTTGGAGGGCAAATTTGACCCTTTTTCCTTAAAATTAATAAGAAAATGGAAGTTTTAATTAATGGAAAAATTTGAGCTAAAATCTTGTCCACTGATAATTAAAAGCTAATTGTAGGTAACGATCTACAATGAACATGGACAGGTAACTTAAAAAAGGGAATAATTAATCTATCGTAACTGATCACAGCAAACATGTAAAAATTCGTTGCACTTCAGGATACAAATAAAAGATTTTTCTAATTTACCAGGACTATACAAGCTTAGACAAAATGATAATTCAATATTTAAAAAGCGTAACTTTCCTTTTTCTTTTTTGTAATTACTGTCCTTAGTATTTTGTTCAGATTTTATATAAGAAAGGAATGTGGGTATTTCAGTTGCTTCTAATTTTTATCCACACCTGGCTTCATATAGTTCATGCTATAAAGTAGGTCCATCTTTGGAACATCAGTTGTACCATCTGATAATTACACCCCAACAGTTGAATCAGTGATCTTGTGGCATGTAGAAGACACCTTTGTTAAGCAAATAAATGTAGTTTTCCAAATTATAATGGGACAACAGATTTTTTTTTTTTAAATGAATGTTTTTTCTTTTGGTAAGTAAAAGCTTTATTTACCAAAGTATAATGTGTACAAATCAACAAAAAAAGACAGCAGAATTCGGACAAAAGGCCCCAAATCTGTATTCATCAACATTATCAACTAACAGCTAACTATATTTCTGATGTTCTAAGTTCCAAAATTGTTTACAACTTAGCTAAGTATAGAAACAAGATCCTTAGCTAAGTGAATGCAACTTAATGACTAAACATTTGGTTAGTGTCTCATTCTTACAACAGTGGCATAAACGGTAAACCATGAAGCAAGCAGGGTCCTCTTCCACCCAATGAATAACAGTATTAGTTTCTTCAGGTTCATGGTAATCCAGTACTCAAAAACTACGAGTGAATTGATCAATTCTGGACAATGTTACATCAAAGTATCATTTACAACAAAAAACTTAGAAATTTATCAATCTAACAAAAACCATTAGCAAGAGGTTGTCACAGAAGAGCCAATTACAAGCACAATAGTAACCGATTTTTCAAGCCAATAAGCTGTCTGTTCCAACTCCGATTAGTGCCTCGAATACTGAATGAAGCATAGAGTTACAATATCTGCAAACAAGGCTCCAATTTAAAGCATGACTATGACATCTGACAAAATAATATAAATAGATCAGCTAAAAGTTTGTTTACTACATAGAAAAGAAAAAAAATCAGTGTCAAAAACGAATTGAGAAAGGAAAGAAGATACATTAAGAACTAAAACAAAATGGTGAATACAGATTTTACGCTCTCTTTTGACTAGCATTGTGTGATCACCTAAGCAAAATCCTCCAAATGTAAGAAAATCAATTGTGTTCAAGAGTCCTTTGAATTGCTTGAACTCTCATCTTTCCAAGACGCTTGCCATTGCTTGTCATAAAAAGTAGACTCTTCCACCAACTTTTTCAGTGTTTCTATATCCTCATTCTTGCGTATCAGAAGCACACCGGCCACAGCTACAAACAATAGTGTTTTGCAAAAGAAGTTGCCCATTTGGTCAACAAGGCCTACACCAGTCAAGCTATCCACAAAATAGGCCATAAAGAATCCAACCATTGCAGCACGACCTGCATAAGATTTACGTACTCTATTAATTTATCAGTTTAGTAAAGATATATCTAGAGCTTTGTATTTAAGAAATAGGGTATAAGCAAACCATTGAGAAGTTCAGCTTCAGGAAGATGGAATCTCTTCATCCATGCCCACCATGGAATAATGGAGGTGTCAAAAAGCACCGGCGCTTCATTACTTGATGACTCTGGGTTGTCTTCCAACCATTTCCTTCTCCCGACCTCTGCAGATGAATAGCCATTCAGTTGTAATTAGATCAAGCAATTTCATTGAATGCCATAAAAAAGGAGGCCTAAAAAAGGAGATGTAGATGATGTTTGCTACTCTTTATCACTGCCAGCTAAACCTTAAATCGAGCTGAAACAATGTATGATTGGGAGACACATCTATTGTAAGTACATGGCAAGGAAGAAGAAACGAAAAGTTAAAAGCTGTAAGGTGTATTACAGCTTTTGAATAGACTGACTGCTAACTGTTGGCTGACCATAACCTCAACTCAAAGACAGCAATCGAAATGAAGGAAAAACAGTAATATGTAACAGTTACTATTAAGAAAAAGAAACACATCGCTTGCTGGCTTAATGCATCAATTTTCCACAAATCCTCCCTTGTCATATACATCTGATAGAAGTTTCAAGATAATGCAACAACAACATACCCAGTGTGGTCCCATAAGCAGGGTCTAGGAAGGGTAGGGTGTACACAGACATTACCCCTACCTTGTGTGAGGTAGAGAAGATGCTTCTGATAGACCCTTGGCTCAAGAAAAGCATTTTCGGAACACAGGAGTTTCAAGATAATGCATCAAGCATAAATCACATAATTCTTTCCCTCAACAAAGCAATAAAGTCTCTCTACCTTATCAAAAACGAAAGGGAAAGGGTCAGATTTGCCCTCCAACTATGTATTAAGGATCACATTTGCCCTCCGTTAAAGTTTGGGGTCAAATATACCCTCCACGTTAGCAAAGTTGTCAAATATACCCTCAGTTGGACGAAAATCCCATGTGGACACCACGTCGGATCCACGTGGAGGACAATAAACACATGGCATGTGGGACCCACATCGCCACACCACTGCTTCAACCAAACGACCCCTGTACCACCACTCCGACCTCCAACAACCACCGCCGACCACCCCCATTGCGCACACCACTACAATTATACCAGCACAACCACACCATAAATCAAACAACATCACAACGACCAACAAACACTCCGGTGAACCCCATCAAACTCCGGCCAGATCCACGAGCGAGCCCACCACGTCACCACCATCTCCGGCGAACCACAACAACAACAACATCACAACTCCCCGCATCCATCGCTGCTTCGCAACCACCGGCAAACACCAGATGAGTTGTGTAGAATTTGGGATGCCGCTATCACTGTGGTTGAAGCAGTGGTTGAAGCAGTTCTGAAATGTCACCTACCAACCTTGTCATGTACAAAATTAACTCGCTTCAGTAAAATGATTGTAGTTGATTGAACATTAATTGTTGATGATGTTAACCCCCTTTTCATGATTTTAAATTGTTGATGATTACATTGTGTTATCTGCTATACTAAAAGTTGTTAACTTTTCACAACTACACAATCCATCTGGGTCGACCGGGTTAGGGGTTCGACAGTTGGGTGGTTATATGGTGACAATGATCGGTGGGTAGGTGGTTGTCGGGGTTGGTTAGGTTCCGATGAAGGGTGGGGAAAGGGTGTCGGTGACTGATGGGAACGAAGTGACGCCGTGACAGGTGGGTTGGGGAATCAGGTCGGATTGGAATGACGGAGGTGGAGGGTTAGTCGACGGGACGGTGTCGATAGCGGCATCTGGTGGTGTGGTAACGGTGGTTTGGGTAGTGGGGTGAAGGGTGGCGGCTCGTCGACGATGGCGGTGGTTGGCTGCTCCTGTTCACCGGAGCTGGAGCTCCTCGCCGGAGGAGCGGGAGACGCTGAACAAAGGGAGTAGCAGTGAGGTGGTGATGTGGGTCCCACCTGCCATGTGTTTATTGTCCTTCACGTGGCATCCAATGTGGCATCCAAATGGGATTTCCATCCAACTGTGGGTATATTTGACAACTTTGCTAACATGGAGGGTATATTTGACCCCAAACTTTAACAAAGGGCAAATGTGATCCTTAATACATAGCTGGAGGGTAAATCTGACCCTTTTCCCAAAAGGAAAAATATCAAAATCATCCAACTTTGGTCACGAAAGAATGCTAAATAACTACCTTTGCTCCATAAATTATAGAAAGTTCTATTTCTAGGTTACTCCCAGTCTTTTCAATGTTCATCAGCTCCCTTGCTTATGGATTAAAGAACAAAATTACTTCAACCACTTCTTAACCATGCAATTTTTACTTCATTGTATAGTCCAAATATCAGACTCTTGATGCTATTCAACAATAACAACAACATACCCAGTGTAATCCCACACGGTGGGGTCTGGGGAGGTTAGAGTGTACGCAAACCTTGCCCCTACCTTGGGAGGTAGAGAAGTTGTTACTGAAAGACCCTCGGCTCAAGAGAAAACATGACAAAGAAGGTCAGATAAGGTTTGAAACAAGTAAAGCAAAGCTAAGTAAAGAGATCATGGCACAATACGTAATAGATAATAACATGAATCAAAGGACAAGAAACTACACAAGTAATACGAAGCGTGACATTCCCAACTACCTACTACCCTGATCCGTGTCCTTCATACCCTCCTATCTAAGTTCATGTCCTCGATAAGCCTCATGATGCTATTCAATTAAGGGAAAATAATTGTAGCTACTAGAAGTTTCATCTAGAACAAACTGAAGTAAATTTTTGGTAATCATTAATCAAATGAGCTAAAAGAGATGCATGTCAAAAGAACATAAACCAAAACTAGTGTAAAAATGAGCAACATGCAATGTAGAGAGACAAAGACTCACCAGCATCAATAACAGAATCCCAATTAGTCTCTCCACCTTTCTGAAACTCCTTCAAATCCCAAGTCCCACCAACCCATCTCGGATCTTTAAACATCCTCACAACCTCCGGTGCCGTATCTCCGGCAGAAGCCACCGGCGGTGACCCATTAGACTCCTCAACTTTCACAGCACCATCATCTTGAGCAGCTTTTTCTTCAGGTATTTCTGGCTCAACAGTAACAACACCACCAGACCCATTATCAATGGCTCTCGGAGAAACCAAGAAAGTGAGATGGGGTTTCTTGAAACTTAGAGAAGGATAAGGTTTGGATGTTAGGTGGCGTTTGGATGAGGAGAGTGTAGGGAAGTGAAGTGGTGGAGCTGAGAATAAGGCCATTGACATTATTGTGGATGTTTGAAGTGAAGGCTAAGAAAATGAAGAGCTTTTCAGGACATGGTAAAGTGATCTTACAAACAATCCTTAGCCGCAGAAATGAGTAACGACTTCTTGGCTGTTTCTTACATAGTGTAGAGATATAAGGGTCGTTTGGTACGACGTAGAAAAATAATTATATTAGTAATAATGACATTAGTTATGATGATATTATTTTTTATTTACTATTTAATTTAATGTATTAATGCATTGCATAATTTTTAAAAGAATTGATTTTTTATAAAAATATCCTTTATATTCTTTAGTTTTATACACGATTTTGTTTCTTCTCTGAAATCTATTGCACTGTTAATTTACAAAATTATTTATAAGAAAGATTTAAAATTCTTATTACTGAGATAATATTGTCATCGCTGATTATTAGCAAGACTAATTTAAGTTGAATTTTATACATAAAATTAACTTTTCACCAAATGTTTTTTTCTTTTATTACAAATAGGAAGAAAGATCAGCTTTTAATTATTTATTTACTTATGGCAGTGAAAAAATAAGGGTACTTAAACATAATAAACCAAAAAGAAAAAGTCAAAATGAATTTCAACTGTAATAGAAAGAAAGATCAACTTTTAATTATTTATTTACTTATGTATACCAATTAGCAATTTTCATTTCAGAAAAAAAAGACAATTAATCAACAGATTAGTTAAATTATGAACAATTGTGTCTTTAATCATGTTTATGCATGCATTAGAGATCTTTGTATAGTTAATCATGGTTTGCTACATAGTAATGCATAGAATAATACCAAATGGAGTGTATAACTAATACTTGCATTAGTTATACATTGGTTGAAAAATGTATCAAACAAGGTATTAGTAATACACAAAACTAGGCCTGGCCAGTGGACCGGGCTCGGGTCTGGCGGGGTCGGGGTTGGGACGGGACGGGCGAAGGGGGCGGGGTCGGGTTTGGCGGGACTTGCTCCAGTCCCGTCCTGATCCCGATCCCGTCGGAATCGGGGCGGGGTCAGATCGGGATCGGGGCGGGTTTTCCTTTTTTTTTTTTAATAACATATGTATAAAAAAAAACTCAATAAACAAGACAAGATAGTGTAATAAAAACATCACAATGTTATTTTTGTGCCTCTTATATTATTTAATAGACATATGATTTTTTTGTAATATAAATACAATTGTCTAAAATCTAAATTGCAAAAGTTGCAAATTACATAATAAAATTGCAATTAAAAAAATTACATTCTCAAAAAAACCTGTTCTAATTGCTTGATAATTTCCTGTGGTTCTTCGGTTGGAATTAGTATTTGTTGGTCAAATTGATCCATGTCGCTTCCACTACCTTCGGATAAGATTTTGTTGTAGTTTTCGTTTTCTTCTTCGTTGATCTCCGGTTGACCGCACCTTCTCCGCTCCGCTCGTATCCAATCTCTAAATAATACTGCAATTTTCAAGTTGTCTCCGCCTAGTGAGTGTCTGTGGTCTCCTATTTGATATCTGCCGGCAAAAAAAAGCGTTTTCAGATGCAGTTGATGACGATAGAATGCTCAAAACATCTCGGGCCATCATTGAAAGTGTCGGAAAGGTCTTCTCATTCCCCCTCTAGTATTTCAGCAAGTCTTCATGTCTATCTTCATTGATAACTTGTTGGTACGATACAGAACCCTGCAAAACAAAAATATCCAACTCGCTAATTTGGTTAGTAGCAGTACGGACGCACATTCTATCTCTGAGGCTTTCAATACTAACCGCAGAAACAGCATGTCTTTTATGAGGTTGTGTTGAAGATGAAGAAGATGGTATGGAAGCCGGTAAGTTACTAGCATTTTCTTGTTGATAAAACCTATATATTTTTTTGCATTGATCTTCTATGCTAGACAACACTTCTTCTTTAGTTTGTTTAATAGGTGGTGGGTGATTTAGATTTTTGGGACTTGGAGGTGGTTGTACTTCTATACAATCGTAAATAGTTTTAATTAGTGATTTAGTACCGTCTATTTTAATAGTCGGATTTAATACAGCACCAATAATATAAATAGTGAGAATAGGAATAAAATATTTTTTTATTTTGATAAACATTTTTTAATAGCTGCCATATAAGCTGGTTTTTTCATATATTCACTAAGTAATAAAAATATTAGAGTTATATAAAACAACATAGTTGAAATAGTAGGATAATATATACCGGAAAATTCTTTTGTTGCTTGAAAATATTTCTCTAAAAATACAATAAGTTCGGAAATTTTTACCTAATCACTATCTACAATCATATCAGTTGGATTTTGATTATGAGAGTTAAAAAATAAAGTTATAGGTTTTCTATAGTCATAAGCAACAAGTAGTTGCTCGTATAAAGAATTACACCTAGTGGATACTTCTTCTGGAATTTTTCTATAAGGTAGTCCACAATCGTGACAAAATTTTTTATATTCTTTTCTTCGTTGTACTCTATTACTTTTAAAAATAAAGTTTATAGCAAATTGTATTTTACTAAGAATGTCTTGAAAAAAGTGATAGATCATCATTTACAATTAAATTATATATATGGCACACACATTTTATATGAAAATGATCTGTAAAAGATAGAGTTAAACTATTTTTTAAAATTGTAATATCGTAATTGTTAGAAGAAGCGTTATCTAATGTAATAGTCAAAATTTTATCGGTTATTCCATAATAATTGCACACTTGATAAATATTATCTGCAATAAAAGTACTAGTGTGCCTATCATCTATATATCTATACGCTAAGATACGTTTTTGCATAGACCATTTATAATCTATCCAATGACAAGTTACTATTAAATAATCATGGTCGTTAGTACTACGACCTATATCAGACGTGATAGATATTTTCCATTAAAATGATATAATGAATAACGTAAATATTGTTGATATTCATGTGCGAATTTAAATACATCTCTCTTAACAATTGATCTAGGAAAACCGTTAAAAGTAGGATTATATATATCTCTAATGTAATGAATAAAATCGGGAGATGAAGGAAATGAAAAAGGCAAACCCTCCACATCAACTAATTTTGATATTGCTTCCCTATCTCTATGTTTATTGTATTTAGGGACTACAATTCCCCCCGTCATAGGGTTAATTTGACCCTGTACTTGGTCCGTGACAGTATCAGTATGTGAACCTTGTCCCGATGGAGTAGGCGTTTGCGCACCCGGTTTTGAAGCCTGGTATTGGGCATACCTAGTTGGATGAACACTTACTACGTGTCTAATTAAACCCCCCGTCCCATCGTGACCTTTTCCAATTTTAAATTTTAAAACATTTTTACAAATTTTACATATAGCTACTTGATTCTCTACGTCCCTATAAAAAAATGTCCATGCATCTGATTTTAATGGTCGTTTTGCTGGACCTCGTCTCATACTAAGGGGAATAAGAGGCATTTCAGTTGAAGGTGCACTAGTGGGTGTGTTGTCATCAACATTAGTGGGTGTGTTGTCATCAACATTAGTGGGTGTATCATCTAGATCATCGTCTAAATTAAAGTATTCTTGAGTTTCAGAAAATAGCTCCTTGTCTAAATCTAATGGTATTGTAGGAAAATGTTGAGTATCAACAAAATCATCCTGTGTATGAATAAGATGACTAGAAGAAGTACCCTTGCCCTGGTTGCCCCTACTAGAAGAAGCACCCTTACCCTTAAACATACCTCTTAATCCTTTTATTTTAATTATGATAATAAATAATTAAAGATAATAAAATTAAGTGTGCTAAATAAAATAAACAGACAATAATAATTTAATGAAGGAACGAATGTACCAAACGCCGACGTAACGTCGACGTGTAATCGAGAGGTTGAAAATTGATACTTTGCTCGATGGAAGATCCTCAAGCTAGTTGCCAACTTCACTCCCAATTCCCAAATGAATAAATAAATTGGATATTTAGTAAACAATGTAGACCTGTAGAGAGATATATTGAGAGATTAGAGAGATTGTAGGAAGATTTGTGAGAAAGATGAAGAGAAAATGAGTTATTTATAGTTGGAAAATTGGGTTACAGTGTAAATATAATAACTTATGGGTTAAAAATAAATATTAAGGGGTAGGGGGATTGGGGGAGGGGGAGGCCAAAATGGCCGTTGCCCAACGACCAAAATCTAAAATGGCCGTTGGTGCAACGGTTATATTTGCAAAAGGGGGACAAGGGGCGGGATTGGAGCGGTCTCGGGTCTGGCGGGCCTAGGGCGGGCTCGGGACGGGTCGGGACGAGACATTGTCCCGTCCCGATTCGAGTCCCGCTACCGATTTTTTTTTTACTAAGCGGGGTCGGGGCGGACTCGGGGCGGGCTCGGGATGGGGTCAGGTCGGGGTCGGGCCGTCCCGACCCACTGGCCAGCCTTACACAAAACTAATGCATGCATTAATTTTTCTAATACCTTCTACCAAACGACCCTAAGTAGCTAAGTACTTGTGTTGTGTTTAGATGCCTCTAAAATTTATGATATTAAACTAATAATATAAAAATAATTAACTTTACTGTTAAATATTTAGAAATACTTAATATTGATGTTTCATACATATATAAAGCATGAACAAAATTTATTGAGTTAACGTGAGTCATGGACCTATATATGATACTATTGATATTGTGTTTGATTTTACACATAAGAAATATACATGTATTAAGTCATATTATAGTGTATTATATATACTATGTGTTAAGTTGAACTGATTTGATGTAAATATGACGTGAGTATGAAAACAGCCTCTTCCAAAAATGTAGGGTGAGACTGCGTATAATAGACCCCTGTGGTCCAGCAGTTAGTATATGTATGTCCTAGAGACAATCTGTATTAGAAAAAATGTACTTTATACACATTCGTATTATTATTAATGGAGATTAATATTTTAGCATTTGCAATTATTAAATTATTAGTTGATTGTTTATAATATTCTATAATATGCATCTCTAGAGGTTACGTTGTTATTAATAATGTGAGATATTAATATTATAACGTAACTCTTAAAATAGCCTCGACTAATGATCATCGAGAATGGGATATCGATGATACGTGATAAGTCGACATGTGGTCTGCATCACATCCTTAGAGGATGTAGTATGTCTATCTGCTACGAGTAATGGCTACTCATGATAGACACATGGATACTTTGGAAGTATTGGTATACCCTGTTGATATGCTGTTTGTTATACTTGTCTAAAGTATGATCAACATGTGGGAGATAGAAGTCCTTAGACTTGAGGTCAATGCGCACCTTGTCTACAAAGTAATATACTTTAATCCTGTCCTACGCTCAAATGCCTTATAGGTTGAGATACGACTTGTATTTGGTACATTACGATGTGGATTAAAGGTGGTAGTTGAGCCAAGATTATGATTCATTCCTCGAATGTATATGCGAGAGAACACTCAGCTTCTCAGTGATATTAGGTTGACTAAGTCGTTGGTCAACACAATAGACATATTTAGAATATGGTCTAGTTGTCAACTAATATAGATGAGATACAACGATTAAGCCATTTGGATAGACACTTGACAAATCCTAAGCTTGATCGGGTGTGTCGTGAATGAAAGGATTTTATCTCTTACCACATAGAGGTTAAGTTTACTGAATTCGTGTAAACGAACTTCACATATTGAGTTTGTCTTGCGGCGCCGTCTAGGAGTTTCGCGTAGACCTTAATTTGATTAATGTCGATATGTGAAGACATGTAGGGTCACACTATGTCGATTGTTTTTTCGATCTAAGGATGTATTGAGAGAATATTAAATATTCGATTAAGAATCGAGATATTTAAATGAATAATGATTGTTTTAATTAAGTAAAAATTGGATTTTGGATTTAATTAAGAATGTGCGAAAAATAAAACGAGATAGTGTAGGGCCACGTCAGCGCCGCGACGCCCATACCATAGGGCCGCGACGCCATGACCTAATTTGTCTCAAATTTTGGGTCATGCCCAAGGTCAAACCCTAATCCGGTTTGACCTAATTTTCACCTATAAATTCAAACCTACACTTCATTATTCAATACACTTGATTTTCATATCATTATTCTAAGTCTTAGAGACTCAGAATCAAAACACTCTTTCGAACCTCTACCGGATTTCCTAGCTTTCCAAAGGAGGAATACATTGAAGCTTGGAGCTTGCAATCGAAAGGGAATTCACGTGTGCACCCACAGTTCATAAAGATTCCAGATATTGTAAACATGTAAGTACCATTCAAGTCTTATGTTTACAGTTTAAAATTATCCTATAGTCAAACAGTTTTACGTTTGTTGGGTTTGAAACAAGTTTTCAATATCTACTGCGTACAACAACCCAACAAAAACTTGCAATGGTATCAAGAGCCAGGGCTGTTTTGTATGATTATAAGGTAATTAGTTAATAATAATATGGGTTAGAATTTGTTTAAATCTAAAATTTATGTCGTTTAAAGCTTGAAAACCTAATATCTTAAAAGCACATCATCCTTGTCTCCCAAACTATTAAACAATGATGTAATCGAGGAAGTCATTCCGATCTAACTCTTCTAAGTCAATGTGCGTAACCGGTTCATTGCGAACATGGTGCACTGAAGCGAAGAACGAGAAGGGATTGGATGATGGTCGATGAACGTGTTGTTTGATAGTGAAGGGTAACAAAGATGAATCTGCAAATTTGACCCTGAACCAGTTTTAGGGTTTCAGAAATGCGGATTTTGTGCTTCTGAGACGGAGGAGATGGCCCCTCAACTAGCCAACTAATGGCTTTCAATAGCCAAAGTAATGACACTTATTGAGGGGTTACATTCAGCCAAATAATGGCTGAATTCATGTGCCAAGTAATGGAGATTCAATGCTCCAAAATCAGCCCAAAGGTCAGAAGTTTCCAACTTCCCATCGCAACATTCTGCCTCCGAAGCGCGGCGGCTCCAGTGGCTGGCCACCCAATTAGCGTCGCGGCTCCAACGGTGTTGCGCCGCGGCCCTTCACTGCTCCGCGGCGATTTCCGACTCGTTTCATCTTACACTTCGTACACTTCTTCCTTCGTTTACCAATGTGGAATACTTTGTCATTTGGCCAATAACCGTCCATCATTCTATGTCTCAAACGTATTACATACGAACCGATATCTCATTCACTAATGAAATTTGCGATACTTGGCACTACGTGTGCACGTGTGTGGAAACGACGTTTTCGACGTGCGGGGCCCCAATTGTTTGAGTCATAAATAATGGAATATACTTAATTCCAGACCCGATTTATTAACCGATGCTAGTAACTTTAATTATGGCCTAGTGGAACAAAAGTTGAAGCAAATTAGAGTACAAATAATAGGTGAAGTGCATTGACTTTGTGTGGCTTCACTGAGATAGTACATGAAGAATGCTTCCTAGTTCTTCCAATGAGAATTGAACAATAAAAAAAGGGAAGTTCCCGCGTCTGATAGTGAAACTTGCAGGTTTATTCATTCTGTCCAGCTTATTTCTTGACTCAGACTTATTTCATATAATTACTTTAACTAATCAAGATTATATTGGTGACATCAGAAAAGAGAATTAACTAAATCAGGATAATTCCTATCATTTTCAAAGCTATGTCAAGGAATTAAGAGGATATAGTATAGCTAACGAGTAGTATTTCATCAGAGATTGAAGTGGAAGAGTGGTGGTATTAGTTTAATCAAGTCAATTTGGTTGTTAGTTGTGTATTGCATTTCACGTGTAAGAGAAGAAATGCCTGGAGTGGTGGTAATCAGTATTTTAAGAAATTAATTATACTGATTAACATTACTATGTTAATCAGTATTTTATAAGAAATTAAAGTGGTAGTGGTGGTATTAGTTTAATCAAGTCAATTTGGTTGGAGAAGAAATTAAAGTGTAACAGAAGAAATGCCTGGAGAAGACTAGTGAAATCATCATCAAAGTTTAGGGATATATGCATGACTATCAAAATAGAAAATAGAATAAGATAACAAATGTAAGAAATTGTCAAGGGGCCATTGTCCTTACTTAGCTAAATATGAAAATATTAAAGGGTCTATTCTTAAGGGTTAATCACGAACAATTTAAGTTCCAATGGAGGCGACTGAGAAGCTGGCGGAGGCTGCTCGAGTGGGTAATATTGATGTTTTGTATGAGCTTCTATGTTCAACACCATTTCTACTGGAGAGCTTTGAACAGGTGCAGTTTACGGATACACCTCTCCATATAGCAGCCTCAGAAGGGTGTACACAATTTGGTATTGAAATAATGAGCTTGAAGCCTTCATTTTGTGGGAAACTCAACACCGATGGATTTAGCCCCTTGGACTTGGCTTTGCGCAATGGACACAGAGAGACTGTGACAAGGCAGGTTCAATTTAATCCCGATCTCATCCGTGTGCAAAGAAAGGGAAGAATTACACCTTTGCAGAATGTGGCTGAAAAGATGATATAGATTTTATGGCTGAATTTTTACTAGCTTGCCCCGCATACATCGAGGACTTGACCATTCACGATGAGACTGCACTTCATATTGCTGCAAAAAATAGGAACGAAAGTGCATTCAAAGTCCTCTTGGGATGGCTTCAGCGGACTGACAATTTGGATATATTGGACTGGAAGGATGAGGCTGGGAATACAGTTCTGCACATTGCAGCTTCTACAAACCAACCCCAGGCATGCCTTATATATATATATATATATATATATATATATATATATATATATATATATATATATATATATATATATATATATATATATATCCCTTGCCTCATAATCAAGATATATATAACAAAGTATATATAAACATATAAAGTCAAAAAATTAGTGAGTATGCCTCCACCTAGTGCTGGTGTTGAACCATGATGGTTCCCTGAATCATGGCCAGCACTGAACTAGCTCGGTGCAAGTCACGAGAACTTCATGGCTGAACCATCAAATGCTGTTTGACTTTATTAGGGTCATCTTAAAATTAATTGAGAGTTCAATATCAAACTTGGATGTTCTTAATTATTTACTAGTATAACATTCGGAGCTAAAATGACTAGGTTTACTTACTGTTGGAAATTTACTAATGTGGAACTAAGTATATCCCATTATTTATGACTCAAACAATTGGGGCCCCGCACGTCGGAAACGTCGTTTCCACACACGTGCACACGTAGTGCCAAGTATCGCAAATTTCATTAGTGAAAGAGATATTGGTACGTATGTAATACGTTTGAGACATAGAATGATGGACGGTTATTGGCCAAATGACAAAGTATTCCACGTTGGTAAACGAAGGAAGAAGTGTAAGATGAAACGTGTCAAAAATCACCGCGGAGCCGCAAAGGGCCGCGACGCAGCCCCGTCGTAGCTGCGGCGCTAATTGGTTCTTCGGTTACTGGAGCCGCGGCGCTTCGGAGGCAGAATGCTGTGACGGGAAGTTGGAAAGTTCTGACCTTTGGGCTGATTTTGGAGCATTGAATCTCCATTACTACTTGGCACATGAATTCAGCCATTATTTGGCTGAATGTAACCCCTCAATTAAGTGTCATTACATGGCTATTGAAGGTCATTAGTTGGCTAGTTGAAGGGTCATCTCCTTACACTATAAATTGAGGCCTTTGGCTCAATTGTTCACTACACTTAGAAAAATACTACAGAATTTCTAAATTCATTTTCTTTCTCTCTAGTAAATTTACTATACTCAAAGTTCTTCAAGAGTAACACTTGAGTTTCCTTTGCTCAATTGTTAAGTTGTTGTTGTATCTTGAGAGACTATTGTCCGACAACGTAAAAGGAGATATACGAGGCAATCTTGTCTTAAAGACAAAGTGCCATCACTCGACTCAGCAAATCACACAAGGAGTTTGTTTCATTCTTGATTTCCAGTTTTGTTGTAATCTTTAGATTATCCTTTCTAGAAATTGTAATATTTACTTACTTCTCATTCCCTGCAATTGTTGTATCCCACAATTTTAAGACAAAATTCGTTGTAAGTACTTAAAAAGATGACTAGAAGAGAACAACTCGCTTCTGATACTGATGTTGCAGCTACCCAAGTCAACCCCTTTGCCTTCCCCACTGCTCAAGGCACACCAAATGCCTTTCCGGTTGCTCAAGGCTTATCCAATGCCTTTTCTTCTACTCAAGGGAACGCTCATGTTCCACCACCCGCTGGATTCCATCATGAACGCCCAGAAAAGTTCATGGGCTCAAACTTCAAGAGATGACAGCAGAAGATGCTATTTTATCTGACTATTATGGGAATGGCTCGGTTCCTAACAGAAAATCCTCCACAAGCTGGAGATGAAATGGACCCTTCACCTACTGAAACGGCTGAAGGGGGCCAAGGTATCCATGTCATTAATGGCATGAAGATGGTTCTTGATGCATGGAGTAATAGTGATTTCATGTGTAAGAACTATATTTTGAACTACTTGCCAGACCCTCTCTACACGGTGTATTGTACCGTAGGCACTGCCAAAGAGTTGTGGGAGAAACTGCAGAAGAAGTACAACGCACAAGATGCAGGTACTAAGAAATTCATCGTTGGGAAATTCCTAAAATTTTAAATGGTGGATAGCAAGACAGTGATGTCCCAAGTCCAGGAATTCCAAATGATTTTACATCACCTAGATTTGGAAGGTATGAAGACAAATGAGCAGTTTTTGGTTGCATCATTGATCAAAAAGTTACCTCCTTCGTGGAATGGGTTTATGAGTTACTTAAAACTCAAGACAAAGGAGATGACCTTTGAAGAACTTATTATCAAACTCCAAATTCAGGAAGATAATAAGAAGGTCTTGCCTAGGGGTGAACAACCCGCTGAGGCAAAGGCAAATCTGGCTAAGGCCAAAGAGAACCTAAGCAAGAAGCGCAAGTTCTAGAAAGACGGCAAGACCCAAGCGGCGGAGAAGTTCAAAGGAAACTGTCACCACTGTGGGAAACCTGGTCACATGATCAAGGACTGCCGTAAGCTCAAGATGAGCAACAAGAGAAGGCCAAGGCCAAAGGCAAGGCTCAGGCTAACGTCGTCAAAGACAGGCTTCTGGACGACATGATTGAGGAGTTCTCAGCGGTGGTGCTTGAAGCAAACCTTGTTGAGAATCCCATGCAGTGGTGGATGGACACATGTGCTACAAGACACATCTGTTCCAATAGAGATGCATTCTCCACTTATACACAAGTTACTAACAAGAAGATGTTCATGGGTAACAACGCTTCCTCTGACGTGCTGGGGGTAGGAAAGGTAGTCCTGAAGATGACTTCTGGAAAGGAGCTCACTTTGAAGGAGGTGATGTATGTTCCTGAGATTAGGAGAAATTTAATTTCAGGTCATTTATTGGTTAATGCTGGTTTTAGGCTAGTATTTGAGTTCAATAAGTTTGTAATTACCAAGAATGGAACCTTTGTGGGAAGTGGCTTCGTATGTGAATGCCTCTTCAAGGTTAATTCCATGTCTGTAATACGTACAAGCAATAATATTGAAGCTCTTTTTTACTTGCTTGAGTCCTCTAATTTATGGCATCATAGATTATGACATATTAACTACAAGTCCATCCAAACGTTGGTAAAGTTGGAGTTGTTGCCGTCTATCGACGTAAACCCTCAACATAAGTGTGAGGTGTGCGTAGAGGCAAAACTCACAAAGATTCTTTTTTTATCCGCCGAAAGGAATACCACTCCTCTAAAACTTATTCACACAAATATATGTGATTTGAAGTTTGCACAAATTAGAGGGGGGAACACGTACTTTGTGACATTCATTGATGATAGCACATGATATTGTTATTTTTACTTGTTGAAAAGTAAAGACGAAGGCTTTGAAGCGTTCCGACGTTACAAAGCAGAAGTTGAGAACCAACTAAACATGCGGATTAAATCCATTTGTAGCGATAGAGGGGGATAATACATAGCGCCATTTGAGGAATATTATGCCCAATCATGCATTGTTCATCAAATGACGGCTCCATACTCACCTCAGTCGTGTGGCGAAACGTAAGAACCACACATTAAAGGAAATTATGAATGCCTTGCTCATCAATTCTGGTCTTCCCCAAAATATGTGGGGAGAAATTATCCTTACCGCTAATACGATTCTTAACAGAGTCCCACATAATGGTAAGGACAAAACTCCATATGAACATGTTAGGGAAATAAACCCACCTATAAATATTTGAAGGTGTGGAATTGTTTGACAAATGTTGAAGTACCCAAGCCAAAGCAAGTCAAGATTGGGCCTAATACTGTAGATTGCATTTTCATTGGATATGCAAATAACAGTAGTGCTTATCGCTTTTTAGTGCATAAGTCAGATATTTCAGATATCCACGGGGATACAATCATGGAATCAAGGAATGCTCAATTCTTTGAAGATACCTTTCCTAGAGAGGAAAAAGACATAACCTCTCGCAAACGAAGTTATGAACAAAGCTCTCAGGAATCGGGAGTCATTGACGGCCCAGATCTAGATGGTTCAGATCTAGTGGATCTCAAAGTGGCTGAATATCCGGAATCTAGTGTTTCAGATTCTCAGAACTTGGAGACTCCAGAGATGGAACTAATGCGAAGTAAAAGAGCCAGAAAAGATAAATCCTTCGGTCCTGACTTTGTAACTTATATGGTTGATGATGAACCAAGGAAAATTGCTGAAGCATTGTCAACTCCAGAGGCACCGCTCTGGAAAGAAGCTATTGAGAGTGAAATAGGCTCCATTCTGTATAACCATACTTGGGAGTTGGTTGATCTTCCTCCGGAAAATAAACTGTTGGGTTGTAAATGGATACTCAAACGGAAGTATAAAGCAGATGAGTCTATAGATAAGTACAAAGCCAGGTTGGTAGTTAAGGGCTATCGGCAAAAGAAAGGCTTTGACTACTTTGACACGTACTCCCCAGTGTCTAGGATGACGTCCATACGAGTGTTCATTGCGATCGCAGCATTGCGTGATCTTGAGATACATCAAATGTATGTCAAGATAGCCTTCCTAAATGGCGATTTGGAATAAGAAATCTATATGGAACAACCCGAGGGGTATGTGGTTCCAGGGCAAGAGAAGAAAGTCTGTCGGCTTGTCAAATCTCTGTACGACCTGAAACAAGCCCCGATGCAATGACACAAAAAATTTGATAGTACTCTACTATCGAAGGGTTTCGCCATTAATGAGTGTGACAAATGTGTATACGTGAAAGGTAATTCTGACTCATTCGTCATAATATGCATGTACGTAGATGACATATTGATCACAGAGAGTAGTCCTAGCTTGATTCTAGAGATTAAGAACATGTTGAAACAATGCTTCGACATGAAGGATATGTGTATCACAGATGTCATCTTAGGGATAAAGATCTCTAGGATGTCTGACAGACTGGTCTTATCTCAGTCTCACTACATCGAGAATGTGTTGAGAAAGTTCGAGATGCTTGACAGTTCGCCTACGAAGTCATCACTGGATAGAAATTTAAAACTTGATAAAAATCATGGTGCACCTGTATGCTAGGAGCAATATGCACAGTTGATTGGGAGTTTGATGTACATAACGAACTGCACCCTACCTGATATTGCTTATGCAGTCAAGAAGTTAGCTAGGTTTACCCGTAATCCGAGTAATGATCATTGAAAGGCGTTGAATCGGGGTACTACGATACCTGAAATACACGCTAACTTACGGGTTGCATTATTCGAGATATCTAGTTGTACTAGAGGGGTACAGTGATGTAAACTAGATATTTGATACAGAGAACACCATGTCCACCAGTGGGTATGTATTTACAATTGGTGGTGAGGATGTGTCTTGGAAATCCTCTAAGCAAACTTGCATCGCCCTATCCACGATGAAATTAGAATTTATCGCTTTAGACAAAGCAGGAGAAGAAACTGAGTGGTTTCACAACTTCTTAGAGGATGTTCCTTGTTGGGACAAATCCGTACCTTCTGTAATGATCCACTACGACATTCAGTCGGCTCCAAGAAGGGCACATAGTTCTATACACAATGACAAGTCTCGTCATATTCGACGGAGACATAAGACCGTTAGGGAGCTGATCACCACGGGTATAATATCCATTGATTACATAAAATCAAAGGATAACATAGCGGACCCACTGACAAAGGGCTTACCCAAAGATTAGATGTTCTGCATGTCGAGGGGAATGAGCTTAAAACCCAAGGTATAAGGACCAATACGGTGGTAAGCCAACCTTACTGACTGGAGATCCCATGAATTAGGTTCAATGGGAAAACTAAGTTGTAAAGGTTCAGTTGAGCGCTTCGGTGGAAGCATGAGCACTTCAGCTATTGATTTCTGTACAGAAACACCAAATCCAAAGTTGTTCCTGCGATAGACTATAAGTGCTATCTGCAGTGTGGGTAAATGTTAAGTTTTCAAAACCTTTAATGATCCTCACCGGTTGAGGTTAGGTTTGGGGAAACTTTTAATGGTTCCTAACACTTGTAAAGTGGGGTATAGCAGGATACCTTGTAGGAGACCACCTATTTAAGTGCGAGGACAGGTCGCCTCAAATGAACGCACTTAAGAATCCAAGAAGTGTCCATGGCCACAACGAACAAAACATTACGAAGAACTAGGGGTGAGCGGGTCCGGGTACCCTAACATTTTTTAACTACCCGGACCCTACCCGGTAAAAGATCGGTTCTTAAATTTACTACCCGGAACCTACCCGTAGCAATCATTACCCGGAACCGCAGGGTCCGGGTAGGTTCCTGGGTACCCTGTAAATAAAAAACATAAATTAAGCAATAATTTTTAAGCCTATGAGAATAAAAAAGAGTTCTAAAATAATTTCATTAAGTAGTTTTTTAGCCTGCAATCGAAGTTTTTAGTACCCTTATAAGAAGTTTTAGAAAACTTATTCATTGTAGAAAAGCTAATTCTGTAACCAAAACCTAAAATTGCAAGCTAAATTTGACACTCAATTAATTGAACGTGTTGATTTCAAAATAAATTTAAAAATATCTGAATTAAACTTATTTTCGTGTTCATAAGCTCTTCGATACAAAAGAAAAGCTTTATTATACTAGTAAATTCTTAAATTTCATCTTCACAACTACAAAAATATACACACATTTTAAAAATAGATTTACATTTCAAATAAAAAAGTAATACAAATTGAAGATGAGTATCGCCTGAAATAGAACAGAAGCATATAATATTAAAAAGAAATTGAAGAGTTAGATATGAACCCATATGCATTTTAGGAATGACGTGAACACAACCAAAGGAGAGAAAGAGGCAAAGGTGAAGCTTCAATGACGACAATGATGAAAGTACCTGAGAGAAAGCTTCAACAACGACGACGATGAAGCTCGGTGGTGTAGCTAAAACGCCATTGTTATTGAGAGAGTTTTGTATTTTTTCTCTTATGGCACAAAAAGCATTCTAGAATAAATGGGTGAAAAAGCTAAAATATTTACGTCTTGGGATGGGAAAAATCAATGTGTAGGCGTGGAACAAACAATTTTGGAGAAAGTTAAAAGTGGTCCAAATGTTTCTAAAAAAAGTAAAAATATTTAATATATTATAGGTTTCGGGTATCGGTTCCGGGTCCGGGTACCCTGTCTTTATTTGCCGGAACCGGAACCGGACCCGACATTGATCGGTTCCTAATTTTACTACCCGGACCCTACCCATTATTATAATATATCTACCCGGAACCTACCCGTTAGTGTCAGTTCCGGTCGGGTATCTGGGTACCCTGTACCCGTGCTCACCCCTACGAAGAACAGAGTAAGAAAAATTATTGTGTTGGTACCGTTGACTTGGCTTACACTAAACACTGACGGTTCAAGACATCACGTTCACCGCACAGTAAGTAAGTCCGATGGTATTCAACTATGGAAGGTTCAAAGTGAAAGCTACCTATCCAGATGCAACATCGGTCCGTTGAAAGATTACTGGGAAAGGTACCATATGCGTGCGTCAAAATCTCTTTCAAGAGGGGATTGTTGGAAATTTACTAATGTGTAACTAAGTATATCCCATTATTTATGACTCAAACAATTGGGGCCCCGCACGTCGGAAACGTCGTTTCCACACACGTGCACACGTAGTGCCAAGTATCGCAAATTTCATTAGTGAAAGAGATATTGGTACGTATGTAATACGTTTGAGACATAGAATGATGGACGGTTATTGGCCAAATGACAAAGTATTCCACGTTGGTAAACGAAGGAAGAAGTGTACGAAGTGTAAGATGAAACGTGTCGGAAATCACCGCGGAGCCGCGAAGGGCTGCGATGCAGCCCCATCGGCGCCGGACATCCGCAACAGTAATTGGGTCTTCAGTTACTGGAGCCGCGACGCTTCGGAGGAAGAATGCTGCGACGGGAAGTTGGAAAGTTCTGACCTTTGGGCTGGTTTTGGAGCATTGAATCTCCATTACTTGGCACATGAATTCAGTCATTATTTGGCTGAATGTAACCCCTCAATTAAGTGGCATTACATGTCTATTGAAGGCCATTAGTTGGCTAGTTGAGGGGTCATCTGCTTACACTATAAATTGAGGCCTTTGACTCAATTGTTCACTACACTTAGAAAAATACTACAGAATTTCTGAATTCATCTTCTTCCTCTCTAGCAAGTTTACTATACTCAAAGTTCTTCAAGATTAACACTTGAGTTTCCTTTGCTCAATTGTTAAGTTGTTGTTGTATCTTGGGAGACTATTGCCCGACAACGTAAAAGGAGATATACGGGGCAATCTTGTCTTAAAGACAGAGTCCCATCACTCGACTCAGCAAATCACACAAGGAGTTTGTTTCATTCTTGATTTTCAGTTTTGTTGTAATCTTTAGATTATCCTTTCTAGCAATTGTAATATTTACTTATTTCTGTTCCCTGCAATTGTTGTATCCCACAATTACTACTACTACTACTACTTACGTCTGTAATACTAGAGTGGATATTTGTACATGTTGTAAGAAGTTTGATAAAAAGAGTTTACACACTTAATGAAGTTAACGCAGAAGGCTTCACAACATTTGATATTGTCCTAAGGCTGCCAATTGAGTCGAGCAGAGAAATTAAGAAAGTTTTGCAAAGGGCAGGAGTTTGCAGAGCTTCATTACTTCCCTCGGTCTATAGCAAGGCACCATTTTTCAGTTCAAAAGAACACATGTCTCAGAAGATAGTGAAGCTCCACGCATTTCACCATATTGGTTTACCAGAAGACACGCGCAGTGTGTTTCTAGTGGTTGCAGTGCTAATTGCCACAACTTCTTACTGGTACTCTATTGTACTTTATAGAGCAGTACGAGAAGTAATAACTATTACAAATGTTCGAAAGGATAAATAAATGGTCAATCTTCAAAACTGCCGCATGTGTGTTGTGTCTTGAATCTTGATCACCTTGCAAAGCCAATGTTGAGAACTGCTGCAAGTTTGTTGTGTCTTGAATGTTGATATCCTGAAATCAAGAAATAACTAAATCTGGATGGTTACAACGTTGTGTGTTGAGTCGAGGATAACCCTCTATCCTTAAGACAAGATTGCCCCGTATATATGCTTTTACGTTAGCGGGCAATAGTCTCCCAAGATAAAACAACACTTTAATCTCAACACTACAAAGCCAATAGGTTGAGCCTGCCGAATAAAACAAATATGAATCGACTTGCTGAAGATATGGAAAATGAAGGAAGAGATTCTATGTCCTCTTCTCATTTGTCTCTGTGTATATAGTGTGTCTCTGTTGTGTATATCTTGTGTATATGAGGGTGTTTGGTCAGTGATTTTCGTTACTGGTTTGCAGCATTTTTGGTCACTGTTTTGTGTCATTTTTGTTCACTATTTTTCAGTGATTTCCAGTGCTGTTTTTCTGCCTTCTGTGTTTTTCAGAATTGAGCCAACAACTGCTCAATATATAGCATGGAAGAGGGGTTGTCCAATTGCCAAAAACAAGGCTGTAATGGCCATTAAGGGAGGCCATTAAAACAGCCAAGTAGTGGATGTTAAGGCCATTGAAAGAGGCTGTCCAAATGTCCAAGTAATGAGCTGTTAATGGAGGAGTTAATCAGCCAAGTAATGGCTGATTAATGCCTCAAAAAACAGTTCCAACGGAGGCAGAACCAACTTTCCAGAAACTCTGGGGACCAAACTGTATATCTGGCAGAGTTCTCTGGTCCAAAAAGATAATATCAGAAAGTCCCCGCAGCCTGCAGCCCGCAGCCCGAACGGGACGGGACGGGCGGGCGACGCGCGTGTGGGCTTAGCCTTGAACCCAAGCACATCTAGGTCTTCCCTCCTTTAAACACATGGGATACCCCTTGGGGTCCCAAATCCTTTACCAATTAGAGACTTATATAGAGAGCAATTCTTCCTATTCCCACCGATGTGGTAGATTTGTCCCACACCACATTTCCATGCCTCAAACACCTTACTTCGTAGACCAATATCTCTTTCATTTCTCAATGAAATTTGACGATTCTTGGCCCTACGGTCATCTACTTACTTCGTAGATCATGCATGTGTGAAGAGACAAGGTCTCCAACATGCGGAACACTAGTGTTTAATTCATCAAAGATGGGTGGACGCATCTCCCCGCCAAAGACAAATTTCCAACACTTCTTACCAAGCTGTATTGAGTCCCCTAGGAGGACCTCATTACAATAATGATGATGATGGAAAGTTATTACAAGGTGGTTTAAGCAATGTACAAGTACAAATGCCCACCAATTATCTGAATCTGTTCCCCCTTTTCAACTCCTTGGCCTTTGCCTTGTCTGTTGGAATGATGGTCTTATTCGTTCAGGAGAGCTTGGGTGGCACACTGTTAGATCTAGCACTGCTTTTTCTGATGTTTAGCTATTTCATGTCAATGTTTTCGGTTAAGGGGGATACTAAAACTGGTTTGACGAGTGCAGGTGGTGCGTGCTTTAGCTATTATTTCTTCACTTTTCTTGTTTTTCTTGATAATAATGCCAAAGCTGTGGGTGACACACCGGGCAACTGTTCCTGATAGAATGCAGTATCGCTTGGTAGCTAAGAAGTATTCATCACAAGTTGGTCATAAGTGCAAAGGGATCCATTGTAATGATAACATTGGGATTTTGCACAATCTTGCATTTTTAGAGAATGATGATGTATGAGATGAATGTAAAATCATGTCTTTTCAACAAAAGGATTTTGTTTTTCCTTTATTTTCAAACTCACACAATAACCATACTAGTCGGATTTCCCATACTAGTAAGTGTATAAAAAGCCCTATGATGAGCTAACCTGGCTTGGTGCAGGAAATGGAATCACAGCAAGAAAGAAGGCTAGGAGAGATAGCGTACTTTCCTTTTTAAGAATTTCTACCCGCGGATGATTGAACTTCCTTTCTTTCAAACTGAACTACCACGACTCTCGCTAACTGCATCGGATTCGTCGGATAAAAGAAGACTAACTTTTAGAGTAGATTCCTTCCCTAAACTAAAGATTATCATGTGCTTATTGCCTTTCGATTTTTGCTACTATCTGATGTCTTTTGTACTTCGATTATCGTATCAGTTATTGTAGTTATTGTTTTCTTTCTACATAATGCTTTCTTTTATATTTTGTGATGATTTTTTTAAAATGTTTGTCTGACCTTATTTGAAATGTCTTTTCTTGAGCCGAGGGTTTATCGAAAGGTAGATGTAAGATATGCGTACAATCTACCCTCTCCTGGCACCACTTGTAAAAATATACTGGATATGTTGTTGTTGTACACAATAACCATTTGATCAAGCAAAAACATGAACATCATCATCTAACCAACATGTTTTGCAGAATAATAAAAAGACCACTATAGTGGATCTCTTTGACAGTTAATCTAACTTAAAATGCTAAAAAGACTCTTAACTCATTTTTCAGTATTCTATCAAAAATTACTGATCAAAAGGAAGAAAAGTTGAGGATCAGTAGGTAACGATTCTCTTATATATTTGCTATAGTATATTAGCTTATTAGATACTCTCTTCGTCCCAATTTAAATGTTTTAATTTGATTAAGCACAAAGTTAAAAAATAAAGAGACTTTTGCATCTTGTAGTCTTAAATATAAGATATATATAATGTATTAAAATGTTCTTTAAAACTTGTCATTTGAAATGTTTGAATCGTTAACTTTACTAAATATAAAAAGAAACATTTTTTTAAGACATACCAAATAAAAAAATAAGATACTTAAATTGAAACGAAAAAAAATATAAATTAAATAATTAACTTAAATAGTGGTTCATCCAACCGCTTAAACTAAAAACAGTTAATAGATCCCTATCACACTGCTCCATGTCTAATAGTAGACAAAAACAAACTACCGGATACGAACTTACAAGCTGGCATATATAAGGCCTTTCAACATTCCAAGTCATAAGATTAAAAAGTGAATGCAACAACAAACACCCAATAGAAGTGTGTAAACACAGTTCCTATCTTAACAATTAAATGTTCTAAAAAATCTTGAAATAAACTGAATATGATTACTTGCTAGTTTCTTAAAGTAGAGAGCAAAAAATATTAACAATGGGGTTAATTATATTAACCTCCCTCATAGATGTTAGAGCTGCAAGATACGATCTTTCTAATTTTTGAAATTATGATATGTTGCAAATTTTGAACTTTAAATTTTAAAATTCAAAGGTTGTGTTTGCGGTTGATATTGAGATTAGATAGTTACTCGTATTAGCTATTTTTATTTTAATGTAGACAAGGTTAAGGTAGTTAATAAACTCCTATTCCTTTTGAATCTAAGACATGCATGTTCACATGATATTTGAATTTGGGAATTCATATATAAATTGACTCGACATATGAATTATAAGCATGTGTGATGATTCCCCCCCCCCCCCCCCTTAACTTTACACATAAATAGTGTAATATACTATCACTGTAGTTTAATTTGTTGTAGCATCAATTTCTTACGTAATTTTTATTCACAGTCAACGCTTGTAGGGATTACTCATAAACACGTATTAAGTGATCTTCAAAGGAGTATAAAAGTTCTGTAACAAATTTTTGCACGGATTCCCTTCAAACGCAGTGATCTTTAATTTTGTCCTTCATATATATGGTGTTTAATTTTTGCCTTTGCTATTTATTCAATGAAAATATCTAGACTTGTTTCGCTCGACATAAGTTTTATAGTAATATTTTTATCTTCGTAAACTGAACTTTTGCCTCACTTGGCACAAGTTCTGTAGGAATTAAGTTATACAACATAAATTGTGTAGTATTTTTCAGATTATGTTGAGTGATGGAAGTTTTGCCTTCTCCAACATGACTTGTGTGAATGTTATGATACTTATGCCGAATCTAATTAAATGTAAACTTTATCGAGCGAAATCTAAACTTATGTTTTTTTTCCACATTATATTAAGTGTTAAAAGTTTTGCCTTGTCCGACATAATTTATGGGATGTTATGATATAACCGAAGCTAAATGCTAATTTTATCGAGCGAAATTTAGCTATGTCGCACTAAAAATACTGAAGGACAAAAATTAAAGACACAAATTTGAGTGACAAAAATTTAAAACCACTCTGAAATAGGGCAATTTGTGCCCTTCTTGGAATTGTTCGCAATTGGGTCGGCCCATCATATGCATAAACCTGGGTTCTAAATTCGGGTCGGGTTAATCCGAGTCTGCATCAATTCAATTCCCAAACTGTAATCCAATCCTTCACTCTTCACTCTCCACTCTCCACTCCTTTGAGTTTCAAAACACAATGGAAGCTATGACTATTGCTTCCCAATTCTCGCCGGCGACGGGAATCCGGCTGTCATCTCCGGTGACTTGCCGTTCATCAGCTCCCAAACGAACTCTCAGCTTTTCTCCGTCTCCGAAATGTTCTCTATCAACGAGCTTTATCTCCCCATTCGTCGGCGGCAGTGTACTCGCAGACTTCTCGGGTCAGAGAATCCGACCCGATTCACTTCGCCCTTCTTCCTCTAGCTCTCGTGCCAAACGTGCAGTTGTCACTATGGTAATTCTACCTATTTTGACTTCCGTTGTTTATGGTTGAAACTCTAATTAGTAGTTGAGGCATAGATAAATATGTTTTTAATCTGAATAATTAGGAAGATACTTAAAGATGACAACTTTAACATGACATGTTGCTTAGGGGGAAGCTCTGCTGTGATGATAGGTTCATGGTTTATTGTTGTGGAACTTATATGTTACTAGAATGTGGGTATCACACATTAGTTGATGCTACATTAGTTTGAATAATGGTAAGCTATCATAATGCAGGAATTACACATGTAATTATGTGTTAATAGAGAAATAGAAGAAAAGACACACTTAGGAGATTATTTTTCAAAATTAGTTCATTACTAACTAGTGTGGCGTAACTGGTAAAGTTGTTGCCATGTGATCAGGAGGTTACGAGTTCGAGCTGTGGAACAGCTTCTTGCAGAGATGCAGTGTAAAACTGCTTATAATATACCTTTGTGGTTCAGCCTTTCCCCGGACCCCGCGCATAGCGGGAGTTTAGTGCCCCAGGCTACCCTTTTTTTTAAATAGTGTGGATATTCGGACGGAATTGAGACTCTTGTTAAATAGTATTGCCATACCGTGTTTTCTCAACGAGTCCATGGGATAAAAACCATGGAGTCCATGGTTCAAATCCCAGCATAGAGACTCTCCCCTCTCCTCTCCCCCACCCCCTCCCCCAAAACTCCCCAACCCAGAAAAAAATGTAGGTGGTTTCTTCTAATCTACCTAAGTCTTGGTGGGAAGAGTTACTTGGTACCTATGTAGTAGTGCTGGTGGGGTAGCACATACCCTGTGCAATAGTCAAGGTGAGCACTAGCTGACCGGGCACCACCATTATAGAAAAAGGAGCAATATAGAAACTTATAATTCATCTGCCTTTGTTGTTGGATATGGTAGCCTCTGCAAAGAAAATGTTGGCAGGCACTTAGCAGTTTGACAGTTCGTGTCAGATCAAAAGTATATCGCTTGGTTGGTTTTGTAGAAACTGTCAACTCAAAACTATGATATTCACTTGATTTATTTCTGTATCATATTTATCATAGTAGCCCAAGAAGGTTTTGTAAAGTGGATTTTGATATTATGTGTAGAAATATCAAAAGATCACAACCATTTTAAGTTATCCAAGAAGTAAACTAATCATTGTAACAAAATGGTAAACTGAGCTAACTTCACAATACATATACAAGTTAAGATCATTTTGCATTTGTCAAAGCATCCAAAACATGAACTAGTCAACTAGGAAAATGAAACCATCATACCGGATGACAAGAGTTACGCCTTTTTGTTTTCTGGTATTTTTTTTCTTAAGTACATAGGATGGTTTTGTTTGAGTAATTGAACTTAGATGATACACCGCTCAAATGAAACTGTAAACACCCAACAATATGTCGAAGAGTTTTATGGGTTATGGAGAGGGATTTTAGTTGTTTAAATTAAATTAATAGTCCATATAAAAATGGAAGAAGTTAATGGTCAGTGCTTTCTTTTGAGAGATTTGAACTCTGGATATCATGGATGAGTAGTTAAGCTCCAAAGCTGTATTATGCTATTTTCCGTATGAAATCAAGCATGTGATGCTCTTTTAATAAAGAAGGGATAATCAGAAGTCATTGTAAATCAGGTCTAGAAGATGATAGGCAATGAGAGTTCCCATCGTCTGGGACGTAAACAGTTAGAAAACATCCAATTGTTGTGCGACAACTCTTCCAACTGGTAACTGTTATTGCCAAACTAAACTCCAAACGTTGCAGTTAAAGCCTCAACAGCTTTATCTAACTTTAGGCAGTTCGTAAATTAAAATGGTCAGGAAACATGGACCAAATGGTTATGCCAGGAAGTATCAAGCTTGCTCTATGTAGCTGGTGTTAACAGATTATTTTCAATGACAGCAAAAAGTTCTGAAGAATGCTGTTCCTAATTGCATCCTCTGGAATGCCATGGAGAGAAATACTAGGTGCTTTAGTGATAGGGACAACATTTCAATTGTAAAGGCCAGATGTTTAAAAGTCTATATATGTGGAGCGAAAAGTTCTTGGTACTATTTAATACAGTGTCTACATTTTCATCCAGTTTTTTTTAAATATTAACACGGTCAGACCTAGTCCATTTGATTTTTGCGCTGTTTTAGAGTTTTAGCTGTATGGCCTGAATAAAAGACCTAATTGAAGAGTTTGATGATAACAGAGGTATAAGAGTAAAATAGATAGGTTTAGGATAAATCAGAATAGAACATGGAACAGTTTTATGTGACTACCATTGCTTATTTAGGAACTCTTCAAACCTGTATGATGTCTTGGCAAATGATCTGCAGTTCATTGGGTTATATGTTTCTTTTTATTTTTTGGATAAGGATTGAGTTATATGTTTCTTATCCACTGGAAGTTTGTTAGACGGATAGTCTGGTGACATAGGAGAAAAGGCTTATTTACATAAACTACTGATGATACTTTCTCAATTAACTTGAAGATTTTGGGTCATTAGAATAGAAAGTAGTGGAGGCAGCAAGCTTGGAGGAAGTATTCTTTCAACTGTTATCAGTAGATGCATTAATATCACAAACTTTTATATGTATACCTACAGATCAAAAATAAAAAAAGAACACTTTAGTATGTACCTTTTTTTCCTTATTAATGTGATGGAATTTTGAACAGAAAGTAGTATTGGTATTTTCTACTGTGACTTTAATGCTGTAACCATGTCCACGTTATTGGTGGCAGGTTATTCCTTTCTCAAGGGGAAGCGCATGGGAGCAACCTCCTCCAGATTTAGCATCTTACTTGTATAAGAATCGAATCGTTTACTTGGGCATGTCTCTAGTTCCATCAGTGACAGAATTGATACTAGCTGAATTTCTTTACCTTCAGTATGAGGATGAGGAAAAGCCAATCTATCTTTATGTAAATTCTACTGGGACTACCAAGGTTAGAACATGGTTGCTTTCTTTTTATTTTTCCTGTATTGTTTATCATCTTATGTCCTTGATTTTCTGGTCAAATGTTCAGCTGGTTGTATTGTAATTTTCGCTTCACGTCTAACAAGATAGCATAAAAGAAGTTGAAGTTTGGTCTAAATGTATCAAATGGGGAGTAGTTTTCATTTCATTTAATAGGTGCTAGTCTGAGGTTTTCTATAGGTATTGCTTGCTAGAGGATAAACTTGAACGGGTTAAAATTTATTGCTACAGGCACTGTGCTTGATCTATGTTATGATCATGTTAGAAACAACTAAGACCCTGTTGTTTTACCAATTTGACTGTTATATTCTTCCAACTTGAAGGAAGTTGAGTATGATATTGACAATTCATTTGAATGCCGCTCTTGATGCATTTCTAGTTTCAGAAATGCACTGTACGGGCAGTTCTATGAAAGTAAATTGCGATCTCCTTCATTTCACTGGAAGAACATTTTGAGATCCTAAACATTTAGATGTTGTAAGCTCAGTTTGAGTTTCTACTAGGCTTAGTTTGAACCTTGTTTACTTTTGATTACATATAATTCGAACATTTTTTTATCATACTTATGTTTAGATAATTTTCTATTTTACAGGACGGTGAAAAGTTGGGTTATGAGACAGAGGCATTTGCTATATATGATGTTATGAGGTTACATATTACTTCTCTACCCATTTAGCTCATTCAAGTCATATTTGAAGATGTCTGTTTAGTGTTTTTTGTTTTTCTTTTACTAATTTTTTTTCTGGTTGTGATTCTGTGATAAAAGACCTCGATGATAAGATTTTTGTGTAGATTGTATTTTGGTTCTTCAACAAGATGGATTTAGAATGGATCCTTGAAGTTTCTCCGATTGTTATTTTGGACTCTCCAGTCATGCTTAATATATCCTTGTCACGAAAAAAGAAAAAAGATGTAAGTGTTTCAACCTTGGTAAGCCTCTCTAAAGTCATATGTTGATGTGATAAAGGTGCACCAGAAATTGAGAAGACTGTGATAGGCTGATCTGCAGAAAAGTATGGTTCTGTTTGTTCAGAAGGATCTTCACTCAGAAGTATATTGGGACAGAGGAATGGAGCCATAGTGCCCGCTTTCTTGCCATGTTCTTATAAATCACATGACAAGATACAACTAGACAACGCACTGTTAAATTATTTTGGCAACTGAATTTGTAGGATTAGAAACCGGATGATTTATACAAGGAAAGAGGAGTGCAACAATTAAGCTTACCAAAATTTGGATTTTCAGAACAAGAGGGTGGATGTTTAAACCCAAGTCTTGTAGTATTTTACCTGTGTATTGCAATACAAAACGTAGGTCTCAGTTGAAATAAGCAATTGCCTGCCTGTTTTTCTTATTTTGCCGCTTTCACAATTCACAAGACATTTGAATGTTCCTTGCTTGCACTAAAATGTAACCTTAGACTCTCCTTTTCATACTAAACCGTTTGTTATCTGAGCTTATAATTTATAGCCATTCGTGAAATCTTTTTATTCAGCTAAAGTTTGTATTAAAATCTAAAATGAATGAATAGAATTGTCCGCTTTGTAACAGTTGAGTTTTTTAGACGAGGTGGTTCACACAGTTCAACATAGTATTAAAGCAAGCAATGGTCCTTGAGTCTCATCACACATCAGCAAAAAAAATTAAAATTCACATGCTTAACCTAAGGAAAAGAATCATGTTGTGTGTGTGGGGGCATGCTGGGCCTAAAATAGATAGTGTCCAATCTCTAACACTTTAACCTTATAGACGCAGCGGTTCAGCCGATTCAACAGTTTGTATAGATGAACATTAGCAGTTTAATAAATGAAATCATGCAAAAAGTAAAACTGGCTTTTTAATTACAATATTGGTCGAAATGAAGACTGATTTATGTAGATAGATTATTTGTAGGTGCTCTCAGTATCAACACTTTCTGGAATTTCTGCTCTCATGCCCTCGATTCTGCTACACTTGAGGAACTTAATTATCTGGATTATTATTCTGGGACTCCTTTGTTTTTCGTAGCAATCTGCAGCAGACACCTTTACTTTTTGCTGCAGATATGTCAAGCCACCTATATTTACTCTCTGTGTTGGGAATGCATGGGGAGAAGCTGCCTTGCTTTTAGCAGCTGGTGCAAAAGGAAATCGTGCTGCATTGCCCTCATCTACAATTATGATTAAGCAGGTGTTTGTCTTCCTTTCTCCCTGTTGACTTCCCATTTCTTGTTTGTATCATCTAAAATATTCTCCGTAACCTGTCCCTGAGTTTCTCAAAAAAATTGCAATCTTACAAACACATAACGATGACGGATATTAAAGATTGAATTGCTAATGCATATGTATCTTTGCAGCCAATTTCTAGGTTTCAGGGTCAAGCAACAGATGTTGAGCTCATGCGGAAAGAATTAAGAAATGTCAAGGGGGAATTGGTAATCTTTAAAATTTCTGTTAAGCTTAGTGCTTGCTTACTGTGACAAAAGTTCAATGGGCAACTTTGCCACTTTTGAGGATATTCATTTTCTGCCTTGTGATACGCATTTCTGAAGGATCGAAGATGAGCACTATATTAATGAGCCTATTTTTCTGACTTTACACATTTATTTTTAAGGTGAAATTGTATTCAAGGCATATTGGTAAATCACCTGAGGAGATTGAAGCAGACATAAGACGTCCAAAGTACTTTAGTCCTAGTGAAGCAGTAGAATATGGAATTATTGATAAGGTATCTTTATGAAGTAACTATCAATTTTTCAACTTTGCTTCCTGATATGCTAGGACCTGCAGTTCACATTTTAACTTAAATGTCTAAAGGTTCTATACAATGAGAGGGGAAGAGAAGATAGAGGAGTTATATCTGATCTGAAGAAGGCCCAACTTATCTGAAAGGAGTCAAAAGTCCCATCAGCCATGAAACCACAGGGATTGAGGTAAGCTTCACTTAACTAATATTAGTTTTGCTTTGCAAAATAAGCAATCTCAAACGTAAAAATTCATTTCTAGGCCCAGGGTGACGTTTGGCATCTACCTTTCACCGGAAATTCATCAACAAGGCTATTCCTCATCATGAACTCTCCCTTTAATCTACAGATTCCCTCGAACTTTATTAGAGGTCACCAACTGGGACAGTTATTGTACTTGTTTTATACAGATCTTAGTCACTTAGATTCTGCTTCTGTGTTAACTCAACGGAGTAGCTTATAGAACGCGTGTAAAGTTTGGAACTACTCAGAATGTTTAGTTAGACGTTCCAACATTTCAGTATAATAATCCAATTGCAAGTCTTTACACCAATTTGTTAAGTGGAGATCTCAGAAAGGTGAAACAATTAGACCCAATATTTGTTTATCAAATGATGAAGCGTTCAACTACTACATTTGTTCATCTTTCTTTTGTAACAATGACTAGCAAAGGCTTTGTTCTCGAAGAAACTGTGACCTTTCCATCATTCCATGAAGAAGGCTTTGTTCGCGAAGAAACTGTGACCTTTCCATCATTCCATGAAGTTCACATCCCAATCTGACAGATGTTCGCATCTGCAAAAATCTTCATTCTTCTATACCACTCACCTAATGCTGTGATTCCCATATTTATTTTACTGAATGACACACGCTAGCTTGACCAACTACATATTCTAGAACTGAAATTGCTAGTTATTTTCGTGGACTCTTCACCATTTCAATAATTGTCTCTCTTCTGGTGCAAAGCTTGGGAAGAGAGACATCTGGAGAGGAGAGTTTCTAGTTTAACTTGGTGGGGATTTTATGCTCTACAACTTGCAACAACTTTTGATTGTTCCCTTTTTGCTGTGGTTGATAGTAGCTTCATTATTACAACTTTTCTCTGACTTATTCCTGTTAAAGCTTCTAAAATCATTACAGCTGATCGTCTCCATTTATCCTAAAAAGACAAGTGTATGAAGCAGATATTAAGGAGTGACAGGTTGAATTTGAACTTTCATAACTGATGTATCTAGCTTTACAAGTGTGTAGATTGTTTTTCATAGTGGATTGGACCCATTCATGGAAAGTGCAATTTTACTTACCAGTTCAAGCCCATTAGGGTCACTGTCCAAGAATTCGGTACTCTGCTTAATCTTTTCATATATGGTGCCAAAGTATAGAGATTTCAATTGCAAATTCATTATGCTCCTTAATGTGATTCTTATGTGAATATGAGAGTAGGGGTGGGCAAAAAATCCGGAGAAGCGAAGCGAACCGAACCGAACCGAATCAGGATTAAATGATTCAGTTCGGTTATTTAATTTTGGGGATGAATCGAACTAAAAAATCGGGACAAATTTGTAATTAATCTTATTTTTTATTTTAGGCTATTACTATCGGTTGAATCATAGTCATTGAAGCCAATCTATGAAGCTTTTTGAAAGTCGAATGCGGCATGAACTTGATTAACATATCACAGAAACATTGACATAAAATATAGGGAGAGAAAGTAGTTGTAAATTGGTGGAATTTTAAATAGTCATAACTCTGCACACGGATGTCCGTTTTACCCAATTGTTTTTTGATTTTGCGTTTTTTTTTAGACGGGGCTGGGCAAACCGACGCAAGGTTGTTTGGCGCCACCAATTTTTACGAAAACGTCTGTTTAACCAATCAATTTGTATTTTCCCCCAAATTGGTTTCTAATTTTTCCTTTTTTTAGTAAACATCTCATGATACACAATAGATTTCAACGTTGAAATTTCGTGGTAATGTAGGTATGAATGTCAATTTCAGTGTTGGAAATTCAATTAAAAAAAAAAAAGGAATCCCCCACCCCGGCCCATTGGCCACCCCTAGAAAAAATTGATATAATCTGATACATTCGGCGATATAAAATCGGACATATATTTTTTTTTTTTTAAATAATTTTTATTCGATTCATATTTTTCGGATACAAAATCGATATGAACCGATATACGCCCACTCCTATCTGAGAAGGTCTGTAACTTGATGGTAAAAATGCCTTGACTTGCATGATAAAAAAATTCACTTGGCATATGATACTGCTTACAGATTCTTGTTAGAATTCTGCAGACACTGTTTACAAACTTAGTTGAGTTCCTTTGAATGGTTTTGGTTAGTTAATTACGTTTTCCTTTTTTTTTTTTCATTTGAAAATGAGAATACTTGCTACGTAACTAATTACTTAATCAGTTAGTCTTGTTGATGAGCGAGATACATATGCAAGCTTAGTTTTGAATTTTTGATATAAATAAAACAGAATCGAGCCAAATTCTAATTAAAATAAAGTTGTTGCTATGGTTTCTAAACTATTGATAAACATCTAATATGATCTACCTTTCTATATAAGTTACTTGCCATTCAGATTGCATGCGTGTTAGGAGGATGAATAGGGTGTTTGGCAATTGTATAACCCGGGTCAGTCTAGCATAGAAGCCTATTTTGGCGTTTGTTCAACCAAAGTGATTTTATGTCTGGTGTTTATAAACTCAAATAAGTTCGTCACCTTCAATTTATGATTATTCACTTAATAAGTGTTTTTGGTTTGATTAAGTTTTTTATTATTTTGTCTCTATAATTTTTCAAAATTCATGAATACTTTTCCTAGAACAGAACTTTTAGTTCTCTATATGATAGTCGTTATTTATTTATTTATTTATTTATTTACTTATCATCATCATTTTTTATCATCTTTGTTTTTCTCTCTCTAATCTATGTTCCTTCTTGTGCAAACATCTAATGAAGTCTCATCAAATAGCTCTTCTACTTCCGGCGGTCACATATATTTATAAACCCAAACAAACAATAAAAGCTAAATGGAAAAGAAAGGAGTTTAAAACTACTCGGAAGACAAAAAAGTGTGATAAAGATGAGACCCTATAAATTGAATATTCATCAAATATATGTATACTTCTGAATTTTATTTTCAGTAAGAAGCTATAACAATTGTTTCAGCAATTAAAAATATTTTTTGGCACTTAGCTATTTTAGTTTTAGCTCAACGTGGTTCTTATAAGTTCACTCTATTACTACATGTTAATCTCTAATCTCAATAATCATTATACAATTGACAACGCATTTGATTAGAATACCAATCAAATAATAGAGCTTTTGGGAACTCCAAGTGGATGACAAATATTGGAAGTCACCTACCAATTAATCTTGATAGAGCATGTATTCAATTAGGGTTCTTCCAAGTTGCCACGCAAAAAGTTCTTAACCAAATAAATAAAAATGTTATTTGAGTGCTTTTCCCCCAGATTTATATACTTTTGTTATCAGGTTCTACGTATTGTCACTGGATGTTCTCTTTTTTTTTTCTTTAGTTATTAGTTATTACTATTAGCTCATTGGATATGATTAGAGCATTTACTTTATTTGACAGGTTTTTAGTGCGTTTGAACCAAACATCACATAGGGTTTTCCCAAGTAATTTATTAGCTCAATTGCTTTTATTGGTTAGTATTTCAATGTTATATTGATATTCTGACCTGTCAACTTAATCCAATCTTGAGGGGTGTTTGGATTCCATAAAGGCTCTAATCCTTTTGGCCTTGTAAGATCTTTGTATGAGTTCATAATTGTACTTATGGAAAAGGAAAAACTGTTCCTGTAATATTCAAAGTTGAGTAATTTTGTCATCTGTTACTTTGGATCTAATTACCCCAGCTTTAGGAAGAAGTCTCATTTTTGCCTTTAATTACTATAGGAGCTCCAACCTCAAGTATAACGGAGGGTAATTTTAAACCATGGTCAAAAGTAGATGAATAATTTAAATCTTTTTCTTCAAAGTATTTTGATACGTGGAGTTCACCAATTTCACATAAGACTATTAATGACAAGGGTAATATAAAACGATTTACTAATGACAAGGGTATGAATGAGATCAAAGCATAACGAGGGATAAAATTGAACATTTTTGAATGTATAAAGGCAAATTTGACCTGTTTTCTTGTAATTAAGGACTATTTCACCCATCACCACCTAATTAAAGATTTTGTATTTTCACCTTGAAGTTCTAAGCAAGTATTCCATTTCGGATTATTTAACTGAATGACTTGCACAATGTTTGTAAAGTTTTCAGGCTTTTGAACAATTGTCTATTGGTATCCAAGTTTGGCTTTCAAAAAATTTAAACAAAATAGTTGGGAGGGATAGGATTTCGTGGGCAAATCGTCATGATTACGTTTTTCTAAATTAGTACAAGACGGTATGACATAATCGAGGGTACTAAATAATGAGATATTATCTTATTGAAAAGTCTAGTTATACTTCTCTTCCATTTTTTTTTGTCTTTTCAAGATTATATGCCTTTGCCGCCACTATTGAATATTCTAAGACACAGGAGCATAAAAAGGAAGAAAGAAATCTAGAATAGGAGCGGATTTGGAGGGGCGCAGAGTGTTCACCCGAATACTCTCGATATTATTTTTATGTTCTTATATCGATTTTGAATCATTTGAACACGAGATTATATATTGATTTAGTGATTTAGGGGTTCTAAATTCATCTTGAAGTTCGAAGTTCAAATCTTAAGCCTTATATTTTTATTTTTCGAACTCCCTTAGTGAAAATTCTAAATCCGCCACAACCATATATTTCATGTATACTAGCTTAACCAATCAATTTTCAGTGTAGTTGATAATGACTTTTAATTATCAGTTTCGGTATTGATCACACTAAGGGTACAAAGAAAATCGATAAATTGCACCAAATCGATAATCCGGGTCAAATCGAGAAAAAAAATTCAACTAGTAGTTTGATTTGACTTGATTTGGTATTGGAAAAAATCATACCATAATTGGTTTAGTTTTATTTTAACAAAAAAAAAAATCAAACCGAACCAAACCAACCCGAAATTACATGAATACAATTTAAAAAATATTTTGTACATAAAAACATTTATTTATAATGTAATTTATAAACATTTCTTAAGTTTTTTCATAGTTTTTATTTTTAACATATTATTTCAAGCTTGAACTTAAATTTTTTTATGGTCTAATAAATTTTATAGCCCATTGATGTTAGTAACTTAAATAAAGCCCAAATCAATACTAATTCTAACAAAAGAAATTTAATTCTAACACTAGGAGTAACAATAATGTTGGGTATCTATTACTACGTACTATTAGTTTTGCATTGGTTTAGACAGTGAAAAAACATTACTTAATTTATTTTTTTTAATATATAGTCATGTAATTTAATAATTAGTCATATTTTTTTCTTTTAGTACTTTTAGATTATGATCATTATCATTATGGCTTAGCAATTTCATTATTTTTTTAGTTGAATATTTTAGTACAATGTCATCACTCATCTCACATTTTGTGTCATTTTCTCAAGAACACTTTAAAGAGATAGTTGTATCTTACTAGGACTAAAGAAATATTTGACGCACAAGTTATATATTTTGTATGAAGACTTTACCGAAAAAACCCGAGAAAATTCAAAGTTGAAAAATTCGACTTTTATTGATTTTGTTTGATTTATAAATTTAAAAACCCGACACAATTGATTTGGTTTGGTATTTGAGAAACCATAACTAACCCGGTCCATGTACACCCCTAGATCACACTAACCAAATTTTAAAAATTCAAGAAAATTAAAAGAAGAAAAACATAAAAGATATTAGACGTGAATATAATTATTTCAATGTTGATGATGGATGTTCACATTAGTTTAGATTATCTAAAGAACACAATAAAACTTGTGATAATGGCTACTCCAATTTCTCATCAGCAAGCATGAAAATAGTCGACAAATTCCTCTATTTTTTTTTCTAGTTTTCTTTTCCTTATTAATATTTCTTCCTTCATTTTTCCAATAATTGCTTGGGAACTTGTTGGGGTTAATAAAAAGCATAGGCATGTAGTGTATATATGTACACTTGTGATGCTTTTTGCCAGTGGACTTTTGCCATCTAGGATGTACATGGTATTCGGGTTGCTTCGCCTAACAACATGATGTCAATTTGGCTCTCCTATAACCTCATTTTTACTGCTTAGACTGCTCCTATTACTCATCATTATTACAGGAATCGCCTTTGCATTTATTTTTTATCTGGCTACTAAAATGTTTTCGTTCACCAGGACATTGTCTCTTGCATGCCATGAATTTGGCAACAATTTGAGAAGTTGTCTATTCGATAGTCTCCCAAGTCTATGATTATTTTCAACTTCCCAAAACATTTTGTTGCTATAAAAAAAGTGATTGGTGTTGGCACAATGGCATTACACACCCCCTGTTTTAAAATACTGAACTGACTCATGCGATGAAAACCAACATTAAAATTAAATGCTCATATTAAAAGTGCAAGCAAAGATATTTATTGTTCATTAATAGAACAACATGTGCTAGTGGTAGCTAAAAACGTACACAATGAGTTTAAGTAATTGGAAAATGCACGGGTAGTACGAAATAATTAGATACCCCTTATTATTTGTATAAATTCTGCTTTTTGTTACTACTTTTTTTATTATATAACATGACATTTGTTAAGAGTCTCACATCGAAAATGAAATAAAAATATGTATTCATTATATGTACTTGGACAATCCTCAACCTACAAGCTATCTTTTGGGGTTGAGTTAGACCCAGGTGCCACATCTTTACATGGTATCAGAGTCAGACCCATTCCAATTCTTTGTTCACCGATGTTGGACCCCCAAATTATATTGTACACGCTCCAGTTAATGAGGTCTGGGCGTGAGAGGAGTGTTAAGAGTCCCACATCGTAAATGAAATGGAAACATGGATTCTTTATATGGACTTGGACAATCCTCACAGTTAGGCCCAGGTGCTATATCTTTACACCGTTAATTGGAGGAAAGTATGATACATTGGTGTTTTGGAGTCGATATAATACCGATGTCTTCTTCTACAGAAAATAATGTATCAAGTCCAAATCCTTAACCCCATCCCATCTTCCACTTGCTTCTCTAGTCCTTAGTGGAATAAATCATGTAAAAAAAATTAATACACAAATAAATAAGAACCCCTCAAGGGTAGTACATAACTTCAACTATATATATAGCCTTTTCATTTGATCATTTCCCATCCACTTCTTGGATTAATCTTGAGATTGTCTTATTAGTTTCAAACTTTAGCATTAGATATGGGTTTCAATTTCCAATACATTTTTCTACTTGTGACACTGATAATTTTTCCTGCAATTTGCTATAGCCAAGAAGCCAATTCCCTCTACAGTAGAGCAACTTATTATGGCAGCCCCGATTGCTATGGAACCCCTAGTATGTATTCTATTTTATTTACAATTTTCTCCTCATTACCTTTATCAATATTTTGGTGCATATTTTATTTTAATCATTCCATCCAAGATAGATACTCATACGTATGTAGTCGTAGAATATTAAATGTGTTGTTTAGATTAAATTTGGACGGGTTAAAAATATGTCGAAATGCTCTATTATGCATACCCAACATGCTCAAATAGCATCCACTGATCACTTTCAGTTACGTTTTCGAAAAGTAGTTCGTTCATGGAGTTTCAAATGACCATGCCGTGGAGTTACACCTGACATTGGATATTAGTTAATTCTTAATTGTGCCCTATTTAATTCATAATCTCCATTTAACAAAGCTTAGTGAGACGAAAAAAATATATTTTACGTAGACTACTAACTAAGTCACGTTGTAAGTGTAAAATATGTTGGTAGTAGAATTATACTTTAAACCGTATACTTATATGATGGAATAAGATTTGAGGTAATTAAAAGTATGGTGGTTACAAAAATAAAACAGGTGGAGCATGTGGATTTGGTGAATATGGGAGGAAAATTTATGATGGCAAAGTGAGTGGAGTCTCTAGGCTCTACAAGAATGGAACTGGCTGTGGTGCTTGCTACCAGGTAGTAATATTATTTTATACGTACCACTTGTCGTCTTCAACAATTCTGTCCTACAACCATCCAAACAATTGATATATTCAATTAGTTATTGGCTAATCATATTCCATATAGTAACTTTACTAAACATAATCCATTCAGTTTGAACTTTTAGAAAGCAATGAAAATGACACCCACTCAACCATTTAAAAGGGTAGATATTCTTTGAGGACTTATCTTTTATTCAAAATTTGGATTCAAAAGATTAATTCATGCATTCTCATTTATGATTTTTGCTTAAATTATGACCAAAGTTAGAGAAGAAAAACACAAAAAATAGAAGAAAAAAAACTTTCATTTTTCCTTAACAAATTTCTCCATTTTCTGGATTGGAGTTGTAGTCCAGTAGCCAAACACTATTTTGCACGTCTTTCTAATTCCACAATAGGCTCTCAGACTTGGTGTACAAGTTACGAGTTCATCCTAATGAAACAATTTCAGTCCAAATTCTCTATAGTGTTTCAAGAAATTCACCAAAAAAGTATAAATAATAGATTTCGAATCCACCAAATCAACTATGCTATAACTCGAACCTACTACCCAAAACGACTGCCCCAATTTTATTTTATTTTCATTTCCCAATTTTATATTATAGTTTCCTATTTTAATATTCTTTGTCTAATTTAATTTTTATTTGTGAAATTATAAACGATAGGTAAGGTGCAAGATCCCAGGTCATTGCACAGACGAGGGGACAAAAATAGTAGTGACAGACTATGGGGAAGGAGACCATACAGATTTTATCCTAAGTGTACGTGCCTATTCAGACATGGCTACTCCAGGAATGGTTAATCATTTGTTGGCCTATGGAGTTGTTGACGTTGAATTTCGAAGGGTTCCTTGTCGGTACTATGGTTACAATTTAATGATTAAAGTTCATGAACACAGCAGGTTTTGTAACTATTTGGCCATTGTACCAATCTATCAAAGTGGTGCATTTGACATTGAAGCTGTCCAAGTGTGGCAGGTATGTTTCTACATGTGTTTAATTTGTACGCAGAGAGATTGAATTCAAAATCTATTGTTAGTGAATTTAATATAAATGTGATCTTATTATTTATAATATGTATTTTAAATAAATTTTATATGTATAGATATAATTTAACTAAAGACGAGTTCAATTGAACACACAAAACGCCTCCTATATCCACCTCTGTTTGTACGAGGTGGTTTTGTGGCCACTATAGCAATAATAATAATAGTTTTGAAGATACAATGGTGTATTTTAAATTAAATTACAGTTTTAAACCAACATACTCCGTATTAAACACGTCATAATCTTATCTAGTATAATTGTGTGATATGTAACAATAACATGTACCACTTTCATATACTTTCTCCAATCAAATTTACATGCATATTGCACGATATTAAGTAGGAGTAGTATTTTATTGAATAAAAGTTTGTGTCTAAGTTGAGAGTGCCCCACATGTACTAAATATTTAGAACCTATACATATATATTGTTAATTCTTTCTCATTATTTTTCATAGTATAATTTAGAATATAGTTTTTAACTTCTACGACTGTAAAATAACTTTTACACAATTATATCACCTAGAAGGCCATTAGCATGTTGTTGTTCATAAAAGTGAAATTAGTAGCCTAAAAATAAGATAACTTACTTATTACAAGACCGGGTGACACTTGTGTGTACATGGCGAAGCTAGCTTATAAATTACAGTTACACGTGAAATCAATAACTTTTACTCATATCATGTATTTCTATTAAGAAATCAATTATATATCTATAAATATTTAATTATAAATCCATATAAAATCGTTGTAAACTTCAAATTATGAATCCGTTTATGTGCATGCGATTATATTTTTTAATGAACTTTAATTTGTGGGGAATGTGCAGGCAGATTGCAAGGAATGGAAGGGAATGAGAAAGGCATATGGAGCAGTATGGGACATGCCTAATCCACCAAAAGGATCACTCACTTTCAGGGTTCAAGTCTCCCTCAATGGCGAGGCGGTTAAGTGGGTGCAGCTGGCCGACGTTCTTCCTGATGAATGGAAGGCTGGCATTGCATATGACACTTACCTTCTGCTCGACTAATTCCCCTTAGAGCCATACTTAATTAGGCACTAGGCTGGCTGGCTTGCTTTCTTTACAATATATATATATATGTTTCCTACTTGTTTCAGTTTATGTTCTTGAACGAATGTCCTGTGATTGTATTTCCTCTAATTAGTGTTTTACCAAAAGATTCAACAAGTAAATGATAAAAAAAAGAGTAAAAAAAATGGATGAAGTTGAATATAATGTATTTGTAGTGATATAAATAAATAGTCAAGATTTTAGTTTAATTATCTGTTTTCTTATTAATAGTACATGTTTAAACTTTTAGATTGTACAATGAGAATCGATTCACAATCTATTCCTATTAGGAGTATATTCATCAAGTCTCACGCGAAGACAATGCAGTGACAGAAAAATCATAATTTGACCAGCAGGATCACGAATTCTGGCTCACGGGTTATTAATTACTGATAGGGGTGACAAAATTAACCCAAACTCAAATAACAACATAAAAGGTAAGTTTGAAATTTGTAAAAGTAATGGGTCAAGTTGGGTTATGACCCATCATTTAACTCATCTTAACCCGCCCATTTTAGCCCATCTTGACCCGTCCATTTTAGCCCATGTAAGCTTTGGGCGGGTTGGGCATTGACCCATCCATTGATTCAGCACATCTTGACCCGTTCAACTTCAGCCCAAACGGCACAATCTGCCACTCATAATTACTACTATCTAAAACATCACAAATTGTCACTTAATCCATGTAATTAAAAAATAGCCATTGTTATGGAGTTTTAAATTTCATAGGTGAAACTCCAGGATATTGTCATGAAATTTCACCAGTGAGATTTGAAACTCCATGATAATGACTATTCTTTAATGATAGAGTCGAAAAGTGGTCATTGAGCGCTATTTATATATACTTAAGTATTTATTCTCTACCCTCCAAAAAAACAATTTATCAAATATAATGGCTAATAAAATCAAAAGAATTTGGAAAGTACTTTAATACTAAAAATTCCTAAATGACGACACTTGTTATTAAGTACCGTTTACCTCGGCATAAAACTCATAATCACCTTTAGACAAGAAGTTTTAATTTTGAGCATGAGATGTAACTTAAAAAACCTTCAAACAAATGAAATTACAGTGTAATCGGTAATTTAACAAAACATTTTCATACTTCTCTGTTATTCGGGCTATGTGTTCAATCTATACATGGGCCAGATTTAGATCCATTTTTCATGGGCTGGAATATGGGCTCCCCCTGATGTTTGCTAATCCGAAAATCCCCTACAAATATGCTCCAGATATTTTCTAAAGCTATCATCTTGTTTTAAATCTTTTAAACCAATGGCCTAATTTTTCATATAGTCAATGTTCAACAACTTCTCTTCGAGGAGTAGCCCAAGTGATTAGGGACAAATTTAAGAGTCACTCTAGGTCAATGGCATGACCATAAGTATATCTATGATTTGAATTTGATGGGTTCAATCTTTAAAGTTTTTAACACGAAAGTTATTGTAATTTTGAAGTTATGTATTCTAAAAAAAATAATATTTGTTTTAATTTCTCTTTGTTAAAATATTAATTTCTGTTGAATTATAGCAAATAAGTTACATCTTCCACCGGGCATGAAACTACTTCCCTACTACTCCATTATGTACCGCATTAACCGCTAACTCTTTGCCTAAACTACACATGGCTCTATTTATCAAGTATACGAAATGCTAAGGCACTAGGTTAATTGCTTTGCTCAGCGCATTACCAGCGCTTAATATAATGGAGTACTAATTAAGGTTACGTGTGTGGAAAATATTTTCCTCTCAGAACCATTTTAAGTTCGTTTCATCACGATCTATTTGATTGCTTCAATTGCTTGATATATACTCCTCTCGGAGCCATTTTAAGTGTGGAGTATTAATTAATGCGTTTGTTGGAGTCAAATTATGATGAATATATTGATATTAATCTCTCTTGGGGAGCCTTTCTCATTAATACAAAATATATATAGGGTGTACAATGTGGAATCCTCATACAATAGGGATCTTATATCTATCATAATTACACAAGAGATAAATATGGTTAAATATAATACAATGTACACGTGCTAATACACCCCCTCAATCGGAGCGGGAGGAGACCTGATGCTAAGACTGGATCTGAAGTCGAGAAAGAGCGGTGTAGGAAGGCCCTTTCTGAATATATCTGCATACTGATATGAAGAAGGCACATGCAACACCTTGACATGACCGAGAGCAACCTTCTCACGAACAAAGTGGATGTCCATCTCAATGTGCTTGGTTCGCTGATGCTGAACCGGATTATGAGATAGAGATATGGCGGATATGTTATCACAATAAACCAACGACGCCTTACGCAATGGACACTGGAGCTCCAAAAGAAGGTTGCGGAGCCAACACATCTCAACAACAACACTAGCAACGCCTCTGTATTCTGCTTCTGCACTCGAACGGAATAACGTGGCTTGTCTCTTGGCAGACCAAGAAATAAGATTATCCCCTAAGAACACACAGTAGCCGGAGGTGGAGTATCATGTGTCCGAACAACCTGCCCAATCAGCATCCGTATATGATAACAATCTGGTCGGTGCTGAGGGGTGTAGATATAATCCATAATCAAGTGTGCCCTTAACGTATCGAATGATACACTTAAGGGCAGTAAAATGAGGCTCCCTGGAGGCATGCATGAATAAGCACACCTGCTGCACAGCATAAACAATATTAGGCCTGGTGAAAGTAAGATATTGTAGTGCACCTGCAAGACTCCTGTAAAGGGTGGGATCTGCCACTGGATTACCATCAACTGCACTAAGCTTTGATTTAGAGTCAACCGGAGTGGACATTATCTTGCAGTTCACCAATTTAGCCTTGTATATTATTTCCTCTGCATACTTGCGCTGACACAAAAATATAGAGTCTGCAGATCGAGTCACTGATAACCCCAAAAAATAACTTAACTTCCCCAAGTCAGTCATAGCGAATTCAGTTTTAAGCAGTTCAATGATCTCATTTTCAACAAATTCGAGGAGGCAGTAAGTACAATGTCATCCACATATAATAATAAATAAGTAATGTTGCTACCTTGATGAAAAATAAATAGAGAGTTATCACACTTGCTGCATACGAACCCAATTTGCATAATGTACTGTGCAAAGTGATCATACCACGCGCGAGAGGCCTGTTTCAAACCATAGAGTGACTTACGAAGACGACAGACATACTGATGGGCTGCCGGATGAACAAAACTAGGCGGTTGGTGCATAAAAACAGTTTCTTTCAAATCCCCGCGTAGAAATGCATTTTTTACATCAAACTGATGGATCGTCCATTGCTTACCCATACCAATACACAGAACTGTGTGAATAGTGGCCGGTTTAACAACCGAACTGAAAGTCTCACCATAATTTATACCTTTTTGCTGATTTTTACCATTAGCCACAAGTCTTGTCTTATACCTCTCTAGCTCACCACTGTCTCTATATTTGTGATGAAAATGCCACATGCAACGAATCACATTCACCCCCTTCGGTCTAGGAACCAAATCTCACGTGTGCTTCTTTGTTAAAGCATTAAATTCCTCACGCATGACTGTATTCCAATTAGGGTCTAGTTTTGGGTTTTTGGGTATTGGGGAAATGGTTTGTGTTAATAGGTTAAACTGGACTTTGGGTTTGAAAATCCCGTGTCGGGCACGGGTTTCCATCGAGTGGGTGGATGGGAAATTTGTTGGGTTGGTGGTGTCGGGTCATTGGTGTGGTAGTTTGTAGCGGAGGGTTGATAGGTGCGGTCGACGGGAGGAGGCAGTGGGTGAAGTGTGTCGGGTGGGTTCGACGACGGGTCGGGGGGTGTCAACGATGTTGGGTAGTGTGTCGGGGGTGGGTTAGGACGGTACTGGTGGTGGGTTGTTTTTGCATTGGCAGTTTAGGTATTGGAGTTGTTGGGTTCATGTTTTCGATGATGAGTAGGGTTTCGGTGTAGGGGTGGGTGATTGGGTAGTCAGCGATGGTGTTTTCTGGAGGTGGAGACTCAATAGGTTGTTAATGGTTCCGGTTGGTGATATGGATATTTACCGGTGGCGAAACAGAGATGGTGTGCCGATTTCCGGTGGTGGTGGCAATCGGCGATGTTGGTGACTGAAACAGAGGCAGTGACATGGGAACAGAGACGCTGTCAGTGGAAACAACGGTAGGTGGCAGTGAGGCAGCCGACCGATTGCCGTCGGTGGGAAAGACTATCAATGGTAGATGTGACCTGTCGGAGGTACTGCCGGTAGTGGTAGTTACACATGGCGATGCTGGAACAGTAACAACACGGCCGAGAGCTAGGCGAAGAAGCGGTGATGTGTCAGACTCGTCCAAAAATATGTAATCTGAATTCTGGAATTTTTGGATATTTGCAAATGGGAAGATTATTTCGTCAAACGTGACGTGACGTGACGTGCGATGATGATTTTGCGGGAAGAAAAGTCGTAGCACAGATATCCCCTATTATTGGGCGGAAAACTTAAGAATACACAAGGGGTGGTGCGGGGTGCAAGTTTATGCGGAGCCGTCGAGGCAAGATTCGGGTAGCATAGGCAGCTGAAAATTCACAAGTGTTCATAGGTTGGGATCTTACGAAATAGAATTCGGTGGGTGTTCTATTTTGGAGAGTCTGAGTGGGCAAAATATTTAGAAGATATTCGACCATTTTCACAGCATAGACCCAAAAGGGAGAGGGGAGGGAGACATGAAATAGGATCGTATGAACCATGTTATTGAGAGTGCGAATGATTCGTTCGACCTTGTCATTTTGGGAGGACGTATGAGGACATGAGAACCGGAAAATCATGTCATTAGTAGAGCAAAAGTTGTGAAACGTGGAATTATTGAACTCACGGCCGTTATCACATTGAAGCGATTTGATGTCTTTTCAAATTGTGTTTTGACATAGGCACGAAATGCAAGAAACTTGGCAAACACTTCAGACTTGAATTTAAGTGGATAGACCCAGACAAAGTGAGAAAAGTCATATAATAAGACGAGATAAAATTTATGACTCAATGAGCTAGTGATGGAAGATGTCCATAAATCTGCATGAATAATGTCAAACGGAGAATACGTAACACTTGAAGAGGACTGAAACGGAAGGCGAACATGTTGCCTAAAGGAAAAGAAGGACAATGTTGGGCAAATTTTCCATTATGAGAACGAATTAAATGGTTGTTTCTAAGAAAATTAAAAACATGGGCTCCTGGGTGTCCAAGTCTATTGTGCCAGCATGGGCTCCTGGGTGTCCAAGTCTATTGTGCCAGGTTGACGGAGAAATTATTGCTACTGCGGTGAGAGGAGTGACATGGACATCTAGAGATAGGGGAGGGTTGATACTAGCCGCGGATGTGGATAGGAAGACTACTAGTTGGGTCATGTTTTTCTTGTTAGATTATGAACTATTGTTTGACTAATCTTGATCCATATATTTTTGGATCAATTGGGCCATGTCACTTTTACTTATATGACCTGTTTTGATCCGTCTAAGTTGTTTCACCCAAATCACCCACGTTTCACATCTAAGTGTGAATTTATCTTGTCCATCTATTTTAATTTTAACTCATAGATGTATAATTTGAGCCGAAAATAATATATTCAGTTGAACTTATAGAACCCGCTTATAATATTATTTGGATGTGCAGAAAGCCAACAGTGGATTTCAATGGAAAGGGCATATGGGGCATTGTGGCACTTGTCAAGCCCACCATGTGGAGATCTTAAAGTGAGGTTCCTAACAAGTACTAGTGTAGAAACCAAATGGGTGCAATCGGACAAGGCTGTTATCCCTGCTCAATGGAAAGCTGGACTTACGTTGAAACTGATATTCAGCTCACTTAAACATATTTAATTACTTATGTTTCTCTATGAACTATATATATATATACTTCTTGTTTGGGTAATTTCTTAGCTGCAGGTTTGTTTAGCTAAATAAAAACGTTACGAAGTTATGGAATCTATGTATGTTGTACTTTTAGCATGGACTCGTAAGTTGTTAAGGGTTATATTCAATGGCGGAACTTGCCCAAAATATTAAGAGGGACGGTAACTACTAACTAAAATATTATAATTGAAATTTATAAGAACAAAATATAATTTTATCAAAGATTCAAAATAACATCAACACAACAAAAATATAATATATAAAAGGAAAGACGTACATAAAATTAAAGTGCTGCTCTTCGTTCTTTTAAAAACTTGAAATCATTAATAATTGAATCAGAGTTAAAGCTTTCAACTATTTCTTTTTCAATATAAACTATCATATTATCAACAAGAAATTCATCCTCCATCTTATTACGCAACCTTGTCTTGATTATCTTCATTGCTGAAAATGATCTTTCTGTAGTAGCCGTAGAAACTAGAAGAGTTAAGATAAGACGTATTATCCGATCAATCAAGTAATATGTATTCGTCTTCCCTGTTTTTTCAAAAGCTTCACACAATTCAGACATAGTTGACAAGTTATTCAATTCTGGATGACTAACAGAATAAAGTGTTGAAGTTGAAATCTCAAATTTATTTTCTCTTGCTCACTAAAATTCACTGGATAGAATTTTTCTACAAGAACACATATATCATCCATATTAAATGCTTCGTAAATATCTTTAGGAATCAAACTATTGCTTAGGCTCAAAAGCTCCATTGTTTGCCCACTTGGCTTTTTACTGAACAAGTAACAAAGCAAACAATAAGCAACATGCTATTATTTGCAACTGAAAAGAGAAAGTAATGCAACCAGAGTCATGCAAGGAGATGAGAAAGCAAATTAACTTGTTCAAAAACATCTAAGATAGCACAAAAAGGTTGAGTACTGCTGCAAAATTGTCAGTTCTGTTAATAGGATCATACGAGTCAGCCTGTACAAACGTATGTTTCCATGAACGGACACCCTATACTATATCGCATATCAGACTAAACAAGAAGAACCAACTATAGGCGAAAATAAAAAGACAATGAGATGAGGTAACTCTTCCATTCAACTTCAACAGCTAAGCTTTATAAATCCTACCTAGTACATCCTACCAGTACAATCTGAAGATCCACAATAGCACCTCTTCACCTTGATTTTGCCATCAGAGTCATAAACCTGATTCACAGAATAGTTGTAATAGTAAGAAAGCTTCTTCAAGGGAGGAATATTATCTGCTGCAAAAAACATGATATCGGGCATTTTCTTATCCTCGTGATCATAGAAAACATTCTGTGCATACAAATTGGGAGAACAACTGTGATTGATGAATCGTCCAATATTTCCATAGTGAGCTGCATCAATGGTATAACCCCTCTCTTCTGCTAATGAGTTGATAGTACAACCACTATAATTCTGTCCAATATCAAAAAGATATTCATCAGCGCCAATTCTTCGGTCGGCTTGTGTCCTCAAGAAGTTTTCCTGTGTACTCACAGATAAAGGTTCCAGAAGCGATAGATGTTAGAGCTCTCACCCCAGCCCCTTGTATCTGTCTTGAAGATCTCCAGCGGAAGTTTAATACCATGTTGGCTCACTCTATTATAGCATGAAGGAGGGAATCCACAAGGACCACACTCGTATACAAGAGGCTTTATTTCAACAATAGCCCCATTACGGTTGTAAGGGATCTCACCTCCATTTTTAACTGCACATGAGCACCTCTTGGCATCAGAACATCTACCAATACAATCACAGCCTTTAGGTGGGGCAGGGCGGAAACCAACTGGATACATCATCTTCTTGATGTACTTGAATGGTGGGGGTTTCTCACCATCAATTGTGTTCACAGCTGTTATAGGTAGTGACTCTTTCCCTTCTGTAATATCAGGAACACAAACAACATGCCGCACGTTGGACTTTTTTGATGACTGTACTTCTTTCCATGTGAGCTTTGGTTGTCCAGGAATTCTCACCAACTTGAACATAAAGACCATCTTACCATGTGGCCCTTGTTCTGTCCAATAATTTTCAACAGTGTATAAACCACCGTACACATAAGTTGTCACCACAGGTGCTTTTCCACCCCTGGATTCAGAAGCCCTGATCTCCTCAGATCCAAGAATCACCCGAACAGGATTCCCTTTAGCTATGCTATTCTTACAGACTAAATTACCTCTCACAAGTTTCTGGTCTTCAGGGATTTTGACCTTTCCAACCACATTTCCACCTTGCCCAGAATAAATCAGCTCATCAGCATCTCCTAAATCATCATCATAGGCCCCTGAAGCAACAATACTAGTTGCAACCAGCATTCCTCCATTGTTTGTGAAATCTATACCAGCCTGATATAAGCGATGAACTCCCACAAGAGCAAGTTCAACCCTGTATTGGAAAGCATCTCCTACTTCAACTCCTGGAACTTCTCCCAGCAACTGTTGTCCTGTATTAACTTCCATCCCTTTTTCTTTGATCATGCTCGCTGCTTGATAATCAATCCTTCTGTGCAATTTATCTTTTTGCTTAGCTTTTACTTCTCCAGGTCATGACTTTGATTCTTCCCCTTGCAAAAATTTTCTACAGGTAGAGTGAAACAGACGAAGAGTCTCTAACTTTACTACAAGCATCACCGCGACTGGAACTTTTTGGACCAAAAGGTGGTCGAGTCACATCAAAGTTCAAACTCACACTTCCCCTGTCCAATAGGAGAATACTCAGGTAGTTCTTCACAATTCAAACCACGAGTTCCATCATTGCTGGCAACCGGTGCACTTGAATATCCTGGCACAGCTTCACCAATAGAACCTGATTTACTCCTGCCAAACACTGTCTCTGGAAGTTTTGGTTTAGGAACACTTCTTCTGGCAACAGCTGAGGATATCTTCCGCCGATACACGTTAAGATTTTGAACTTGGTTTCTACTCATCAGGCCATCTAAACTAGTTTTCTTCCTCTGCCTCCATGGAGAATAAGGCTCATCCATCAACCCATGCACAATTGGCCTAATAATTTTATCTCCAGAACCAAGACCAGGCGTTGCAGTTGTCACCTTTTCACGTTCATTCCGTGAATATACAATTATCTCCTTCCTCACAATTTTTCCTGTATCATCATTCTCCTTTTTCATCGCTGTCTCCGGCAACATTACAGTTCTTTCAAGCTGTCTCCTTCCAACATAGTTATCTTGTATACCTTTGGGATCTTCAAAGCAAACTGTTGCTCGTTCCATTAAGCTAAATTTGGAACCAGTAACCTCTCTCTCACTCAACAAATCAGCTTCCAAACTTGCAGTCAACCTCACGGGCAATGTCGCAGTATCCATAACATTTTTCAACATCTCGATCACTTCATTTTCTGTAACTACCTTATCTAACACAACTACTCTCTTGCTTGCTTCACTACCACCCAAGCGATCCAGTTCAGTTGTCTTAGTAGCATTTCTTCCACAAAATGGAGGGAAGTCACGAACAGCAAAAACTCTTCTTTGACAGTTCTTATTCTTTGGCAAGGGGAAAATATTATCCTTAACACTTCTATTCTTGATTGGCCTCTGAGGCAGTGACAATGTTTTCACATCACAAACAGGAATCGCCTTATCAGTCACACTGACTACATTTTCAACCAGAAGTGAGTGTTTCTCCACATCAACTTCTGTCCCTAATTCATCATACCGGATGACTTTTGCTTTCTTGAGCAATGACATTTCACTATTTTCAGGATCTTTAGACAATTCAAATCCAAGCAATCTGTCATGACTTGTTGGTTCTTCCAATCCGTTTTCTGTCACACTCGTGGTTCTGGCTAATGCATTCCCAGCCAACTTAGCCAATTCTTCATTCTCTTCCATGTCGACGAGACAGTCCACAACTTCAACAGAACAGAACTCAATCCCAGTGTTAGGACCATTGTCACCATGGACCACCGGAGTGTCAGCCATATTTTCACTAATGGAGACCACATCATTTTCCTTGTGGTTCGAGTCAACTTTTGGAGCATTTCTAACACAAACTGGGGGGGGGGGGGGGGGAATCCCGCACTGCCCAAACTTTCCGAACTTTATGTTTTGGTGTATCTCCAAAATGCAGACCATTTAGTGATGGCCGCTTCTTCACACATTCATCAGATAAACCATGACTTGAGAACGCCACCATCCTCCAGCAAATGAATGAGTCCTTGTTTTGGCAAGTCAAAATGCTGAAAAAACAAACACGATATGTTAGACAAACCGACAATGAAGAAGCAAAATCTTGATGTGACATACTTTGATTATTATCCTCGACCATTTTTAACTGTGAGTTGTATCTAGGTACTTAAATTGTTAAAATCTTTTTGGTGAAGTAATTTCTAATATTTTGCTATTATGTGGCGGACCAGAAAGACAAAATTTTGAGCATGCAGCACATATGGGTACTCAAAAACAAAAAGCCACACTGGTCATGTGACATTTTCTCTAACCAAATTCTGTTAATGACCTTGATGGATATTTAATTTGGGGCCTTTTCTTGGTATCTTAGTCTAAGATAGCTAAAAAATAATGACCGAAACTTCCATTTTCTCGAAAAGTAAAAGTAAGAACTTGGTACCCTTTTTCTTAAGAAAAGCACCAAAAAAATATACCAATAACAAGAATAAAGGGTGTGTTCGAACAATGTTTTTCCAATTTTCTGTTGGTCGAAATTTTTGAAAAATATTTTCTCTAGGAAAACAAGCTCATTAAAAATAAGGAAAATGACTTCCCTAGTGGAAACAAGTTCCGCAAGCAGTATTTCACATTGATTGTGTCCTTCCCACCCTCCAACACACCTCGTCTTCACCTTCACCCCCGTAACCCCCAATCTCCACCACCCCTACCCCCACCTCCACATCTACCTCTCATGGTATTTATCTAAATTATATACAAATGTTTTTAGAATAAAAAGTTTTACTTATGTACCGAACACAAAAAATAAGGGTGTGTTTGGTATGGAGTTTTCCCATTTTTGGTTGGCCAATTTTCTCTAGGAAAACATTTTCCTTCATACCAAACACACCCAAAATGTCAGCTGAACAAGACTTTCTAGCTAGCCCTTAACATATTCACAACTCATTTACCAAGAGCTCCCAAAAAACAAAAAAAAACAAAAAGGTGGCGGGGTGAAGAAAGTGATTATTCCCAGAATTAACAATACTTTTAGCAAACAAAATGAAGCAAAAACTGATATAGAATGTAAAAAGCACGTTAGGGTTTTTCATCAAGCAGAAAATAAGGAAGTAAATCATACCGATTTAGAGGATGAATTTCACGTTTCCACTTCAGAGAACTAGATGATAGTTAATCCTTCACTACAGCCTCTTTGCTACAAAAAACAATGCAAAAGCATGGAAAACAGAGATGAAATGTAGAACATAAAAAACCCAGAAAAACTGGTGGTGGTGGTGGGACACCCCAATTTTACCAATATCTCTTTCACCAAGAAACGTATTACTTATCTTAGTGACAGAGATATTGATACGTAAGTAATACGTTTCTGCTCACGTAATGGCTGGTTAATGCCTAACACTTCAAAAATCAACTCCAACGGTAGACAGAAACTCCGTCATTCCCAAATTCAATTTTTCAGAAACTCCAGGTATCAAACTGTAAATATTAAACAATTTGGGGGTCTATCAGAAGAAGCTCAAGTCCCAAGTCCCAAGTCCCAAGACCCAAGACCCGTGCCCGGACCGGACCGGACAGGACGGGCGTGCGGCGCGCGTGTGGGCTTAGCCTTGAACACAAGCACATGTAGGTCCTCCCTCCTTTAAACATATGGATTACCCTTGGGTCCCAAACCCTTAGCCAATTTAGAGACTTATAAAGAGAGCAATTTTTCATTTTTCCACCGATGTGGTAGATTTGTCCTACATCATATTTTCATGCCTCAAACACCTTACTTTGTGGACCAATATCTCTTTCATTTCTCAATGAAATTTGACGATTCTTAGCCCTATGGTCGTCTACTCACTTAGTAGAGTATGCGCGTGAACATGCGGAACCCTAGTGTTTAATTCATTAAATATGGGTGAACGCACCTCCCCACCAAAGGCAAATTTCTAACACAAATTTCATTAGTGAAACAGATATTGGTACGTAAGTAATACGTTTGAGACATAGAATGATGGACGGTTATTGGTCAAATACAAGTATTCCACGTTGGTAAACGAAGGAAGAAGTGTACGAATTGTAAGATGAAACGAGTCGGAAATCGACGCGGCGGCCCCATGGCAGCGCCGCGACGCTAATTGGTGGCTTGGCTACTGGAGCCGAGGCGCTTCAAAGGCAGAATGTTGCGACGGAAAGATGAAAAGTTCTGACTTTTGGGCTGGTTTTGGAGCATTGAATCTCCATTATTTGGCACATGAATTCAATCATTATTTGGCTGAATGTAACCCTTCAATAAGTGTCATTACATGGCTATTGAAGGTCATTGGTTGGCTAGTGGAGGGTCATCTCCTTACACTATAAATTGAGTCATTTGACTCAATTGTTAACACTAAAGAAATTTTCTGAAATCTTCTTCTTCCTCTCTAGCAAGTTTTTTATATTCAAAGTTCTCCAAGAGTAACATTTGAGTTTCCTCTCTAGCAAGTTTTTGATAAGCTAAGAACAAAAATTTAGGGGTTCATTTTCATGGCATAGATGGAAAATGGTGGTGTCCATATTCTGCTTACTGACATTTCTTTTTGTTGCCTGTAACTCAATATTTTCTTGGAACGGTCAGAGTGAAAGACAGTAAAAGAAATTGGAGAAAAAGGAGGTTACCGTACTGTAATAATAATATTTTATTGTCGCTCTTCTCACATAAAAGATTTAGGTAAATTATACTATTACACTAAGTTGTGAATATAAAGATATGGGTTGTGTTTGGTATCAGCAAAAATGTTTTTATAAAAATAATACTTCTACGTTATCTTAGAAAATAAATAGTTTTTAAATTTATTTTTCTTATACTTAGTATGTAAGCAAAAAATATTATCTCAAAAAAATAATATAAAATTTAGGTAAATAATATGAGCGTCACGCTGGAGGTAGGCGTGGAGGAGTGGGAGTGGGTGAGTCATATTGGAGGGTGGAGGAAAACAGTTAATATGGAATGTGACTCTCATTTAAACTTATTTTTATTTTTAAAAAAAAAGATTGACCAAAAATGGAAAGCTATTTTCCTCACCCATAACCAAATAATATTGATTTAAGATAACAGCACTTTTGGTCCTTAATTTATTGATAATTTTTGTTTTTGATCTTTGTGATATATGATTCAATATATTTAAATATCAACTAATTTAAAATATGTATATTTTTGTCTCTTCAAATAAAAAATACGTTATATTTAATTATTTTTAGAATTATACTACTATAAAATATTCAATAACGGTACAAACTTAACATGATGCATGAAATTAAGTGGTGAATGGTTATTATGGTAAATTTATGAACATTCACAAGTAAAAGAATTAAAAATATATAATTCAATTAATTAAAGATCTAATGTGCTTGTCAGATATTATAAGGACTGCCATCTTAATTTAATGAAAAGGTTACTAATCCTATATAAGTTTTATAGGAAAGTTGTAATATAAAGCCTAAAACTGTCTTTCTTGCATTAAGTTGAATTTATCAACTAACTTTACAGTGATAAGACAAGATTGAGAAATATTTTATATGACGGACCAAAATAATTGGAAAATAAATTAATAGAAGTGTAACATCAAAAGTTCTCTAGTGTTGAGCAAAAAGAAAGAAAAAAGTTCCCTAAACGGAAAACGCGGAAATATGCTTTCATAACATGGAGAGCAAGTTGAAAATTTCGTTTTCTTTCTTATTTCGGGAAGTTAGATTCATAAGTTAGGAAGATTTGTATCTGTGTTTATTTTTATTTTTCGGAAAAACACCACAAAATAGATCGATTTTGCTAATTAATTGGTGATAGTTTAGATAAAAAAATTTCACAACTGATAGTTCAGGTATGAAACTCAAAAGAAAAAAAATACTTCATATTTTTTTGACCCTTTAACTCTTTCATTTATTATAGGCCTTTATTATATTTAAGCATACCACTACCATCTCAAGTCTGTCCTACTTTCCTTATTAGTTTGTCCAAAAAAGATTGACATCTTTCTATGTTTAGAAATAATTTAAATTTATGAGATAATTTACAGCTACACACAAATATCCGAGACTTGTTTTAGACCATATATTTTAGAAATCATCTTTTATTTTTAAAATTTCATGTCAAGTTAAACGAAGAAAATATTTTTGGGACGGATTGAATGTATAACCAAAAATAGATGATTAATGTGAATGCTACTACTCTACATGCGCCAAAGGACTGTTTGCGGACTTCACCCAACTTTAAGACCACACTGTGATAAATATCCTTGCACTCAATACACTTTACTAGATAAAGGAATATGTGTATGTCAAGTCAACCGGTCAAAATTGCAACTCATAGTTGGCTAATTAATGTTGAGCCTCTGTGATTTCTGAGGAGATTTTTTGAAATTTTAAGTGAAAAGCATGTAATTTTCAAGAAATCCTAAAAGTTCACAAAATGATGTTAGTCCATTTCCATTAAGAATCTTATAAGTTCAGTGTGGAAAATAGAATCTATACACAAATGTCATTCGATGTTGAGGAAATATAGTTTTTTAAATGTAGATTCCAGCAAACAACTAAATTAAAAATTAAGAGGGCAAATAATTAATATGTATCCTTCTGGGACTTTCCTAGAATATTCATTATCAAGTGATCTGTAAAGGTAAGTTGTAACTATATTCATAAGATGTATTTCAAGATTTTCATGTACAGCTAAACTGATGAGCTATCGAAATGTTATTGCATCCATAATAGGTGAATATGTTTCTTCATAGTCGACATCGGGTCTTTGAGATGATTCTTGTGCAACAAGGCGTGTCTTGTATCTCACAATTTCATTTCTTTTTTGCACAAAGATACATTTATGGCCAATTGATTTTACACCATCATACATTCGGACTACCGGTTCAAAAACCTCATGTTTAGCAAGTGAATTCAATTCTGATTGAGTTGTCTCTTGCCATTTTGGCCAATCACATCTTGTCGACATTCTACGATAGATAGAGGTTCTTGATCCTCGTTGTCTTTTATAATATTCATTGCAATATTATATGAAAAAATATTATCCACCGTAAATTTCAATTGATTCAAATTTAACCCATCACTAGTAGAACTTAATGATAGTTCTTTACTCACTTAAGTCTCGGGTTCACTTAAATCTTCAGAAATATAAGGATTAACCAGATCTTGATTCTCTTCATGAGATTCTTTTATAGTGTCATTTTGATTATTTTCGTGCTTCTTTATTTATGATTTTTATCTTTGGAATCCAATGGTCTACCACGCTTCAGGTGTGTATGAGATTCAGAAGTTATGACACTAGTAGATGGTCTTGTTGGGATATCAATTCGAATAGGCACATTCTCTGTAAGGATATGTGACTTTGTTATTCTTTTCAAATCAGTAAATGTGTCTGAAATTTGATTTGCTATTTTCTGCAAGTGAATGATCTTTTGGACCTCATGTTCACATGCAGGGACACATGAATCAAAAATAAAATAGTGATGAAACTTTTCACGCAATTTCTCTTTTAATTTCTTTTATCTCTTCTCCTAATTGTGGGAAATTTGTTTCATCAAATCGACAATCTGAAAATCGAGCAGTGAATAAATCTCCCGTTAATGGTTCAAGGTAGCGATTGGATGATTCTTCCTAATCCTTGATGAGATGTCCCTACGAACTTGGTCTAATAATTCAGCACTTGACTCCTCATCTGTGGCCTATGTGGTCTCTATTGTTGTTTCAGATGTTGCTTCTAGTGTGGCAACATCCGATTCTTCTATAATTTGTTGACTTTTCACTGTATCTATAATGTTATTTTCAATAGTTTTTCCTGAAACATCCGAAAGATCATCAAAGATAACATTTACTGACTCTTGTACAGTTCTGGATCTCAGATTGTATACTCGATAAGCATAACTATTTTGTGAATAGCCAACAAAAATTCATTTATCACTCTTAAAGTCATACTTTGCCAAATGATTCATGTCATTTAAAATATAACAAATACACCCAAAACATGAAAGTATCGTAAGTTTGGTTTCTTTCCATTTATAATCTCATAGGGTGTCATCTTTGTTCCTGACCTTAAATAGACTCTATTAGCGATGTGATTAGCAGTATTCAAGGCTTCTGCCCATAAACGTTTTGATAAATATTTAGAACTAAGCATCACTCTAGCTATTTCTTGCAATGTCCTATTCTTTCGTTCTGCAACCACATTCTGTTGAGGAGTAATGAGGGCAAAAAACTCATGGAAAATTCCCTTTTTCTCACAAAAATATGTGAATGAACTATTTTAAATTATTTTTCATTGTCGGATCTAATACGAAAAATAGGAGAATAGAGTAAATTCTAATTCTAGAGTGCAAGATTTTAAACATGTCAAACGTTTGTGATTTTTCTTTTAAAAAATATATCCAAGAATATCTAGAAAAATCATCTACTATCACAAAGGAATATCTCATGCCTCCTAGACTGTCTACTTTAATTGGACCCATTAAATCCATATGTAGCAATTGAAAACAGTGAGACGTACTTGAATATTGTCCATCGTGTTGGACAACATTATAAGAGACACGGGTTTGCTTAGCTTTCAAACAATCTTCACAGACAATTTTACCTTTATGGCTAAGTTTGGGTATGTCTTTACCTCTTCGTATAAGACCATTTTTTCTAAATTGCGGTAGTTGACATGCCCCAACTTTTGATGCCATAGTGTTGTGTCATCGACCTTAGCATTATTGAATGTTTCGTGTCTTACAACAAGATAGAAATTGTCACATGTTCTTATACATATCATGACACATATATTTGCTTCATTCGTAACTTTACAGGCATTCTTATTAAATTTTATCTCAATATCGTCATCGAACAGTTGACGTATACTAATCAAATTAGCCATTAAGCCCTCAACGTGTAAGACATTTCTTAAGGCTAGAAATCCAGGAACATCCAAGATCCATTTTTCAATTATTTTGCTTTTACTGACACCTCCATAAGTCACGTTTCATCCATTGAATGACTCATAGTTCTTTAGAAAACCTTTTGTACATGTCATGTGGCGAGAACATCCACTATCAAAGTACCAAAAACCTAAAATGTTAGTTCTTAATGCAGTTATAGCAACATTACATGTTACATCCTTTTTAGGAATTCAAACTCTCTTAAATCATTTTTTACCTCTTGGCTCAGAAATGTTGCTTCGATTGTTATCCGGATGTTGGACAACATTTTAGGCAACATTTTGCTCACAGAATTTTGATATTTGAAACAGTATGGTTTTAAGTGTCCAGAGGAGTTACATTGATGACACACAAACTTCATATTCTTTGACATATATGAGAACCTATTATTCATCCATTTTTCTTTTACAAAGCATATTTTCTCATTTTTATCAAAGATATTAGAGCATAGGGTTTTAAGAGAGTTTTCGTACCCAATTCCTACATGTGAAGGTTTACTAAAGTTGAGTATCTCATTTAATTTCGAAGTCCCCGTGTTGAGCTTACAGACGGTTGCTTTGGATAAATCCAATTCTGCACGGATCTTACCAAATTCAATATCATTTTTGGTAAGTGCAACCTCAAGTCGGGTTATCGTGTCTTTTACTACTAAATTCTCATCAGTTAAAGATTTTACCTTTTTGTCAAGTTGCTTGGATTCTATGATTAAGGCTTTACAAATACTTTGTAATTCATTAATTATATCATCTTTGCATTCAACTTGATCCATACAATTAGCCTCACTAACAGAAATAGAACCACTAAAGCAATTAACATCAGAATAGTTAAAAAATTCACACATTTCGGCTGTCGTTGAGGATGTTGATGTCATTGCTAATGTTGGAGAAAATGTCGTGGCACCTGAGACAACATTGTATACGACATATTCATTATCCGATAGAGACTGTTTGAAAATAGTAGCCAGCATTGCTTGTGTTTCAATTTCACGATCTTCTTCCTCTTCTCATTCATCATCACTAAGAGAAACCCACAGGTTCTTACCAAATTTTCTAAGAGTGTTTGCACATTCATTAGCATAGTGACCCCAACCCGAGCATGCATGACACTACATGGACTCAAGTTGTTTGGGATCAAATTTGGTACGATTTGAGTTGGTTCTTCTTAGTTGATTTCCTTTTTGTACATTTGGAAGGAATTTAGTGGGCTATTGATTGAAGACATGGTTTGGGTGCTCTTTAGATTTAGATTGATTTCTCTCATTGTTGAACTTCCTCACCATCAAATTATATTTTCGAGTAAGGCAACATTTGCACCATCACCAATTTCTTCAAAATTCTCATCCTCTTCTTCGATTTGACTCTCCGAGGATTGAACTTGAAGTGCCACATTCTTGCTTTTATACAATTCCTTTTGATTCTCAATGTTCATCTCACGAGTTTTGAGAATGCTCATCAAGGTATGAAAGTCCATTGTGGCAAGATTGTAAGTTTCTTCAATAGCACAAATCTCTAAATTGAACTTTTCAGGAAGAGAACGGAGAGCCTTTTCAACAAGTTGAGTGTTGGTTGATAGTTCAACAAGCACTTGACATTCATTTGAGATGTCAATCAACTTTTCAAAATAAGATTTAATATCATCCGCTTCTTCCATCCTTAAACGTTCATATTTACTCATGATCATGCGTAGCTTTGTTCAACGAACACTTGAGCTACCTTCACAATGAATTTGTAAAGTATCTCATGCATCCTTAGCCGTGGGACGGTTTTGAATGAGTTTGAACATATACATATCAACCCATCTAAAAATTGTATTTAAGACTTTTTCGTTAAAGCTAGCATTATTGGTTTCTTCTGTAGTTCATTCAGATTCAGGTTTAACAAGAATGTCACATTCCTCATCCAGTGGCAACATTGGAACAACATACCCATTGTTTATAGATCTTCATGCCCTAACATCAGTTGATTTGATATGAGAACGTAGGCGAATTTTCCAATAGGCATAATTTGATCCATCTAAAATAGAAAACCTACCAATAGTTGGATTTGTCGGATCCATAGCTTATGACAACAAGACCAAGCACTTATTGTGTTAAGTGTCAGCTCTAATACCACTTGAAGGGGGCTATGGAACAATAAAAACAAAATGAAATAAATTCGAATGCCAATTCTGTTTCTGAATGTCGGAAATTATGTCGTCCGACACCAGTAACAACACTTAAGCAAAATAGAAAATTTTGAAGAGTAAATGCAGCAAAAATTTAAAGAACACAAAAGTTTAAATTTTTCATAAGTTATATATAAAATATAACTTATGATGGTCAATGACCAAATGTATTGTAAATATATTATATACAAATATACAAATTTTTTTCTTTACAGATTTACAAGATAAAACGGAAAGGAATTAAAAGTTGAAGTCGAAGATGATTTCTGCTTGAAAAATCTAACTAAGTAGACATAGACAACGTCTCATTACAATCGCTCCATACAAAACTAATCTAGAATCTAAACACCAATTGTAATGTTGGACAGAATGTTGTCAACACACTCATGCAACAATGGTGATCCAGATTTCTGAGATGAAATCCCGAGAGCTCTCTTGGTATTTTTACTTTATGGTTCTGGATATCAATATTCTGTAGTAGCCTCTCTATTTATAGTAGAGAGTCTTCCTTAAAAAGTCCATCGATCAGTTGTGGAAGTTGAGGGAAAGGTGCACTGCTGGTGGGATTGGTTGGAGAAGATCAGGGAATAATAATCTTAACAGCTTTGGCTTGATCCTCACGACAAGCAACAACTTTTGATTTAGCCCTCACTCATTTTTTACCAGCTCATTATTACCTTGCCAAGTCGTTTTTACCTTATTGTAATATTTACACAAATATTACTGCATCGCGTGAAGGCAAAATTTGTTCAGAAAATGTTGGTCGTAATGTTGTGCAACATTTGTCCCAACATACTTACACATTCATATCAATACTTTAGAAGTCATGTTGGGTCAAATGTCACAACACCAAATTCAACATTAACATTTATAATTGAATCCTTAATCTATTTCATAAGATAACATAACCAACTAGCTTCAACCGGAAAAAATGATAAAGGGAATTAATACACCAGCACATACCTGTTTTACCGAGAGACAAAAATTGTTTCTCTATGATTTTCGCCTAAGCTATAGTTGTACGCCTTTATTTAAATAGTGCAAGAACCTAGAATCTTTTTGTCGTAATATCTATTATAGAATATATTTTAAGAACTAATTGAGGAAATCCAAGTCACAATGACCATGGCTTCTACTGCATAAAAAATAATGTTTTTATATTTATAAAAATACTATTTTTGGTAGGTTTGTTGCACGTGGAAGTCGAGTCAAACGTGTACAAGTATAACACTACAATCCCTACCCATAATTAGAATAGGATTCTAAACTAGGATTCATCTTATATTGGGAATATGATTCATCTTGTATTAGGATTGTATATTGTACACTATATTTATTGATATTAATGAGAAAGACTCCCTAAGGGAGATTAATATCATCTTACATGGTATCAGGAGCCAAAACCCTACTATAGAAAAATTCTGCCTTGCCCCCCCCCCCCCCACCTCTCGGCCGACGGCAACAATAATCTTTTTTTCTCTTCCCAATTTCCATCCCAATGGAGAATTTGGCTACTCCCACCTCTTCCGATGCTTCCGCTTCTCACTCAGTCGTCATCCAACCCATCTCCTCACCGTCTTTTCATCCGGCTCTCGCCGTTACCAACATCAAGAATTTTATCCCTATAATTCTTGATCAAGAAGACGGCCAATATTGGTCATGGGTAGAACTATTTTGCATCCATGCATGTGTATATCATGTGCTTGATCATATAGATGACTCTTTCCCTCGTCCTCCCGATATGGACGACATCACATGGCGTCGCCTCGATGTCGTGGTCAAACAATGGATATATGACACTATATCAAAGGACTTACTATACATAATTATGAAAACGGGTGCCTCTGCCCATGCTCTATGGACACGTTTGGAAGAAAATTTTCAAGACAACAAAAACACTCGGGTTGTGTACTTGGAAGAACAGTTCAACACCACCCGTCTAAAAAACTTCTCTAATATGTCAGAATATTGCAGGCAACTGAAACTTGTGGCAGACCAACTGTCTAATGTTGGTACACCTGTGTCCGAAACTAAGATGGTGTTACAATTAGTTGCGGGACTCCCCAAGGGTGAATATGGCACCCTAGCCATCATGATACAATAGGCTGACCCTCTACCAAATTTCAACAAAGCACGCTCGCAATTGTTATTGGAGGAAACCAGACGTGCGAAACAGGATGAGCATAACCAGAAGGCTTTAACAGTTGAACCGTCCGCACAACATCAGGCCTCCGCCGGAAAATATCCAACCGCGGAAAAATCGCGCCGGCAGGGGTGGCAAGGGTCATGGCAGTGGGCAAGGCGGCAAGGGCCGCAGGAAGGGCCGAGGCCAACAAACACAGCAGTCCAGCAACACCATGGCATGGGTCGGCCAATGTCTGGTTACCCAAATCAGAACTGGGTCGCGGCTTCAGCATATCCTCCAGCCCAGTTCCTTTTTCAGCAACAAAGGCTACTGGGCCAGGATCCAGGTCTGCTTGTGTAGGCCCAGTTCCCGCAGCAGGCCCAGTTCCCACAACAGTCCTTCAATCAAATCCCTATCGACTTGGGTCAGGCATTCAGCAATATGAGTATGCAGCAGCCCGACGAAAATTGGTATATGGACTCCGGAGCCTCCTCTCACCTCACCCAGTCCGCAGGTAATCTTTCCCAGGTGTATTATTTAAATTCTCCACAATTTATTACAGTTGACAATAGTCACCACATTCCAATTCAGGGTTATGGTCACACCCACACTCCGCCTCCTCACCCACCCTTCTCCCTAAATAACGTCCTGCTTGCACCACACATCATCAAAAATTTAATATCCATTAGAAAATTTACTCGTAATAATTATATGTCTGTTGATTTTGATCCATTTGGTTTAACTGTAAAGGATCTACGTACGGGTACACCTCTTACGAGATGCAATAGCACAAGGGATAAATATCCATTCATATCCTCGTAAGCTGTCGGTTCCCGATCACACACTACTCTAGCTGCTCTATCTCCGTCAATTTGGCACAATAGGTTCGGACACCCTGGAGCTCCCATCTTTAATTTTCTTAGAAGTAATAGTTTTATTCAATGTAATGGAAAACTTGCCCAGACCTGCATTTCCTATCAATTAGGCAAACATGTTCGTCTTCCCTTTAATTCCTCAGATTGCGTTACGTTTGCTCCTTTTGATATTGTTCATGCTGATATGTGGACTTCCCATATTACTAGTTCCCTAGGTCATAAATATTATCTCGTGTTAATGGATGACTATTATCACTTTCTTTGGATCTATCCATTAAAATTTAAGTCCGAAGTTTTTGCCAAATTTCTTGAATTTTTGCTCATTTATCAAAACGCAATTCGAACGCGCTATTAAATCTTTCCAATGTGACAATGGTCATGAGTTTAACAACTCCACATTTCAAAAATTTTGCAACAATAATGGCATGGTCTTTCGATTTTCGTGTCCTCACACGTCCCCTCAAAATGGTAAAGCCGAGCGTCTCATCCGTACAATAAATAACATGGTCCGCAATTTTTTGTTTCGTACCTCCCTCCATCCATCCTTTTGGGTTTATGCAGTTAAAATGGTAGAATACGTCCTTAATATTTTACCCACTAGTACCCTCCATAACATGACTCCAACCGAAATCTTACACCGTAGGGTTCCTCCTATGATCACCTATGGATATTCGGTTGTCTATGTTTTTCTAATCTTTCTTCCACAACCTCTCACAAATTAGCTCCCCGCACCACTCTGTGTATCTTCTTAGGTTTCCCATCAAACCATAGGGGCTATCTGTGCTATGACTTATCCACTCATCAAATTCACATCTCGCGTCACGTCACTTTTGACGAGACGCAATTCCCCTTTTCCAACATCCAAAACTTTCAAAAACTGGATTATGAATTTTTAGATGAATCAACTCTCTCTCCTGTCCACCTTCGGGAACTGTACCTCAACAGCCACCATCGGCCACCGTACATCACTCACCGTCAACATCCCTGCCACCAGTGACCTCCCCGTCACCTCCACTAGCCACCCCTAGCACCACTTTGTCTCCAGGTTCCACCAACTCACCGGTCACTGTCCCATTCACTGTGCCGTCCCAACTGTCTCACCACCGTGCCGACCCCAGTCCGACCCTCAACCACCATCCAACAAACCCAGCCACCGGTCCTACTACGCCACCGACATCATATCCGATACTACAACCCTCCTCCATTTCTGGCATACCGAGAACCCTCATAAATCGTTACCACAGTTCACCGGCACCCACCGACCCAACCCACTCGACTTCAAACCCAAACACCGTCACTGTTCCACACCATCCGACAACCACCCTCAACCAAACCCCAGTCTCGACAATACAAAACATACCACACCCGAATCTGCCAACACACAGTCCACCCAACCAGTCGACCGATGCCCTTACCCAACCAGCACCTACACACCGGATGAAAACATGTGCCCAACACGAGATTTTCAAACCCAAAGTCCAATTTAACCTGTCCACCCAAACACTTTCACTTATTCCAAAAAGTCCTAAATTAGCCAAACTGGACCCAAATTGGAATGCGGCCATGTGTGAGGAGTTTAATGCATTAATGAAACAACATACTTGGGACTTGGTTCCTCGACCGGAAGGGGTGAATGTGATTCGTTGCATGTGGCTTTTTCGATACAAGTTCAGAGATAGTGGTGACTTAGAAAGATACAAGGCAAGACTAGTGGCAAATGGTACTAACCAGTATGAGGGCAATGATTGCTGCGAGACTTTCAGTCCGGTTGTCAAACCGGCCACCATTCGCACAGTTCTGAGCATTGCTATGGGTAAGAATTGGCTGATTCATCAGCTAGATGTGAATAATGCATTTCTTCATAGGGACTTACGAGAAATTGTATACATGCACCAGCCGCCTAGCTTTGTCCACCCAGCAGCCCCACAGTATGTGTGTCATCTCCGTAAGTCACTCTATGGCTTAAAACAGGCCTAGAGCATGGTATGATCGGTTTGCACAGTTCATTAAACACATGCAACAGATGTGATACCTCTCTCTTTACTTTACATCGAGGTCATGACACTACATATTTACTATTATATGTGGATGATGACATTGTTCTTACTGCCTCTACTGATGTGTTAAAAGATGAGATCATTTCACGACTCAAGTCTGAATTTGCCATAACTGATTTGGAAAAGTTGAGCTATTTTTGGGGATCTCAGTCACTAGATCTGCAGATTGTATGTTTCTTTGTCAGCGTAAGTATGCAAAGGAGATCGTGCACAGGGCTAAGATGGACAATTGCAAAATCATGGCCACTCTAGTGGATTCTAAATCCAAACTTCGTGCACTGGCCGGTACCCCAGTGACTGATCCTACTATGTATAGGAGACTTGCAGGCGCACTTCAGTATCTCACCTTCACCAGGCCTGACATTGCCTATGTTGTCCAACAGGTATGCTTGTTTATGCATGCCCCCAGTGAACCTCATTTTACTGCCCTCAAACGTATCATTCGATATGTTAAAAAAAGTTGGTTTAGTGGGTTCATTGATTAGTACACCTCCGGTGCTGGTAAAGCAGGCACACTGGACTATGGACTACACTTATAGCCCTCCGCACCAAACTCGCTATTATCATACACAGATGCAGATTGGGTAGGCTGTCCAGACACCCGCCGCTCTACTTCCGGCTACTGTGTGTTTTTGGGTGATAATCTCATCTCTTGGTCTGCCAAAAGGCAAGCCATATTATTCCGTTCGAGTGCAGAAGCTGAGTATCGAGGAGTTGCTAATATTGTTGCTGAGATCTGTTGGCTCTGAAACCTTCTCTTAGAGCTTCAGTGTCCTTTAAGAAAAGCGTCTCTGGTCTACTGTGATAACATATCCGCCATATATCTATCTCACAATCCGGTTCAGCATCAGCGAACCAAGCATGTTGAGATGGACATCCACTTTATTCGTGAGAAGGTTGCTCTCAGGCATATTAAGGTATTGCACGTGCCTTCCTCATATCAATACGCGTATATCTTTATGAAGGGCCTCCCAAGACAGTTGTTTCTTGACTTCAGATCCAGTCTTAGCGTTAGGCCTTTCTCCCTCTCCGACTGAGGGGGTGTGTAAACGTGTACAAGTATAACACTACAATCCCTACCCATAATTAGAATAGGATTCTAAACTAGAATTCCTCTTATATTGGGAATAGAATTCCTCTTGTATTAGGATTGTATAGTGTACACTATATATATTGATATTAATGAGAAAGACTCCCTAAGGGAGATTAATATCATCTTACAATAAAAATACTATTTTTGGCAGGTTTGTTGCACATGGAAGTCGAGTCAAATAGCACATGATTAGTATTAAATAGTATCAATATTATTAAGATAAAAGTTTGAGGACGTACAAATATTTGTGAATGGTCAATAATATAAATCGTCGTATATATGATGACTTTTTTGTAAAGTTCAAGATGATTGGATATCACCTTAACCAACGAGTATTAACAATTAAAGTTTAGTTAGACATGTGTGGTTCATTTTTATTTTATTTTATGAGATACAAACATGTAATGAAACGTATCTCATTCAATACTATATTCTTGATGTATGTTCTTTTCATATGTTTCAGTTGCTCTATCATAATGAAAACACATATTGTCGATATTTAAAATAATTGCATAACTCCAAGCTTATGTATATAATTGGATCCTTAATCTACTTCGTAAGACACCATAACCAAATGCTACCTTTGTAAGATATTTAATATGACAAATTCAAGATCGAACATATAATAGGATATAAAATTAATAAATATCAAAAAGTTTGAACGGTGTACATGTTTGAATCATAACGGACAACATAAGGGATTAGACTTTCCTCCCTAATACCCTTCTTGTTAAACATGATAAAAATCAAATAGAAGAGTCAAAGAGGTGCTTTGTATAGGATTAGAGGAGTTGACCTAGTTGTAATAAAACTCTAATGGGCCACTCATTATGAGCTTCATTGGGTTAAGCATACACTTACGGACTTACTAGATCCGCCAAGCACATAAAGTGCAGGCCCAATATTCAATTACGACACTTATAATTGAGCTCATGTTATGAACTATCATACAACCCAAAATAGTTAAAACAAATAGTAGAAGTAGAACTGGACGAACCCGTTTCTACACTTTCGGAAGGGGAGAAGGGGAATGGATGTCTTATTGAGAGTGATTACGAAAGAACCTTTTCATAGAGGAGAGCGATAGGCCGCATGGTGAAGCAAGGGGTCAGTGAGATCGACCCCGATCAGCAAGCACCGACCATTACTCAATAGGGCAATTCAAAGAGGAGAACAAGGACAACATAAAAAAATATTTTAAATAATGTAAGCCTATTTTTTTAACAAGCTTTGATTGAAAAAATAATGATAAAATGAATTAATACATCATCACATACCTGTTTTGTTGAGAGACAAAAATTGTTTCTCTATGCTTTTCGGCGAAACAACAGTTGTTTATGCCCTTATTTAAATAGTGTAAGAGCATAACATCTGATTATCGTAATATCTATTATTATAAGATATTTTCTTAAGAACTAATTGAGGAAATTCAAGTCACATTAACCATGACTTTTACTGAATAAAAACTAATATTTTTATATTTATAAAAACACTAATTTCTTGACACGTATATTGCGGGTGTATGTCGAGATAAATAGCACATGAATAGTATTAAATAATATCAATATTACTAAAATAAGAATTTGAGTGATAGTACAAGTATTTGTGAATGATCTATAATATGGATAATTGTATGGTGATTTGTTTGTCGAGGTTAAGATGATTGGACATCATTTGAACCTATAAGGATTAACCATCAAAATTCAATTAGAAATATGTGATTCTTTTTTATTTTTTTTATTTATTTTCATTTTTTGAGATACAAATATGTAATGAAACTTATGTCGCTCAATATTTTTTGCTACGTTATAATCAAAATTCATATTGTCGATATTTAAAGGAATTGCTAACTCCAAGTTTATGTATACAATTGAATCATTAATCTACGTCATAAGATACCATAATCAAATGGTAGCTTCTACTGGAAAAAATGATAAAAGAAATTAATACTCCATCACATGCCTATTTTGCCGAGGGACAAAAACTACTTTTCTACGATTTTCGGCTTAGCTACCGTTGTTTATGCCCTTATTCAAATAGTGTAAGAGCATAGCATCTTATTACCGTAATATTTAAGAGTCCCACATCAAATATGAAATGAGAACATGAATTCCTTATATGAAATTGGACAACTCGCCCTACATGCTAGCTTTTGGGTTGAGTTAAACCCAAAATCCATTTTATATGGTATTAGAGTCAGACACATTCTAATTATTTGTTCACCGATGTTGGGCCTCCAAATTATATTATCCATGCTTCAGTTAACAAGGTTTGGGCGTGCGGGAGAGTATTAAGAATCTCACATCGGATATGGAATGGGAACATGTACTCCTTATATGGACTTGGACAATCCTCACCCTACAAACTAACTTTTGGAATTGAGTTACGCTCAAGATCCATTCTTTACGTATTATTATAGAATATTTTTTAAGAACCAATTGAGGAAATCCAAGTTACACTGACAATGACTTTTGCTGTATAAAAACTAATATTGTATTTTTATAAAAATATTAATTTCTTGATACGTGCATTGCACGTGTATATTGATTCAAGTAGCACATGATTAGCATTAAATAATATCAATATTATTAAAATAAAAGTTTGAGTACTAGTACATATATTTGTGAATGATCAATAATTAATTTGGATCGTCGTATGATGACTTATTTATCGAAATCAAGATGATTGGATATCAACTGAACCTATGAGGATTTTATTTTTGACAATGGTAACAGGTGAACCTATTAGGATTAACGATCAAAGTTTAAGTAGACACATGTGATTCATTCTTTTTTACTTATTTTCATTTTATAAGGTACAAACATATAATAAAATGTATCTCAACCATTACTATATTCTTGATGTATCTTCTTTTCATATGTTTTAGTTGCTCCGTCATATTTAAAACTCATATTGTCGATATCTAAAGGAATTGCATTACTTCATTACGTATATATTGGATCCTTAATATACTTCATAAGATTTCATAACCAAATGTTTGTTGGAAATTTGTCTTTGGCGGGGAGGTGCGTCCACCCATATTTAATGAATTAAACACTAGTGTTCCGTATGTTGGAGGCTTTGTCTCTTCACACATGCATGATCTACGAAGTGAGTAGATGACCGTAGGGCCAAAAATTGTCAAATTTCGTTGAGAAATGAAAGAGATATTGGTCCACGAAGTAAGGTGTTTGAGGCATGAAAATATGGTGTGGAACATATCTACCACATCGGTGGGAATAGGAAGAATTGCTCTCTATATAAGTCTCTAATGTGGTAAAGGGTTTGAGACCCCAAGGGGTATCCCATGTGTTTAAAGGAGGGAGGACCTAGATGTGCTTGGGTTCAAGGCTAAGCCCACACGCGCGCCGCCGCCGCCCGCCCGTCCGGTCCGGTCTCGGGCTGTGGGGACTTTCTGATATTATCTTTTTGGACCCCGTTTAGACTATTTTTTGGAGCATTAACCAGCAATTACTTGGCTGTTAACTACTCCATAAACAGCCCTCCTTCATGACCATTAATCAGCCCTCCTAATGGCCATTAACAGTCATGTTTGGGCAGTTGTACAACCCTCCCCCATGCTATATATTGGTGCCTCTTTTGGCTCAATAATGTGAGAGAATGCACACGAAAATAGCAGCACATTTCAGTCACAAAAGAGCACAAAACAGTGGCCAAAATCAGTACAAAACAGTGGCCAAAATCAGTGCAAAATAGTGGCAAAAATCAGTGCAAAACAGTGAGCAAAGACCTCATATACACAAGATATACACAACAGAGACACACTATATACACAGAGACAAAACAGAAGGGAAGATAGAAACTCTTCCTTCATTTTCCATATCTTCAGCAAGTTGATTCATATTTGTTTTATTCGGCAGGCTCAACCTATTGACTTTGTAGTGTTGAGATTAAAGTGTTGTTTTATCTTGGGAGACTATTGCCCGCTAACGTAAAAGCATATATACGGGGCAATCTTGTCTTAAGGACAGAGGGCAATTCCTCGACTCAACACACAACGTTGTAACCATCCAGATTTAGTTGTTTCTTATTTCAGGTTATCAAGATTCAAGACAAAACAAGTTTGCGGCAGTTTTGAAGATTGACCATTTATTTATCCTTTCGAACATTTGTAATAGTTATTTACTTTCCGTACTGCTTTATAAAGTACAATAGAGTACCAACAATGTTTGCTTCAACTGGAAAAACAATGATAAAAGGAATTAATACACCATCACATACATGTTTTGTCTAGAAGCAAGAATTGCTTCTCTATGCTTTTCGGCTAAGCTGCAGTTGTTTATGCCCTTATTTAAATAGTATAAGAGCATAACATCTGATTATTGTAATATCCATTATTATAGAATAATATTTTAAGAACTAATTAAGAAAATTCAAGTCACATAGATCATGACTTTTACTGCATAAAAATAAATACTTTTATATTTATAAAAATACTAATTTCTTGACACGGGCATTGCACGTGTATGTTAAGTCCAGTAGCACATGATTAATATTAAATAATATCAATATTCTTAGAATAAAAGTTTGAGAAGTAGTACAAGTATTGTGAATGATCAATAATATGGATCATCGTATGGTAACTTGTTTGTCGAGGTCAAGATGTGATTCTGTTAGGATAATTATGAATTATCTCCATAATTATCTCCTCATATCACATCATATCAATCATAATGAATCATATTGTAATTAAATCATTTATCATATATTTAGGATAATTAGATCAATTATCATAATTAGCATATCATTAGGATAGCCTAGAATTGATTGTGTATAATTGTATATATATATTGTATACTTGGCATGAAATAAACTTATGGGATTAATTTCTTTCATGGTATCAAGAGCCACAAAATAACTCTCCAATTGTCTTTGCCCTAATTTCTCGTCGGCCGCCCCTCATCAACCCTACCCAAAAAACCACTTTGGTGTGGCAAAACCCTAGTCGAAACCATCTCCATTTCGGTCTTCTCCTAAAAACTAAACCTAACCCTAAAACCACCCATCGCCGAAAACACTAAAACCATCCATAACCGAAAATTACCCTCCCACCAATTTGTAATTTCGGTACTATAAAAACAAACCCTAATTAGGGTTATTCATCTCCCTTATTCTACACACCAAAATATTTTTTTTCTTGTATTTTCTTGGGCAACAATGGTTGATAAACAAAAATTTCATCCCGTTCTTGCCGTAAACAACGTCAAGAACTTTATTCATATTACCCTTGAGATGGAAAAAGAGCAATATTCTTTTTGGGCGGAGTTGTTTAAAATTCATTGCCGAGCATACGAGGTCATAGACCATATTATTCCTTCTAAGTCTTCATCGGAAACCACCGTTGTTGACCCAAGTTTATGGACTCATTTAGATGTTATAGTCCTTCAATGGATTTACGACACAATCTCCAATGACCTTTTTGCACATCATTTTGGAACCGGACTCTACGGCTCAACAGGCTTGGGAACGTTTACAAAATATTTTTCAAGATAATAAAATTTCTAGGGGAGTATATCTTGAAAATCAATTCACCAATGTAAAATTAGATGATTTTTCAAATGTCTCCACATATTTTCAAGAGTTGAAAATGCTTGTCGATCAACTTTCTAATATTGATGCGCGGGTGACAAATCAAAGGTTAGTTCTCCAATTGATTGCGGGATTGAATGAACATTTTGATCGTGTTTCTACGTTCATTCAACAAAGCAATCCCTTACCACCATTCTATGAGACTCGGTCGAGATTGATTGTAAAAGAAACCCGAAAGCAAAAACAGGTGATGGGGGCGGCAACGAATGTCGGCACCGCTCTTATTTCTACCAACACATATAATGATGATTTTGGCACTCAAAGTTCTGGTTCCGGTGTTGATTCAAATAGACAAAATAATGGGTCAAAATTGTAACAATAACAAAGGGAAAAATAATTGTGGAAAGGGGTGGGGTCGGGGTAAAGGACAGGCCGCTGGCGGCGGTAACAACCGCTGCCAACAGGGTCAAAACAGACCCCACTAGCAGCAGCCCAACCAGCTGGCGGGCAGTGGGGGCAGTACCCACCGTGGGCCTGGCAACTACAACAGTGGGTTGCCCCACCCTGCCCGTATCCCACGGCTCAATGGGCCCGACCTCCTCCCACCTCAAGATAGCCCAAGGTTCTCGGTTCTCGTCCGCAACAAGCTTTTGCAGCCCATGGACCATCTTTCACAGGTTATGCTCCCATGAATATTGAACATGCCATGAACAACATGAATCTAAGTGTTCCCGACGATTCGTGGTACATGAACACTAGGGAAATGTCACACATGACGGCATCTCAAGGTAATCTCTCGTCTTATTTTAATATGAGCAGAAATAAAAATACTATTGTTGGCAGTGGGCATGAAATTCTAATTCGTGGTATTGGCCAATTAAATCTTCCCCCTCCTCACCCACCTTTACATTTGAAAAATGTCCTATATGCACCTAAACTGATCAAAAACTTGGTATCTATACGTCGTCTTATTAGTGACAACAATATTTTTGTTAATTTTGATCCATTTGGGTTTTATGTGAAGGATTTTCAGACGGGGATGCCACTAATGAGATATAATAGCACTAGCGACTTGTACCCCATCACCACCACTACCAACAACCAAGTCACCAATCCATCAACATTTGCAGCTATTTCCCCTAGTTTATGGCATAACCGGTTGGGACATCCAGGGGCACCGGTGTTCAACGTTCTTAGAAATAAAAATTTTGTTGATTGTAACAAACGTATGGACTCTTCTTTTTGCCAGGCGTGTGTGTTCGGAAAGCATGTTAAACTTCCTTTTTCATTATCTACTTTAAAAACGCTTATGTCATTTGATCTTATGCATTGTGATTTGTGGACATCCCCGATTTTAAGTTCAGCAGGTCATAAAAATTATATGCATATTTTGGATGATTATTCAAATTTTCTGTGGACTTTTCCCTTAGGACAGAAATAGCAGGTCTTCACCGTTTTTTAAGAATTTAGTATTTTTATCAAAACCTATTTTGAGAAATACATTAAATGTTTTCAATGTGACAATGGGAAGGAATTCATAAATGCCCAATTTAAAGAATTTTATCACCACAATGAAATGTCATTGCATCTTTTATGTCCACATACTTCTCCTCAAAATGGGAAGGCCGAAAGAAAAAATCGAACAATTAACAATATAATTCGCACACTTCTTGTGCATTAATCCACACCACTGGTCTTTTGGCATCATGCACTTCAAATGGCCACATATCTTTTAAATATTCTTCCTAGCAAACTACTCTCATACATATCACCCACACAAATGTTGTACCATCGTCTTCCATCTTATACACATTTGAGGGTTTTTGGGTGTTTATGTTACCCATTGTTTCCGTCCACAACCATTAAGTCGTTTCACTTCTAGTGTCTTTTTGGGATACCCATAAAATCATAGGGGATATAAGTGTTATGATATGATGAATTGCAAAATTATTGTCTCTCGTCACGTTGTTTTTTATGAGTCCACATTCCCGTTTGCTAAATCTCACATGGCATCCCTACCGTCATACAATTTGTTAGACGAAGGAATACATTCAATTTTAAATCACCATCTCAATACCCAAAATCATATTGGACCAGCCTAAAATACACCACAACTGTGGCAGCCCAAGAACAAAATGGGACTGGGCCAGTCCAAGTTGAGGAGCCCACTGTCTCCTCTTCAGCCTCGGCCTAGTTCACGTCTCGTGATTGGCAGGCCCACAGGATGGAGCCCACTGCTCCCTCACCTGTGTCCCCAACTAGGCCAACATGCCCAGCTTTTCTGGCCCAAAATCTCACCCCTCCTCGGCCTAATTCCCAAACAGCAAACACATTATCCCAGCCTTCAATATTAGCCCAACCTCGGACCATTCAAACCCGTGACATGCACGGGAATTTTCGGCTCAAACGTCATTTTAACCTCTCATCTTCAGTCCAACCATCACCTCTTCCTAAAACTCCCAAAGAAGCCCTATCAGACCTGAATTGGAAAGCTGTCATGTTAGACGAAATTGATGCTCTTATTAAAAATAAGGCGTGAGAGTTAGTGCCCCGTACATCTAATGTAAGCATAATATGGTCTATATAGGTTTTCTGTCATAAAAAGAATTGTGATGGCTCCTTTGCGAGACACAAAGTTCGTCTTGTTAGTGATGACAGGTCTTAGCAGGTTGGCGTGGATTGCGGTAAAACATTCAGTCTGGTAGTTAAGCCAACAACTATCAGGAATGTTCTTAGTCTGGCTCTGTCAAAATCATGGTCCATTCATCAGTTGGACGTCAAGAACGCCTTTTTACATGGTCACCTACAGGAAATAATTTACATGCACCAGCCTCTGGGTTTCAGAGATCTTACCCATCCGGAGTATGTTTTCCTGTTGAAAAAATTATTATATGGTTTGAAACAGGCTCCCAAGGCATGGTATAACAGGTTTGCAGGGTTTGTATCCACATTGGGGTTCTCACACAGCAGTTTTGATAAGTCTTTGTTCATTTATAAGAAGGGAAAAGACATGGTATATATCATTTTCTATGTGGATGACATTATTCTCACAGCATCATCTGAATCACTTCGCCGGTCTATTATGTCCTTCCTTGCATCAAAATTTGCTATGAATGATTTGGGCCCTTTAAACTATTTTTAGGCATTGTTGTAACTCAATTTGCAGGTGGTCTGTTTCTCGGTCAAAAGAAATACACCGAGGAGATCATTGACAAAGTCGGTATGTCATCCTGCAAACCGTCACATACGCCGGTTGATACAAAGGCGAAATTGAGTAACTCTATAGGTACTTTATACAATGACCCAACACATTACCACAGCTTAGCAGGGGCATTGCAGTATCTCACCTTCACGAGACCTGATATATCATATGTAGTTCAACAAGTTTGTTTACATATGCATAATCTGACGGTAGAGCATATGAGGGCTCTTAAACGAATTTTGCGGTATGTTCAGGGTACTCTTGATTTCAGACTATATCTGTATAAGTCCACCATTTCTGGACTCACATCTTATATAGATGTCGATTGGGGTGGCTGCCCGGACACACGACGTTCCACCTCTGGTTATTGTGTATTTCTCGGGGACAACCTCATTTCATGGTCGCTGAAACGCTAACTGACACTATCTCGGTCAAGTGCTGAAGCAGAATATCGAGGAGTAGCTAATGTGGTCTCTGAATCATGCTTACACCGTAATCTTCTGTTAGAACTTCATTTTCCAATAAAAAAGGCAACAGTGGTTTGTTGCGATAATGTGAGTGCGATATATTTATCAGGTAACCCTGTCCATCATCAACGCACAAAACACATAGAAATGGATATCTTGTTTTTCCGTGAGAAGGTTGCACGTGGACAAGTCCGTGTTTTCCATGTACCGTCCCGTTATCAGATTGCTGATATTTTCACCAAAGGTCTTCCACGCATAGTGTTTGATGATTTCAGGGACATTCTGCATACACGAACCTTCTGCTAAGACTACGGGGGACTGTTAGGACAATTATGGATTATCTCCATAATTATCTCCTCATATCACATCATATTGTAATTAAATTATTTATCATATATTTAGAATAATTAGATCAATTATCATAATTAGCATATCATTAGGATAGCCTAGAATTTATTGTGTATAATTGTGTATATATATTATATATTGTATACTTGGCATGAAATAAACTTATGAGATTAATTTCCTTCAAATTCATTTTTTTTTTACTTATTTTCAGCTTATGAGGTATAAACATGTATGAAACGTATCTCACTCAATATTATATTCTTCGTGTATGTTTTTTTCATACGTTTCAGTTGCTCCGTCATAATAAAAATTTATGTTGTCGATATTGATCTCTCCCTGAAGTGCAACCCCAAGTAGACCATTTGAGAAAATATACTCCCTCTGTTTTAAATTATTTGTCTGGTTTTAATTTGACACGGATTTTAAAAAATTTAAAAACTTTACATATTATGATCTTAAATTAAAAATAAGTTATGTAAAATATACCAAATGCCCTTTTCATTTGCATGCATCGAATTAAGTCCTGATAGTTATGTTAAAAATAAATAAAGCATTCAATCCAAGATAAGGTGACAAATTAACATTTTTATGAATTCCATATAATTTCACGTATTCCTCGGTTCTACTCTTTTTTTTTTTTTAGTTCTACTCAAATGTCGAGAATTATATCAAGTCAAAATTGAGAAACAATTTGAGAATAATAAGAAATTAATATTTTATCACAAAAATAATAAAATGTCTCGACTTTGAGCTATAGCAACAGAAAACCTCTTCGTAGAAAGTTTATCCTTTGATGAGCCTTTTCACGATGAATCCGAATTAAGAAAAATAACTAGATTAATGACCCAAATAAGCCAAAAACTTTTTAAAAACATGAATCAGTGAGAAAATCTCACAAATAGTTATAGTTTAAAACGTAATTATGAAACATAGCTACGGTTGTGCATACAATAACTATAGTTTAGAGCTGTTTTAGCGCATATTGTATCAACTGAAATCACGCGAAACAATTGTATCATTACGCGTGTGCATTTCATATTCTACAAACCCAAAATATAATTACATTTTGTAAGTATAATCTAAATATTTGACACGTCGCGTTAATTAATTGCCCCACTAAAATTTGAGTACTGAATTCTTAAATCCCAAAAGAACGCTCTGTTTCCTACAAGACTTAAAACGACATCGTTTACGGAACAACTGTCAGCGACCGTTAATATAAAAGGCGGGAATATTTTACCAGTCAAATAAACCCTCTTACTAAAAACAACCCCCAAACTCCCACAAATTACACTCTCGCCCCCCTTTTCGCCTTCTTCCTGCCCAAAAAAAACAACCCTAGTGAGTTCTGCAAACATGAAGTATGTAACAGACCTAGAACTACTCACCAAGTACTGCGAACCTATTGCAGAGGAGGAATTACAAAACTGCCCTTTTGAGTATGAATACGACAACTCTCCAATATCCTCACCGTCGGTAGCAGTAACGCCGTCACAGCCCACCGGAATACTCATGTTATCTCTTCCCTCATCCGATTCCGATGATCAAAGTTCCGGTCATGAAAACGAAGAATTTGAAACCCCGCCGGAGCAAAACAACTCATCTCAGCCCTATTTTTCCGGCTCCGATGATCAGAAACCGAGCACGAGTGCAACAGTAGATTCTCAACATAATAACGGAGATACCTCCATTGACGCCGTTAATCGTGATAAAACTGAGGCTGTAGATTTAGGAAATGATTCTGATGACCTAGGGTTTTCAAATCGCCGAGAAATTGACGTTCGCGATATAGGCGAGCTTGAAGAACAACTGCGGAAGAGATATAGGATTTCTAAGGAGGATTTGGATGTGAAAAAGGAGCCGATTGTGATTGAAATTGATGAGACACAAACTCAGGATGTAGATACGGAGGTAATTGAATGTGAGGAGAGTATTAAAGTTAATGAGCAAAGAATCGGAAGAAATGCAGATAATTCTTCTGTGAAAATGTCTGACAGAAGTGATGAGGAGGGAGATGGAGGAGAATTGCGCGAAAATGGTGAAAGAGGTGTAGAAAGGAATGCAGATTCGTCTACCGTGAAAATGTCAGAGAGAGGTAAGTCGAAGGGAAATGGAGGAGAAGTGCGCGAAAATGGTGAAAGAGGTGTAGAAAGGAATGAATATTCTTCTACTGTGAAATATTCTGAGAGAGGTGAAGAGGAGGGAGATGGAGGAGAAGTGCTCGAAAATGGTGAAAAAGGTGCAGGTGGCAATGAGAAGTTGAACGGCGTAAGCACTGGGGAAATGCATTTGAATGGGATAAAGTATGGTGTCCGTGATGGTGATGGTGAAAGAGGTGTGGTGAGTATGACTTTAGACGAGAAGGAGAATGGCGGTTGCGCGAAGGAAATGCATTCAACTGGGATAACAAGAAGTGGTGTGGATGTCGATGGTGGTGGTGGTGGTGCTGGAAGTGTTGAGGGAAGGCGTGAATTGCCATTATCAATGAGGGGAGGAGACAAGAATGTTGGGTTAGTGGAAGAAGTTGATGGCGGTGGTGGTGCTGGAAGTGTTGAGGGAAGGCGTGAATTGCCATTATCGATGAGGGGAGACAAGAATGTTGGATTAGTGGAAGAAGTTGGGAGGAGGGCAACAACCGAGAATGGGAGTTTTAAGGATCTAATGGAGGCTTTCTCTGTGGTTGTTGGGGATCTGAGGAGTGATGATAAAAATGATGCTGATTTCTTTGAGACTGCAAAGAGACGCGGATTGACTTTTCCTCGGCCTAGATGGTGGCCACCTGAGGGATTTTCTGATTGATTCACTATTCAGGGAAGTTCATCTTTTAGGGAGACTTGGTGATTGTTAATGTACAAAGTTTTTAAGAGTTTTGGGAATAGAAGGGTTAGAACTAACTGCTTATTTGGCTAATGTCTGATGATAGTTCGGATAGAGGTTTGAAAGTAATAGCCTTATGTTATGGTTGCTTTGACTTCCTACCTTTAACATGCTACTATTGCAGTACTGGTTGTTCAAATTGGTTGAATCCTTCTCATTCGTCCAGGTTGGAGCTATCCGTTCAACGGGTTGACTTTACCATTTACTGAAGAATTGAGAAATGTTAGATGATACTCTAAAACTAGTGATTTGCTTTCAAGATGATGTTAATCATGCAATGGAAGACCTTGAATGGATGTATAATATGATTGTTATGGATATATAATATGATTGTTTGTGGCATTGCTGAATCTTGGAGATTTTGGATGCCAGACAGGAACTATTTTTTAGGCTAAAGCCTTTTAGATTTGCTGCAGACAGTGCTAGATTGGTGGTGTGTCAACCATATGCAAGAAGAGATCTTTGAAGTTTTTGATCACCAAAGTTTTTTTCTGATTGGCACAGGTGGAGGTTTTGTACTGCTTTTTCTGAAATGATGGTTAAGTTGTACATAGTCATTAATTTAGAACTGTTCCTTCTTTGATGAAGAACTGGCCTTGCCTATCAAAATGGTTTAGCAAATTGCGTTACTACATTTCTTACTGTAGTGTTGTGTCTCCAAGGTGGACTGATGATCATTAACTCTAAAGGAACATACTTGCTTGAATTTTTATTTTACAAGCAAGATCCTGCTTTGTACCATTATCATTGTAGAATTACATTGTTGTAGTTTACAATCTTACAAACATTGGACTCCTGCAATTTAAACATACAACTAGATCACATAGCTTCAATGGACAAATGTTGGCCTAGCAATAATTGAAGTGTAGATAAAAAATATAGGAAATCAGAATTCAAATTCCAGCAAAAACAAATAATGTTAGGTGATTTCTTCTCATTTATCTAAATTTAATGGGCAAAATTATATAATACTGGTGATGATAGAAGATATGAGAGTGGAATTGTTGAAATGTATACCAGCTAACCCGAACAATACTGATGTCCAAAAGGACAAGCATTTTGCCCAGCCTGTCAAAGTTGGCCTTGAATCATTATGCCTTGACAAACAGGATACATACCCCCCCCCCCCAACCACCACCACCACAAAAAATATCATTAATACCTATATGTGATGTGGCATTTTGCCAGGATAAGGTTGCTAGTAACTTTTCATGTATAGGATGGAAATTAGGTAGTGAATCATTAGGTAGTACATAAATTTTAAGCAACTTCAAGATAAGATCTGTCCTTGCCTAATCTCAGTTTGTTAGAGGAATCTTGTTGCTGCCCTAGATACAAAATTCCATCTAGCAGTATAGAAACAATTCATGGTGTCAACAACATACCCAGTGAAATCCAACAGTGTGTGTCTGTGGGTCTGGGGAGGGTAGAGTGTACGCAAACCTTACCTCTACCTTGAAAGGTAGAGAGGTTATTTCCGAAAGACCCTTGGCTCAAGAGAAAGCACAAGAAAAGTTAGATAAGGACAAGCAGTTCAAAGCAATATGAAAATGGAGATAACGAAAGCGAATAAGTCAATTGTACAACAATCAAGAAATAAAAGGAACAGTAGCTACTACAAAAAGATAAGATACCCAAAATAGAAGAAAGTATAAGGAAATATTGCGACTACTAGTATGAAAGAATAAGCAGAGCTCCTACTAGCCTTCTACTCTAATGGTGTCATTCTCTAAAAATAGCCCTACTATTTAGCCTTCAAGCCAATGAATCAGACACAATAGACATGTTTAGCAGGAGGATAAGCAAAGGACAAAGTCCTACTACTTTTGGCATTTGATGATCCTACAAAGAAACTTATCATCAACAAAACTAAAAGACAGAAGGGTGTCCTCAATTTAAGGTTAAAAACTTTAGTGCATACAAAAATCTCTAGACATCACCACCTCTGCATTTTCAGCTATATTTTACAGTTTGTCAACCTATACAAAAGGGGAGAAAACAAACATATCCATCCGCTAACTCCAAAATTTCGTTTAATATTAGGTTACCGCCAAAAAGGTAAAAGGCAACCATCTGAATCCCTTCGCGGAAACTTCTATATATTTCGTATGGGACATGCAGAGACAGTGATGTGGTTTGGCCAAAGAAGCTTGTAAATACCCTACAGACAGAAAGCAAAGCGTGATAGAATTTCTAGGACTGGACAAGGTGCGGGTATATTGAGCTACTACTTGTGCTTGCTTGAGCTGCAAAACTTGCTGTTGGTAGGAGGAGTTCTGCCTGAGGGAAGGAGCTGTTAGATGGAACATCCAGCAGTAAGTCCTGATCAGAACTTTCATTCGCAACGGAAGGAATTCTCAGATGGCAATGCAAATAGGCTTCTTGGACTGAAGCAAGAGCCATCATTCTCTACGATTTCCTTCTGTTCGTAGCTATTTTTCATTGCCACTCTCTTGGGACTCTTCATTGTTGTGTTTGCCCCTGAAGCAAAATTCAATTTAAATGTTGTTTCCATCTGAATTAAAAACAAGTCGAACCACACACTACAGAAAAATGGAGATAGGGTAGGTTTGGGCTCTTGTAAACAATCAATCGACTACGCTTCGATCACAGATTAGTAGGGGTTGGGCTGAAATGGCTTATAAAAAGCTCATTCCACAAGAAAATAACTTGTAGTTTAGCTTCACAAATGTCTATGAAGAAGACATCAGATAGAAAGAATGTTTGATAAAATGTATGTACCACAAAAAAACAGTATCCTATCCGTTATCACACCTTTTAGATTTTCCTTTCATGGTGGCATGGAGAATTAGGATGCGTCCCCACTGATTTTCCTATTGAACATTTTGCAATGCTTACCTAATCGTAGACAGTTATGATTTTCACAAATAGTTGCTTTCTACTATTACAAGGTATCTGCCAGGACGGAGAGCCTAATATAATAGCAAAAAAAATAAAAAAATGGCGAGAAATAGAAAGAGATGCTGAGATGTACTAATTCTTTCTCAACTTCTTTATATTGATTTCAGTTTCAATTAGCGGATTTCGTCCTAATCGTCACAATGCACGAACCAGGTCTCCCGAGTAATCATCTTTAGAAGAGATTAGGTCATTGTGTATGATGAAAATATTCTGTTCCTACCAGCTAGATGACAAAAGACGTTTGCGTAGAATAAAATAATTGGAGAATTTAGTCACCTCAGTGCTTCTACAACTTCACCATATTATCACATGACGCATTACTCTTAACTTTTTAAGGAAGATAAATACCCGAGAAGTAAAAATCTACTACACTATCAGGAAAATTTTAAAAATCCAAACATTTTAGGGTAAAAATTTGTTATAAAAAGAAGCAAGTCTACCAGACGAGGATTCGTAAAAGAAATAAAAAGAGACATGCAACAAACCTAAGTATTTCGGATGTTGTACATCGCGTGGTCTCTTCATGTTAACTGAATGACCTGTGCCAATCACATTGGACCCTCCTGCAACTTCAGAGCTACTGCTACTATTTTTACATTTCATGTCCTGACACACAAGTAGATTATCAGCTTTAAATTTCTGCTAGTACTAAGGGGGTGGATCACTCGCTGAATTTCCATATGTAAATCACATGGCCTTACCTTAAGAAGATTAAATTTTTCCACCCACTTTGACTTTATTAAATAGCACAACATAAACCTCTTCAAGGTTCTACATTCTTCTACCGTCACCCCAGAAAACGAGTTATCAAAAACGCCTTCTGCAAGAAGTTTCTGGAAGGTAGACAAATTCTCCTCAAATTGAGAGCTCTCAAACATGCTCTTGAGACTGCATAGAGAATAAAAAATGGGAATAAGATCAGAGTTCGACAATGCATTCTCTCAATCAAGCACGGTAATACAGTCTCTCAGCCAAAAGATAAGTTTATTCCTCCATTTTTCTGAAAGGTTTTTCTTTTAGTCAAACGTTCTCGTAAATGCATAATACAAAAGAGATTGTACAAACCTCTCGGGAGGTGAAAAAGAATCAATAGGAGGTAAGTACTTTAGTAGTTGCTGTTGTTCATCACTTGACAGATGCCTTGTGAATTCTTCATAATTAAGTACATCCTGCAGAAACCATTGCCCACAATCACATTCATTTCTGCTATTGCTTATCTAGGAAAGTGTAATCAATCATGCTTAGATCCTTAAAGTAACTATTAACCTTTGTAGAGGAAGCTTATCCATCCAAATGTAAGAATTTTTAGGTCAAAGGTTATGCATAATGACAATTAAAAGTAGAAGATAATTGTAACTCTACGCAAAGAATCCCCAACTCAAAAGCCTGAGACGTAGGAAAATAGTGTGGAACAGGAAAATGTTCCATCTACACAGATAAGTGGACCTTGTACGGAGCATGCTATGGTTGTGTGAGATGAAGCAATCAAAAGTTATTCGTATGAAACAAAAGTGACAGCAAGATACCTTGAGGTCTATGTGGCACAGTGGCGAATTATGATGTCCAAGAATCTGCAATTTTTCAAGGTGATCCTTATTCCTGCAGTTCAAGATGAAATCAGAAAGATGGAAAGTATACACCATCACAAAGAAAATAGGCTTAATACATCGACAGCCCCTTAAATTTGCCCGTAATTTTTATTTAGATACTCGAACTACGACTTGTCCTAATTGCGCACTTGAACATATGATAAAGTGTTCTTATTAGACACTGCGGTTTAAATTTTGGAAAAACTTTTGCATGTATCCTCAATTGTCCATTACGTAGATAAGTTAAACACTTAAAATATGTCACTTCCTTTAATTATATTAGCCAAGAAAATAGTACCAGAGCCTTTTAGACTATTCAATTATGTATCTGAAACCACCACAAGCATTCTATTACGAAAAGTCGCAGGGAAAACGTGGACCATATCATGATAATACAAGTTTCCGTTCCACATATCAGTCTAGTTGTGTAGTCATACCCCGTCAACGAATAGCAGGATAGTTATGCATTTTAACACTTTATATCCTTTTGACTTCTGTTGGGGCATGTGACACAAAATGATATCCAGCTATAATGAAGAAAGCACCTTTTAATCTGGTCTTGTTCCATTCCTTGACCAGTAGGCTTCTTAGTTCTCGGAGTTACCAGGTTTGATGAATCGACACCCTTACTAATATTTACAGGTGGAGTAATCAATTGTGAATAAGCCTCATTGGAAGAATGGTGTTTGTTGTCAACCGACAGAGAACTGGCTTCTGATTCTTCTTCTCTACCTATAGAACTTGGATGCCGAATGAGCACACTTCCATGTCCTATTTCAACAGAGACCATAGGCTTGTCACTTTCAAAAAGCAAATCTTCTTCAGAAGATCCAGAGAAGTACGAACATTGTTGTTGTTCATGTAAGATGGTATACAGGTCTTTGGTAAGCTTTTCAACTGAAGATTGTTTTGGACGATTGATACATGTTCTCTTCCTTGAAGGCACCGTTGCATCCCATACATTTGATTGGGCGGGGCCTGAAAGCACCTTAAAGGGGTAAATATTTCATGCAGCTATTAGTCACCCCATGAGTGAGAATTCAGTAAATATTTCTACCTGTCAAATCACTTGCTTCCGCACTACCAAATTGTCCATAGATTTCAGAGTTTGATACGGCAGAGCCGGAACTTGACCTATTGCTTGTATCTTCATCGAAAGCCTTACGGTGGAAACCCTGATTATATTCAGGAAGAATTCCAATTTCAGGATTATCATGATTTTTCTTTCGTTTCAGCATCTTCACCTCTTTGTTCTTTACAGGAGATTTTTTGAACCTTGAGACCCTGTAATCTTCAAGGTCATCTGGTTCAGCCCTTGCATGAAGAGGAGTATAGTTTGCTAGTGTCCCTTTTGTTCTCCACCGAGATCCACATGCATTGCAAAGTATTGGCTTCTCTGGTGGTCCATTACGCCAAAGAGGAGTGCCTGCAGCATGAATTCAAACGAGGACTATGATTGAAACTGACAAGAAACACAGACACAGGAATCATTCTACTGAAAACAACAGTATCTGGACAAAGAGATAAATCGAGGCAACTCATTAATCAGTGTTAGAAGAGAACTGAGGGAGCTGTCCAGAAAACCTAAATGAAGTTCTCTATTCAAGAACTAAGCTGGAACCAAAACAGCACCATGAGGAGCTAAACTAGACAGATTTGCGATTAAGCAGTGGCATGTACAGACGCTGTCTAAAGATGTTTACTAGGAGACATTTACATTCCCTGGAAATGTGTCATCATTAAGTCCAAGACACAAATTATTATTCAAACCAGTTTATTACCATTCTTGCAACAAAATATGTTACACCAGTGGATGACAAGACTAAAACGAATATCAGCTATTACTTTTATGCAGCATCAACATATAAGAGAGTTGCCAATGTAACATATCTTTTGAAGACAACTTGAATTGTTACAGCACCAATGTGAGTAACATATGCAGCAAAAAGAAAATAGGGTCAAGAAGATATTATCCAACGCCTGGAAGTTCTTGCTGCTTTTGACCGTGGTGCGGACACTAGGAGGTATTAAACGAACTGATAACAATAACAAGTGAAGCTGGAGACATATTAAGGCCATATCAACAACAACACTTTCCAGTCCCTTGAAAAAAACATCCTTCAATCACAAAGATCAGGTACATGAATTTAGAAATAGACCAGTCAACATTTTCTAATCATTTTTCGTGCTGCTTTCGTTCCCTAAAGAACCATATCAATGCCACTTTCAGCAAGAACCCAGTAAAGGGCTACTCGGTGCACTAAGCTCCCGCTATGCGCGGGGTTTGGGAAAGGGCCGGACCACTTAGTCTTCCCAAAAAATGCATTTCTCCACAGAAAGTTTATGTTCTAAACTTATAAGGGAATACAGAACACAATCAAAACATCTCCCAATTGCATTGGACTAGAATGTAATTAAATTGAACTCTAAATTGCCCAGTTACTGAGAGACTCTAGGCAAGATTTCAGAACATACTAGAGAGTCAATGGGCACTGGATAAATTAGTGCATATGACAAAAGAAGATTGGAAACCAAATGAAAACCCAATTTCAGGAACAAATTCCAACTCAAACTCACATTGAATTCAAGAACCCAATATTACAAAACAAAAGAAAATTCAAAACCAAATTGAATAAGATGAATAACAGCACATATTACTCATAATTGTTCATTGTCCTGGTAATTTTTCACCACATGGGCATCCAGTTTCATAATTGAACAACGAATCTAATCAAATAACATCATATAGACTAACAAGGAACAATTCTATACTAGTAACAGCCAAAAAGACTCCATTTTTATTGAAAATTTAAAAACTTTATGGTCAAAAAATTAAATTAAATACATTCAAGAATCATTAACTCACTTGTAACACCACAGTGATAGCAAGGTCCTTGCTTTCCCATCTGTTCAATATTTTTTTTCTCTCTTACAAAATTTTACAAAATGTCATTCTTGCTTAAGAAAATTTAAAAAAATATATGATTGTATTATTTAAAAGTTTTGATTATCCCCTTCAATCTATTTATAGCAAATACATATGGGTTACTGCTACCAAGCTTAAAAAACCCAAAAAAAAAAAAAAAAAAACTCAAGAGAAGCATGTGTATTAAGAAGTCTTAGAAAAACCACTGAAAATAGCAAAATTATGAACAAAGTAATTAAAAGATTGAGATGGGGTTTGTTGTTGTTTTTCAGCTGAGAATTATTTGTACAATAACAATAGAGTGGAGAAAAGAAAAGTCCATTAGAGTGGAATCTAATAAATGGTGAAAATGGGGGAAGGGGGAAAGGGAAGAAGAGAAGGTGGGTTGTGTTTATTAGCATGTGTGACCTCTTTCTCTTTGTTGTTTGTAAGTTTTTTTTATTATTATTGTATTTGAAGTAAATGTTTCAACTTTCTTGCAATTGTTTTTTTTTTTTACAAAAAATTTGATCTACTTGTAATGTTTTAATTCATTTTGTTGAAAAATTTTAGTATATAATTTTATGAAAAATGGACTCTGCCAGTTTGAAGAATATTATTGCTAATGTCCTTGTTGACTTATAGACTTTTCTAATAACTCCCTTAACATGTCCAATTTTTCTTGCCCCACCATTTGTTCACTTCTTAGGAATTTATTTTCTTAAAAAAATCTCACTTCTTGAAGAAAAAAAATTGAAATCTTTTTAGAAAATAGCTTAAGTTATGCTATACATATTATCATGTCGTCTTTAATTATTTTAGCAGATAACTTATTTTTATTTTAAAATTATGAAACTCATATTTTAAGAAAGTTTATCTTTAAATATTTTTTCGTTGTCATGTGATCAGGAGGTCAAGTTCGGTAAACTGCGTACAATAGATTTCTTGTGGTCCGATCATTTTTCGAACCCGCATTAACGGAAGCTTAGTGCACTGAGCTCCTCTTTTTAGCTTTAGATATCATTTGGATAATTTAATATTATCAAATATTTTTTATATTGACGATATGTACATATAACTTCAATTTAAAAAGAAAAGGGTCAAGTTTAAATATAATTTGATTTGATTGTTGCTTTAAATTGACATAATATATAATAAATTAAATTTCGTAGAAAAGCAAGGGGCAAGAAAACAACAAAAAGGGAGAAAGAAACAAAGAGAGTCTGTTTCAACCTTCTTTTTTATTTTTCTTTTCTTTGCCTAGTATATTAAATTTATAGTATTGTTTTTTCAGGTATAGGATAAGTGAAATATTTATATTTTAATATAATTTAGTAGGTCTGCTTTCTTTGATTTGGTGCAATGTATCACCCTTATTGGACAATACAGGCACATTTCTGACCGTAGATCTATTCCATGATCTTACATTTGGTTGGGTCCCACTATGACATGATATCCACTGACTAGGGTTCTTATTTTTAACTCAAATTTTTCTTCCAAAATGGCTGTCACTATTTCTGACTTCTGAATTAAAGTTACAGCACTGTGAATGTGGAGATTTTTGAAGTACAAAGAGGAAAAATGATCATTGTTTTCACATCTTACTTCCAAGTTTTCTTTATTTACAGTATATAATAGTACTAATATATATCGCTTTTATCTTAAATTATTTATCGTGGTTACTAAAAATAGTCGTCTCAAATTATTTGTCATTTTAAAAATATAAGGCATAATTAATTAGTTTTTCTCTATTTTACCATTTGTCATTAATAAAGATGACACATAAATATAGTAAACATTTAATGAAAAGTGATTATAACTTAGATATAAATAAGGATAAAATAGGTCAAATATCCCTTGTAATTAATATTTTTTAAGAGACGTGTAAATAAAAAAAGACAAATAATTTGAGACCGCAGGAGTACATTTCAACTAGGTTACTCAAACGTCCTCTTACATAAAAGTGATTTATGGTAGACCAATTCAAGATCTAAAGTTGATTGATATATTATTTCCTACGGATCAAAAATAGCGTTCTCTTAACCTTTATTTTTTTAATTAAAAAAATGTGTTTACTTATCAAATTAATAAAAAATTAATCTTACTTTTTTTAAAATTGCTTTTATTAAGTATTAGATGACCAAATTCCTATACCTATTTAATTAGGGATATTTTAGTTAAAATACCTATTTTTGTTTAAGGAGTGTGCAAATAACTAAGGAACACTCTTTTTAATTCGGAGGGAGTATTATATTTTTGGGTAAATATATAGATAATGACTTCGAGTTGGCATCAACAATCAAATAGTTATTTTAATTTTGACAATGTTTTTTTGCGGCTTTACTTGATAAGGTGTGTCGCGTGGACACCCGAGTCTAGTAGACCTAACACGTGAGCTACGATCATGGATGACATGTCAGATGAACAAATTAGACCATAACAAGTTTAAAAAGTTTATATGTATGCAAGTATATGTGTTTAATCTGTTGTTGCTTCTTAGAGCAAAAATGTTTTCCTATTTAATTTTTTGGGAGCTTATTTAGTTTTTGTAGGTCAATTTTAGGTGTGTCGGTAAAGTAGATGAATCAAAATTTGATTAAATTTTTGTTAGCTCTTCTAGGAGATTTTATGAGGTTCAAAAATTTCAAGATCCTTGAGTGAATGAAAAATGGAAGAAGAAGAAGTGTGAGAGAGAGGGTGAAAACGTAGGGCTCGTTTATTTTTTGAAAAAAAAAAGAAGAAAAAATTAATTAAATAGAATTTAAGGATTTCACGTGCTTAGATTTGTGTGAATGACACATACATATTTTAAAAGTATATATATTTTAGAGACAATTATTATTAGAGACAAATATATTTGAACACATTCATATTATTAATAAGATTAATATATTTATGACATTTGTAATTATTGAGTTATTATTTGATTGTTTGTAATTATTAATTAATGTGCATCTCTTGAGCTTACATTGTCATTAATATAGTGAAATATTGATGATAGAGTGTAACTCTCAAAATAGCCTCGACTAATGATCATCGAGAATGGGATATCGATGATATGTTATAAGTCGACATGTGGTCTGCATCACATTCTTAGAGAATGTAGTATGTCTCACCTGCTACAAGTAATGGTTGTGCACACCCGTTTTTTACCAGTGGTCGTGACGCACGGGCGTTTTCCCCGAAGTGATTAAGCTGTTGAGGAGTCGCCGCCTAATTATTCTATGGTGAATTAGGACACCTAAATATTAACAAAATGCTGCAAAATAAACTCCGATTAATGGTCTGCCAAACTATGAGATTCTGGGTGAGGGTGCTTTATTATCCTAAAGGGAAGGTGTTAGACATCCTTTAAGATCCGTTAACTTGCGGTAATCCGATCAAACTCAGGTTAATTATTATGCTAAGGGGGAAATGCATGCTAAAAGTATAAAGTGCAGAGGATGTTGCAAGTAATTAATTAAAAGATGCATTTTTTACAACATAAAGAGTTGTTGCAAAGGCGATTGCGGTTTTGAGAAATAAATTTCCGACATAAAAATCCAAAAAGTATGCATGGTATTGTTTATGAAATACTTGTAAAATTGAATTTTGGATAAAAACAGACATTTGTAAGACATTGTTTATAAAATACATGTTTTGCATTTGATAGTAAAGAGAAAAGCCAATTATTTATAATGCAAAGAAGAGATTTTTTTGGAAGTCATTTTAAATTGCAAATCGGGTAAAAACAAAACCTTGTTTGTATGTTTAATAACGCAAGTAAAGAGTGACCAAATTATTTTTGAAAGTTTGAAACATGCATGACGAGCCTAAAATAAATAAACTAGCGGCGAGTTTTCGATTTTAAAACTGCCCGAGCCTAAAATAAATAAACTAGCAGAGGGTTTCCAATTTAAAATTCTGTATTAATCCAATGATTCGGGGCATAATTATTCTAAGTATTTCGATGTTCGCGCAAAATTAAATAATTAAATTACAACCTGAAAAGTAAAATAAATGGTATTTAAAGAATTAAAGTTGCGACTAGGACGGATGACGATGTCATCCCGCCCTATTTGTTTAGAAATTTCGAGGCCGGAGAATGCAATGAATGTGGATGTCGGTCTTCATTTGGCAACGGTCATGATGAGTCTCATAACGAGACTCTTCGTTGCTCCCGATGTATTTCATGTAAATAAAAGAAAAGGATTAGTAGATGAAATATGGAAATATATATAAGAAAAATGTAAACAAATAATTCGTGAAGAATAATATGTTGTTGGGCCTGACCCGATTCACATCATGAAGGCAGAAAGGGAAACAAGCGGAAAACAAAGTCTGTGGGCCAAGCCCAACTGATACAGAAATGCAATGTAGACAAACAGGAAAGCAAAAATGGGTCAGGCCTACTAGACATTTACTGATCAAGTAAAGAGTGATATACACAAGGATATACATTTTTTTGTATACACAAATAGGCTCAATATACAGCTTGCATACCAAAGCATGTATCGATGTATATCTCACATAAAGCAATATAACACTAAGGGATAGGGGCTGAGATATGACATACATCATTGCACATTAGGGCTATAACAACCTAAAATATTCCTTAATATGTGCATTTCTATTTCAAACTAAACAGCACAGTTAAGCAGGGGCAGTGTCAACATGTTTAATCAAGAATATATGGGGATATGTTGATGAAACTGTTCAACATTTGAAACCAGCATAGGCGAAGTACTTAGTCTAAATAGACCCTAGGAAAAACAAAGAGGCATGAAAGCATGCAAAGATATTTAGGCTAACAGGTTTCGAGCTAAGTACTTTTAAACCAATAGTCATGAAATGTATACAACTTAAAGATGTTTCATGTACACCTACTTGGGTTAACATGTTAACAGAGTATGTAAAGGAGTTCAAATACTCATGGATAAATAAGTGACATGGCATTTGGGACACCTAGCTAGCATACACACACATGTATGGAAAGCCATGTTCTAAACTTTCCCTAGCTTTAAATACATAGGCAATCCAAAAGCAAACCATTCTCAGATATTCACATTATTAAGAGAGGGCATAAGAAAACACATGATCTGGCAACCATGGGAAGATAACTTAGCATGCTCAGTTCCCATATTCAACAAATATAGTGTACTCCATGATTCATACAAGCATGCACCACAGTAAGCATAAAAGTAATCCTAACAGATACACATGAATTGGGCAAGAAATAGAAATGTTTTATTTATGAATGAATGCCACAAGGATTCATAAACAGGCTAAAGACTATTACCTTAACTAAATATGCATATGTGATCTAATACAACATATTGGTCCTGAGACATCTCAGAATAGGTCATAGTTACCAAGTACATCTATAAGCTTAGATTACATGAGTGGAATCTTAGACATGTAAGACTTACTCAAGATAAAAAAAAAAACACAATCACCAGGCTATGTGTCAGACATGCTATCTACTAGGAATACAGAGTAATATGCAGTTGACTCAATAAATGTATGAAACATGTAGGGATGTCCTATTGGCCAAACAGAGACAACACTTTAGACATATAGGGTCATTCTAGGCTAAGAAATATACACATAACCTTAGGCATGCCTTTATTTGAATCAAACAACATTGAAATAAATAACTTGGAATCAACAAAAAAAAATATAATTTGATGAATGCATAGAAACCGATTGATATCAAACAGGCAGGCATAGGCATATGTGCATGTGAAGGAAGAGCATGCTTATATCAGAGAGAGTGAGTGGCCTGGAAATGATGTTCTGAGTATTCCCTACACCAGTAAGACCAAAACAAATATGCACACGCACAATTCTAGCCTATTGGTCACTCTAGTCCTCAAAAAGAAACAATATAGGCCCATACAAGTCTGACTCTTGATGTGGTTTAGTATATGTCCTAGAAACTAATTAGAGCAAACATGTAATTAAGCATATCACATGATGTTGACATGACTACCATGGAACATATGCAAGTACTGATCTTCCCTTGCTCAAGTGGGAATATCAAAGTTCCCAGTAAAGCGACAACAAATGCGATAGGGCGCCTAACTCGCCAATGGTCGGGAGTGCAAGAGAATTCTTTTTTGAACAGCTTGTAGCCATCTTGACAGCCGTATCTCTCATAAAGATAATCCAAAGAGACCCAATTATTTTCAAAGCACCGAAGTTCCTTAGTGTTTTTCAGCCTCAAGTGGCGGAAAAATTTCTTTTCGGACTGGCCGTGCGGGCTAATTTGTCCTCTACCTTGGTAAATTAAGTTGGTGAAATAGTTGATCTCTTCCAAAGTAGGAGTTATCTCAAAATCTCTAAATTTAAAGACAACCCGATCTGGATCCCAAAACCGAATCAGTGCTTTGACAAAGTGCTGGTCGGGGGAGATATCAAACAATGAAACGAGGCACCCTAATCTCCTCCTAATTGCCATTTGGCTGCCAAGGTCAAAATCTGCCCACCACATTTTCATCTTACTCGGAATCCCACTCAACATCTTGATTTGTGGGATAGATTCCATCCTATAATATAAATGTACAAAAAATGAATATACATTTTCTAATTCCGGCATGTCATGATTAGGCTTGGATTCGTCTATCATTATTGTGCTACACATAATATGCTGATTGATCGTTGTGTCGTGAGACCCGTCGATAATTTGGTAGATTTCTTAATTGTGGAGTCGATGCCAATGATCGACTCACCTAAGGTGTATACATGCATGACTTAAGATAAAAGGTGGTATAGATCTATCCTAAATTTTCTAAGACTTGGCTTACTAGACTCAAGGTTCCCGAGCCGACTACTCGAGTGAGAAGGCTACGCGGCCACCGGATGGTCCGGACACTCCGCGCATACGCCAACTCTCCTAAAATTTGGAAGTTTGAAAGAAAATTTTGAGGGTGCGCAAAACACACCTCGCGTGTATGTGTGATAGTGTCAATTTTTTCAAAGTGGAGAAAATATAACCGGACTGCCAATTTAAGGAAAGCAGTAAAAAAAGGTAGCAATTAAAGCAGTTATGCATGCAAAATTTCACAAAGAAAACAATTTTAAAGCATTAGATAAAAAAGGAACAAAAATAAAGCTCAATAATAATTAACATGTGTTTGCTATGGTTAAGAACCTCAAGATTCCCCAGTGGGGTCGCCATGTTGTGCGAGCCCGTTTTACCAATGGTCGTGACGCACGGGCGTTTTCCCTAGAGTGATTAAGTTGTTGAGGAGTCGCCACCTAATTATTCTATGGTGAATTAGGACACCTAAATATTAACAAAATGCTGCAAAATGAACTCCGATTAATGGTCTGCTAAACTATGAGATTCTGGGTAAGGGTGCTCTATTATCCTAAAGGGAAGCTGTTAGGCATCCTTTAAGATCCACTAACTTGCGGTTATCCGGTCAAACTCAGGTTAATTATTATGCTAAGGGGAAATGCATGTTAAAAGTATAAAGTGCAGCGGATGTTGCAAGTAATTAATTAAAAGATGCATTTTTGACAACACAAAGAATTGTTGCAAAGGCGATTACCGTTTTGAGAAATAAATTCCCGACATAAAAATTCAAAAAGTATGCATGGTATTGTTTATGAAATTCCTTACAAATGTCTGCTTTTATCCAAAAATCAATTTTACAAGTATTTCATAAACAACACCATGCATATTTTTGAATTTTTATGTCGGGAATTTATTTCTCAAAACCGCAATAGCCTTTGCAACAATTCTTTATGTTGTCAAAAATGCATCTTTTAATTAATTACTTGCAACATCCTCTGCACTTTATACTTTTAACATGCATTTCCCCCTTAGCATAATAATTAACTTGAGTTTGACCGGATAATCGCAAGTTAGCGGATCTTAAAGGATGCATAACACAGTCCCTTTAGGATAATAGAGCACCCTTACCCAGAATCTCATAGTTTAGCAGACCATTAATCGGAGTTCATTTTGCAGCATTTTGTTAATATTTAGGTGTCCTAATTCACCATAGAATAATTAGGTGTCAACTCCTCAACAACTTAATCACTCCAGGGAAAACGCCCGTGCGTCACGACCTTTGGTAAAAAATGGGGGCACACAATGGTTACTAGTGATGGACACATGGATACTTTTGGAAAGTATTGGTATACCTTGCTGATAAACTATTTGTTATACATGTTTAGAGTGTTATCAGCATGTGGGAGATAAAGGTCCTTTGGCTTGAGGTCAGTACGCACCTTGTTTACATAGTAATATACTTTGACCCTGTTCTAAGCTTAAACTCTTTATAGGATAAGATACGGCTTGTGTTGGGTGCATTATGATGTAAACTAAGGTGGTAATTGAACTAAAAATAGGATTCATTCCTCGATTGGATATTTGAGAGAGCACTCAACTTCTCAGTGATATTAGGTCGACCAAGTCATTGGCCAATGCAAGAGACACATTTAGAATATGGTCTAGTTGTCGAGTAATATAGATGAGATAAAGTGATCAAGCCATTTGGATAGACACATGGCAAATCCTAAGCTTGATCGAGTGTGTCGCGAATGAAAGAAATTTATCATCTCACATAAATGTTATGTTTGCTGGATTCATGTAAACGTACTTCACATATTGAGTTTGTCGTACGGCGCAGTCTAGGAGTTCCGTATGGACCTTAATTGGATTAGTGTCAATATATGAAGGCCTATAGGGTCACATTATGTCGATTGTCTCTTCGATCTAAGGGTGTATTGAGAAAGTATTAAATATTTGATTTTGAATCGAGATATTTAAATTGATAATAACTATGGGATAATTTCTATTTTTTGGAAATTATTTAATTAAGTTGAAATTGAATTTTTTGGATTCAATTAAATGTGTTGAATATATAACGAAACGAGTTGACTGGGCCCACTGCACCTCGATTTTTGGGCTAAGCTTAGAGCCCAACCCTAATCCGGTCTTTGACCTAAAAATAACTATATATACATCACTAACCTCATTCATATTACACACTGATTTTTCATAAAATATTCTTGACTTAGAGTTTAAAATAAACTTTCTCAAACCTCTGCCAAGATTTCCTGGCTTTCTTGACAGAGGAATACACTATAGCAAGGTGCTTGCAATTGAAGGGAACAATCACGTGTTCGCCCTTAGTAAAGATTCCAGATTGTATAACCTGTAAGTATTCATGTTTAAGTTTTTACTTTATAGGTTTTGATTGTCATATAACCATACCAGAAGACATTGTTGGGGTAAGTAATCAAAATTTTAAACTTCCGTTGTGCCTTACTTACATGTATTGAACCCAACAAAATCCCAACATATTTTTGTAAGGTTAGCATGAAGAATCCATGAGACATATCTCATATCTGTATTAAGTAGAGGTGTTTACCTAGTTATTGACATAGTTATATATATTCTAAAATTCGTTCGAGAAGGAATCAGATTTTTGACGAGATTTTTTTTTTATGTGCCGCTTTACCCTATAAGAAAAATGAGCTTATATATGACCATTGATGCCAATTTTAATGGGATCTATGTGTATACATAATTTAAATCGAGGCAGTAATGTGAGGGATTGTAGTATGGAATTATAAGTAAAAATACTTAGTTAAAGGCAAAATGTGAGGGATTGTAGTAGCATATTGGTTTAAATCTTACTTCCATGTTCCAATTGATAAATTACTCATTTCATTTAGAATGTTTTAAAATGTCTGATAAAAGTTTTATTTGATATAACTTTTATGACTTTAGATTCATTGAACTATTCATATTTAATTTGGTAAGATGTTTTATCTATGAAACTAAATTTTCAACTATTATTTTAATATTTCATTGAACTGAAAATCACATTATAATCATCTTAAACTTCTATTCCAATCAAATAATGGACCAAATGGAGTAAAATATTTGGCAATAAAAATTATTCCCTTGCGTAAAGTAATACTTAGTAGTTAGTATTATTGCACGGCGCCTACCATAAAATAGAATTCATATTTCTTAAAGAATCAATTCAATTCTTTATCAGTCTATAAAATTTTACATTTTTGAATCGTCAAAAATTAGAATGGGTGTAACATACTCATGGAAACCAATTTAATTCTTGTGTTTCATTTTTAAGTGGTTAATTTTACTAAAATGGAATGAAGCTTTACGAAAAATTGGGATTAGTACACATAGACATTTTGATTTAAGAAGAGGTTTCAAATTTATGAATTTCGAAACATCTTGATGTTACATTTAAAATATTTTCCAGTGATATTCGAATAAATATAATTAACGGCTTAAACAAAATCAGATATAGTGTATGTGTTCAAATAAACTTTTCTTAGATATACCTAAACATGCAATTAGGTTATGTCTATTAATCCAGGTACATAAAGTGAAGTTTGTGTATCCACATTGATGCTTAAGAATTAAGAAATACTATAAGCTTACGTCTTTCATTTAAGTATACACATTAAGATGTTAATTTAGCTTATGTATATTGTATTGGTGAGAGTAGAAAAAAAAATGGTCGAGTCACTAATTTATAGAGGTACATCATATCGAAGTAAAAAATAGTTTTAAATATTTTAAAGAGTTTGAATTGTTCAAAATTATAAAAATTAAATAAAATCAATGATGTCAAACATGTATGTACAATTCACCTCCCTTGTGACTAGTCCCTTTACCACACTTAATGGGCCTTAATATGCAACAATTGATTTGAAAACACCTGCCCTGCCCCTACCAAAACCTAATCTTCAATAACTGAAATTCTTGCCCTCCGTGTTGGGTTGGTCAAATGGAATTTATTAAACTTCAAGGTAACTTCCAAAATATAAAATGATACTAGTAGAAACGAAAAAAAGACAATATTAAAATTCGAGCTTAATAGTAGGGGTGTTTACGGTTTGGTTAAAAACTGATCCGACCAAACCGATTAAATAAATTAATAGTTATTTCGTTTTGGTTTGGTTTAGTTTGGTTTTAAATTTTTAAAAACTGATAATATTTGATTTGGTTTGATTTTATTAAAAACAAACTAACGAGAAAACTAAACCAAATAGACTAAATAATATACACAATTTTCATAATTTAATGTATACAATATATTATTTTTTATAAATAATTTTAAATACTTTGTTTATTCTTCATCGAAATTTTCTATATCTCTCTAATGAACTTTAACCTTAAGCCCATTTCTTAAAAGAAATTCATAAATTCAAACTCATTTATTCGAAGAAACAACTATGAGATGTGCCTTTAAAAAAAGGGGTGTATTTTCTTATAAATTTTATTCACTTGATTAAAGTTCATAGATCTTAAGACATTTTCTCTATAATCTAAGAAAACTATAACTCCCACAACAAAAGGGTAATGATGGATTATAAATTGAAAAATGATAGGAAAGTCTTGCCTAATAGTAGGAATATAATAAAAGAGAGAAATAACATTAGGTTTCTTATAAAATGAAAAATTGAACCAAACAGATAACAACCAAACTGATGATTATGTTTATTTGTGGTTTAATTTGGCTTTAATAATTTAAAAATCTACTAAATTAGTTTGGTTTTGATTTTAACCAAAAATTGACTCAAACTGACTAGTGAACATCCCCACTTAATAGTTATGAGCTCACCTTACGGGTGTGTTTGGTATGATAAATATATTTTTTGAAAAATGTCTTCCAAGTTTTCCTTTTGGTTGGTCAAAATATCTTGCAAAATAATTTTGTCAGGAAAATAAATTACCGGAATATCAAGAAAATGACTTTTCTGGTGGAAGTAAGAAAAACAAATTGCATAAGTGGCATTTCATATTAATTATTTCTTATCCCTCGTATTTCTTGCCCGCCCCGCCCCAAACCCTCGTCCCACCCCTACCTCCTCCTCCATACCCCAGCCTCTCATTTAGATTACATATAAATGTCCTTGGGCAATATCTTTTGCATACTTGTCAAATACAAAATAATAAATAAGAAATCCCCATATTTTTTGAGAAAATATTATTTATTTCGCACCAGTACCCAAGAATGTGGCGTTGTGATCATTGAATTAGGTTGAGAATTATAGGGTCACTGGTTGAATTTCTAGTGGAGGAAAAAATACTAGGGATTTCTTTCCATCTTTTTAAGCAAAGTGGACAGAGTTACTCGATAGACCGATACATATACCTATGCTTGTGGGAAATAGCAGGTATCACATGAAAATAATTAATTACACACAAACTGATCCTAACACTACGATTATCAAAAGAAATTAACCCTATATCTAAGTAAGGCATGTGCAAATCTCACCAATGGTCGTAGCCTTCTATTGCTTCTCCAGTTCTCCTCTTTAAGATCATACAATCATTTTCAAAAAGAAAAAGAAAGTAAAAAAGGTGAAAAAGGACTCAAGAAAATGAAAGATTAGGGAAGAAGAACAATATGGAAAAAAGAAGGTGTCCTACTTGGTCGGCTAGACATTTACCTTTGAGTTGGGTTTTCAGGTATTCCTGATTTATTATTCCTTTTCTCCATTTTTTGTATGGTAAAAAATTAAAACAAATGATATACTTAATAAATAAATCATCAATAGAACTAAAAGTCTAATGGAAGGTAATATGATTTAGCTTGCACTATTTTGTGCTTTTTTATACATCACATGCTTTGGCTACTTACTCCTTAAATCTCAACCGTATATTGCCTAACAGTGAATATGCTACTCTTTTTTTCCTTTTTTCACAAAGGTAATATGTTATTTTTTAATTAATTAACATCGTTATATAAGGTAGTCTTAGTACATAACGTTGTGCTTCCGTAGTTCATAATTCCTAATTTATCTGTCTTTAGAATATTTAAAATAAATAAAGGAGAAACTAATAAATATATTATATTAACAGGATAACGTATGTTGTCACATTTAGCTAGCTGATTCACCGTAATGTCTTGGTCTTATATCACCACTCTCTACTTAGCATTTTTTCCCTCTCTTACATTCTCATCATCTGTGAGTTATTTTTTCCATTATTTTTATATAGGCTTCCCTTTTAATCCTATCCAAAGCGAAAAATTATTTTACTATGAGAGCTCTTCAAGTATTTTGGGTCCATAATATAAGGAGATGGGGAGATTGATCATATCCATAATATAAGGAGATGGGGAGATTGATGATATATGATGTCGCATACCTTATTAAAGCAGGGTGGATGAAATGGAGGCTCACCTCCGGGATGTTTTGTGATAAGAAGGTGTCGTCTAGGCTAAAAGATAAGTTCTACAGAGTGGTGATTAGACCAGCATTGTTGTATAGGGGAAAATACTGGCCAGTCAAGAACATTCACATTCAGAAGATGAAGGTAGCAGAGATGAAAATGTTTAGATGGATGTGTGGGCATATAGGAGAGATATGATTAGAGAAGAAGTTATACGGGACAAGGTCGGAGTAGCCTCCATGAAGGAAAAAATGAGAGAAGTGAGACTGAGATGGTTCGGGCATGTCACTACAATGAAGTATAAAATTTGCAACAAAACTTTAGCAACAATAAATATATTGTTGCTAAAAACATAAATGACAATAAAAATTTAATATATTGTTGCTAAAAACGTAAATGGCAATAAAAGAAATAACTTGTTGTTGCGAAAACTTTTCGCATCGGAGGTTATTACAACGGCATGCAACAATTTTTGTTGTTATGAAAAGTATTTTTGGCAACAATATCCAACATATGGTAACAAAAATGTTGTTGACAAATGTCTTTCTTCTTGTAGTGTGTGAAGAGGAGGTGTGATGATGCACCTGTTAGGAGGTGTGATAGATTGACGATAACAAGAGTTAGGAGAGGTAGAGATAGGCCGAAGAAGAACTGCGGGAGGTGATAAGACATGAAATGGTATAACTTCAACTGACTGAGGACATGACCTTAGATAGAAAGATTTGGAGATCGAGGATTATGATAGAAAATTAGTAGGTAAGTGAGTTTTATTGCACTGCGTGTGAGAGAGGTAGGGGGCTAGCCTCTTCATTTCCCCTTCTCCTTTTCTGTGCAGTATTACTTAGGTTTCGCGTAGATCCATTCTCTTATATGTGTATTACTATGTGTTGCTTAATATGTTTTGTATCGTGATATCTTGTTGTCTTAGTGTTTTTGAATTTCTGCAGTGACTACGTTTCTTTTGAGTTGAGAGTCTACCGGAAATAACCTGTCTACCCAACAAAGGTAGAAATAAGGTTTGCGTACATCCTACCCTCGCCAGACCTCACTTGTGAAATTACATTGAGTATGTTATTATTGTAGTAGTAGTATACTTCCAGATTTAATACGGACATGTATGGGAATAAAAAGGTATCTAGTTTTGGAAGGTATCATTGGATTTGTCACTGCCACATTGAAGTTATAAATGAACTCAAATAACTTTTATTATTTAAAAACAATTAATGGATTAGACAAGTCAAGAAAGAAAAAACATAGGCGTGGTTATTTTTTATATACAAACTACTATCTTAGGATAATTATATAAATCAGAAGGAAATTTTAGTCAATTCAATAATGTTGATAGTCACTAAGCAAATACCAACAAGTGTCTAGAAATTCAGGAAAACTATTAAAGAAGGTATTTATGAGCATTAAAATTTTAGAGGTGGTCTCTTTTTTCGCGAACTACTTCCTAGTCGTCATATGCTCCTTTTCCACCTTTGGTTTTTCTAAAGCTACCAATTAGTTGGGTGAAGGGTTCTTTTAACTTTTAAGTTATTTCTTTTTTACATTATTAACATGGACAAGTAAAGTTTAGAATTTAATTCGTCATTTGTAATTTTAAAAAAAAAACAGGAATAAACTTGTGACACGTTCACTAATTAAATTTTTTTATAATCAAAGTTCGTGCTTTATATTTGGTAGGAATTCGTCCAAGCAGGATCCGAAGTATCAATTTTATTGGGTAGAGTGTCTTCCGTTATGAGTTATCAACCGACCCTTAATATCAAAATGAATTCTTTACAAGAAATAATTACTTCTATCAAAGAAGGGTCCATAATCTCTATTCAAGCGGTTTATGAATTATGGCTATTGATCATATGGCTCTCCTATAGGAGAGCATAAGAGTTTCATTTGCTTTACTCTATTTTACAAATTAATTAGTTAATTTGATTGCGCTTCATGATATGGTTTTGAAAACAATTAGTAATAAGTTTATAATTAACATTTTTGTAAATTTAGTGGAGATAGAAAGATGTTTTAATCTATGTGTACATCAATTAGATTTTTATTAATTAAATCACACACATAAATATTTTTCTTCATGGACCAACTTGATCAATTCCTCCAAAGGTTGTTAGTACCTTCAATATTATTGTGGAATAATTGAGCATTGCATTGGCAATGCTGCTAACTTCTTGACCGACTTTGTCAAGCGATCATTTATTGCTTAAATAGGTTCTCCTTATGAAAATTATTTTACCATTGATGACCAAAAAAGAAGGGACAATTGATAGTTAAGTCATAGTTAGGAAATTTCTACGAAATTGATGCTTTGGATGTTTAGAAATATACAAGATCTATTAGAAATTGTATTTATAGACTTTTGGACTTTAATTATTTTAGGAGAGAAAAGCTATAGAAAAACATGTATCTTGTTCAGGAGGGGTGTCAAGTCATCTCTCAATCAAATCACAATTATATATAATAACAAATGTTATTAGTACACCTTGAATTTAAATTAGTCGCGATTGACTAGACGAATATTTTTCATTATCTATACCGCTTAATAGCCTCAATCAATATCTAAGAATTTAGTTCTCTAACGCTAGAATATTCTGTATTTTTTATTGACGTATAAATTTCTAGAAAAAATAAAAGACTCTAGCAAACATTGAACCTTGAGTAAAATATTCTACACACTAAAACTTAACCCCAAGTGATCGATACTGTCTGTAGTGATCCCTTTTTCTCTCCCATTAATGTGCTTATTTTTCACTAAATTTGTATAAATTCAAGAGAATATAGTTAGTCTTTCGGGACAATTTTCGGTTGGAAATTTAATTATGTGGGATTGAATTTTTTTCGTCTTTAGTGACTTAAACACGTGGGGGCCGCATGTCAGAAATATCATTTCTTCACACATGCATAATCTACTAAATGAGTAGATGATATTAGTGTCAAGTATCATCAAATTTCGTTAATAAATGAAAGAGATATTGGTGCACAAATTAAGGTGTTTGAGACATGAATAGATTGATTGTTTTGGCTAAAAATAACAAATCTCCCACATAGGTAGAAGATGGAAGGATTGAGCACTATATAAGCTCTATTTCTTGAGTAAAGGGTTGGGACCCCAAGGGGTAACCTATGTGTTTAGAAGAGGGAGGACCTAGGTGAGCTTGAGTTCGGGGCTAAGTACCGCCGCTTGTCCGACTCGAGTCACGGGTCACGGTCTTTCTTCCAAAATTTTCTTTTTAGTCCCTGAAGTATTTCTTATTTACACTCTAGTCTCTGAAGATTTCGAAAATGTTGCAACGGTCCTCCTCTTCTCCTATAAATTGAACATTACTGTTCATTTTAAATACAAACAAAACAACTCTTCTATTTACATAAACAGAAACAACACAAAAACTCAAACAGAAACACAGTTCTGTTCTGTTCAATTCTGCTCGAAATATAGAAACACAGAAATCCTCTCCTCTTCAGCAGTATGTTCTATATTTATTTTCTTCGTTAGAATCAACTTTACATGCTTTGTATTGTTGATTGTTGTTGTTTTATATTGGGAGACTATTGTCCATTACCGTAAAAGTATTTATACGGGATAGATTTTTCTTAAAGACAGAGAGTCATCTCTCGACTCAGCTTTCATTTTGTTTAACCTTTCAGACACCATTTTTACCTACAGTTTAAGACAAAATTCCTGAGTGTTCGAAAGATGTCTGTTTCAAACTTTGCTTCTGCTTCTGCTGCTGCTACTCAACGGAATGTTGTTATCCCTGCTCCTTCCAGTTTCCAAGGAGAACGCCCAGAAAAGTTTCTGGGTACAAATTTCAAGAAATGGCAACAAAAGATGTTCTATCTTACTACGTTGAACATGTCGCGCTTTCTGACAGAAGATCCTCCTTCTGGTGGGATGCAATAGACACTCAGTCTAACACAACGACTGAAGTGGGTGAAGATATCCAAGTTACAAATGCCCTGAAGTTAACTTTGGATGCCTGAAACATAGTGATTTCATGTGCAAAAACTGCATTCTGAATGGTCTGTCGGATATACTCTATACTGTGTATTGCACCGTGAAGACGACAAAGGAGTTGTGGGAAAAACTTGATAAAAAGTACAATGCACAGGATGCGGGTACTAAGAAATTCTTCATTGGAAAGTTTCTGAAATTTCAAATGGTGGATGGTAAATCAGTGATATCCCAAATCCAGGAGTTTCAAATGATTCTTCATCATCTGGATTTGGAAGGAATGAAGCCAAATGAGCAGTTTTTGGTTGTGTCTTTGATTGAGAAATTGTCTCCCTCATGGAACGAATTCATGAGTTATCTCAAACTAAAAACAAAAGAAATGGGGTTTGAAGACCTTATTATCAAACTACAAATATAGAGGACAATAAAAGGGCGATATCTAAAAGAAAGCAGTTAATGGAGGCAAAGGCGAATCTGGTTGATTCAAAGGGAAACGCCAACAAAAAGTGCAAGTACTAGGGAGACGGCAAAAGCCAAACAATGGAGAAGTTCAAAGAAAACTGCCATCACTGTGAAAAGCCTGGCCATATGATCAAAGAATGCGGCAAACTGAAGCGAGAGCAGAAGGAAAAGGTCAAGAACAAAGGCAAGGCCAAGGCTAACGTTGTGCAAGACAAGGATGATCCTTTGAACTTTGACGAAATGATTGTGGATTTCTCGGCTGTAGTGCTGGAGGCAAATCTGGTGGAGAATCCAAGGCAATGGTGGATAGACACGGGTGCAACCCATCACATCTGCTCTGACAAGAGTGCATTCTCATCTTACGCCCCAATCTCAGGCAAAAAGTTGTTCATGGGCAACGACACTACTTCTAAAGTGCAAGGGGTTAGAAAAGTTGTCCTCAGAATGACTTCAGGCAAAAAGCTACTCTGAAGGAAGTGATGCATGTCCTTGACATCTGCGAGAACTTGGTTTCAAGGCCACTGTTAGTCCAGGCTGGTTTTAGACTAATTTTTGAGTTCAACAAATTTGTAATAACTAAGAATAGTATATTTGTAGGAAGGGTCTTCGCGTGTGACGGCCTCTTCAAAATGAATGTTATGTCTGTAATCCGTTCATCTAATGAAATAAAGCCTTCTACCTACTTACTTGAGTCCTCTAATTTATTGCATCATATATTAGGACACGTTAACTACAAATCCATTCAAAAGCTAGTAAAGTTGGAATTGTTGCCTTCCTTCGACATAACCCTCAACATAAATGTGAGGTACGCGTAGAAGCAAAATTAACCAAATCATATTTCCATTCAGTTGAAAGAAACACCGCTCATCTAGAACTTATTCACACCGACATATGTGATTTAAAGTTTGTGCAAACTAGGGGGAACAAGTACTTTGTGACTTTTATTGATGATAGTACAAGGTATTGTTATGTTTACTTGTTGAAAAGTAAAGATGAAGCGTTTGAAGCATTTAAACGTTACAAAGCAGAAGTTGAAAATTCACTAAACCTACGGATTAAGGCAATTCGTAGTGATAGAGGGGGTGAATACGTAGCACCGTTTGAAGAATACCGTGCTCAATTCGGCATTGATCATCAAACGACAGCTCATTACTCGCCTCAATCTAAAGGTATTGCCGAGCGCAAAAACCGTACATTAAAGGAAATGATGAATGTTTTACTTATAAATTTCGATTTAGCCCAAAAACATGTGGGGCGAATCGATTCTTACCACTAATACAATTCTCAATAGAGTTTCGCATAAGCGTAAGGATAAAACTCCATATGAATCATGAAAAGGAAATAAACTCACTTACAAATATTAGAAAGTGTGGGGCTGTTTGACAAAGGTCGAAGTACCTAAACCAAAACATGTCAAAATTGGACCTAAGACGGTAGATTTCATATTCATCAGATATGCAAATAACAGTAGTGCTTATCGCTTCTTAGTGTATAAGTAAAAAATACCTGATATTCACGAGGGTACGATCATGGAATCAAGGAATGCTGAATTCTTTGAACATATCTTCCCTAGAAAGGAAAAAGAAATAATTTTACGCAAATGAAGTTATGAACAAATGCTCAAAATCAACAAGACCCGGGATTTTATAACCTATATGGTTGAAAATGAACCGAGGATAATTAAGGAAGCATTGTCAACTCCAGAAGCATCACTTTGGAAAGAAACAATAGAAAGTGAAATAGATTCCATCATGCAGAACCATACTTGGAAAATGGTTGATCTTCCTCCGGGAAGCAAACCTTTGGGTTGTAAGTGGATACTCAAAAGATAGTACAAAGCAGATAGAATTATTGACAAGTATAAGGCCAGATTAGTAGTCAACGGTTACAGACAAAAGGAAGGCCTCGAATACTTTGACACATACTCCATTGTGTCTAGATTAACGTCCATAAGGGTATTCATAGCCATTGCAGCTTTGCGTGACCTTGAGATACATTAAATGGATGTTAAGACAGTCTTCCTAAATAGAGAGTTGGAAGAGGAAATATACATGGAACAACCCGAGGGGTATATGATTCCAGGACAAGAAAAGAAAGTATGTCAACTTGTTAAGTCTCTGTACAGACTCAAACAAGCCCCGAAACAATGACATGAAAAGTTTGACAATACTTTATTATCAAAAGGTTTTTCCATAAATGAATGTGATAAATGTATCTATATAAAAGGGAACTCGGGCTCATTTGTCATGATAAGACTTTACGTAGATGACATGCTCATCACCGGAAGTGGTCTAAACTTGATCCTGGAAACCAAGAATATGTTGAAACAATGTTTCGACATGAATGATATGGGTATTGCAGATGTAATCTTAGGAATTAAGATTTTTAAGACATCTGACGAACTAATTTTATCTCAATCTCATTATATTGAAGATGTTTTGAGGAAATTGGATGTATTTGACAGTCCCCCTATGAAGTCACCAATGGATATGAATCATAGAATTGATAAGAATCGTGGTGCACCCGTATTTCAAGAGCGATATGCGCAAGTCATTGGTAGCTTAATGTACATTACAAACTGCACCCGACCCGATATCGCTTATCCAGTCAATAAGTTGGCTAGATTTACTCGTAATCCTGAAAATGATCATTGGAAGGCGTTAAATAGGAAACTACGGTATCTAAAATATTCGTTGACTTACGAATTATTTTATTCAAAATATTCAGCCGTATTGGAAGGATACAGTGATGCAATTGCAAACTGGATATCGAACATAAAAAATACTAAATTCACCAGTGGGTATGTTTACACAATTGGTGGTGGGGATGTGTCTTGGAAGTCCTCTAAGCAAACATGCATCGTCCGATCCACGATGGAATCGGAGTTTATTGGTTTGGATAAAGCATGAGAAGAAGCAAAATGGATTTACGACCTCTTAGAGGATATCCCTTGTTGGGATAAACCCGTACCTTCGGTGATGATTCACTGTGACAGCCAATCGGCTTTAGGAAGGGCACAAAACAATATGTACAACGGCAAGTCTAGACATATTCATTGGAGACATAAGACCGTTAGGCAGTTGATCACCACGAGTGTCATTTCCATTGATTAGGTCAAATCAAAGGATAATATAGCGGATCCATTAATTAAAGGCCTACCCAAAGATCAAATGTTCTGTCTGTCTAGGGAATGAGCTTAAAACCCAAACAATAAGAATCTTTATGGTGGTAACCCAACCTTACTGACTGGAGATCCCAAGAATTTGGTTCAATGGGACAACTAAACTGTAGAGGTTCAGTTTTAGCGCTTCACTTGAAGCAAGAGCACTTCAAATTATTTTCTCTAAGGAAATATAATCCAAAGTTATTCTGGCGATAGACATTAAGTGCTACATGCATAATGGTAAAAGATAAGTTAATAAAACTTTTAATGATTCCTAACACTTGCGAGTGAGGTATAGCATAATACCTTATAGGAGATCATCTATTTAAGTGCGAAGACAGGCCGCTTCAAATGTATGCACTTAAGAATCCAAGAGTTGTCCATGGCCACAACAGACAAAACTATAAGAGGAAATAAATAAGAGGAGTTATTGTGTTGATATCATTGTCTTGGTTTACACTAAACACTAATGGTTCAAGACATCACGTTCACCGCGCAGTAAGTAAATCCGATGGGAATCGACTATGGAAGGTTCAAAGCCCAAAGCTACCTTTCCTGATGCAATAGCTTTCCGCTGAAAGATTGCTGAACTTTGGCACCCTGTGTGCACCAATTCTCTTTCAAGAGGGAATTGTTGGAAATTTAACGATGTGAGATTGCGTTTTTCCCGTCTTTAGTGACTTAAACACGAGGGCCTCGCACGTTGGAAACATCTTTTCTTCGCACATGCCTAATCCACTAAATGAGTAGATGATATTAGTGTCAAGTATCGTTAAATTTCGTTAAGAAATGAAAGAGATATTGATACACAAAGTAAGGTGTTTGAGACAAGAATAGATGGATTGTTTTGGCAAAAAATAACAAATCTCCCACATAGGTAAAAGATGGAAGAATTGAACTCTATATAAGCTCTATTTTTTTAGTAAGGGTTTGGAACCCCAAAGGGTAACCCGTGTGTTTAGAAGAGGGAGGACCTATGTGAGCTTGGGTTCGAGGCTAAGCCCCACATGCGCGCTGCCAATGCCCACCAGTCCGGCTCTGGCTCGGGACACGGATCACGTGTTTACATAAACAGAAACACAGTTCAATTCTGCTCGAAACTTCTCAAAATACAGAAATCTCGAAATACAGAAATCCTCTCCGCTTCAGCAGTTTGTTCTATATTTATTTTCTTCGATAGAATCAACTTTACTTGCTTTGTATTGTTGTTGTTTTATCTTGGAAGACTATTGTCCATTACCGTAAAAATATTTATACGGAGTCTTGGGAGACTATTGTCAGCTTTCATTCTGTTTAACCTTTGAGACATCATATCTACCTACTTTTTCTACTTATATCTCGCCATTTAATACCTTCAGTCACCTTAATTAGTTTTCACCTACAGACTAATATATCTAGTGATCGATGAATGACATGACCAAAGCTATATATGTATAATTGTGTATACTATATACTATTGTTGTGTGTATGGACCCACGTTGGACCCAAATGTCTCAAGTATGTCACATAGGATGTGCCACGTGTGATGTTACTAGGTAAGGTGCAACCCTATAGCTAGGGATGACAACAGATCGGATCTGGACCGGATCCTACTAGATCCAGATCCAGATCCAGATCCGTTTTTCATACCTGAATCCAGATCCATCGGGTCCATAAAAATTATATCCAAATCCGGATCCATCGGATCCACGGACCGGATCTAGATCCACATGTAAAAAAATTGCTTTGCTAAGAATTTTTTTTGAACTGACAAACGATTTTTACTTAGCTAACAATTTACTGTGTTTCAATTTTGAAATGTTCATATGAGATATTTTGTTCGTTGTCTCATTTTGATTGTGAGCTATTAATTGAAAATGTTGGACAATGACAATAGTTGTGAAAAATGCTGACTAGAATTTTCACAATGCAGAACTTGTATGTGTTTGAAATCTTCACAAATGAAGTGAATATAATTTTAACTACTTGTCTATGGAGATGTTAGTCATTCACTAATATAACATTGATTTTATTATCGAAGTTACCTCTTTATTTTTTAATTTTTGAGTTAACGCGGGGATAAATTAAACTTATTTTGAGAATTAAACTTGCAAGGATGTACTTAGCAATTTTAAGAAAATGCTTATGAAATTACATTCTAGGTTATGAATATATTTAATAAAAAATAGATCCACGGGTAGGATCTGGACCGGATACGGATCTCAAATACAAGATTCAGATCCAGATCCGATCCACCAGAAACGGATCCGGGTCCGATCCGGATCCGTCGGGTCCAAATTTTGAAAATTCATATCTTATAAAACGGATATGGATCCACCGGATCCAGGATCCACTGCCATCTCTACCTATAGCGAAGGGATGAAAGGTACAGAGTCCACACAGTCTGTTTCAAATTTTCAATCACATAAAGTAAACCGAAGCCCCTTTTTATTAGGGCAGGACGAGCTAATAATTTTCAGCTATATTAAATTTAAGTTATATTATATTATTATATTACACCCAACTCCTTTAAGCACAGTTCAATGTAGATGCATTAACCAAATAAATACTTTTTTGCGCTTTTAATAAATTGTATGCAACTCATGAGTTAGGCTTCAGATTTAACTTATTTAAACATACGTTCTTTTAGATACACCTCAAAATAATTTAAAGAGAATATGTACTAATCAGTATTTTAAAAGATAAAGTCATGACAAGATTGAAATTGTCTCAAGGTATAGTAGCGCCACAATGTCTATGATGCGACTACGAAGTGCTTGTTCTAAAGTCTCGTGAGATATAGAATATTCGTTTCATACACACTTTAATTTTAGATTTTATATCTTTCGTTTTTCATTTGGGAAGCTACGTCCACGCTTTAGGCCTTAATTTTTTTTACCTAATACTCAACAATTCAGACCATAGTATTTCTAATAATTCTTTTTAAGTATTTATGGATAACTTATACAAATGGTGTTTTATAATAAAGACGGTGATTCGAAATGTTGTATGTATGCATATCATTACGCCTAGATGGTACAGTTTTATACCTTTAACTTTTAATATTACACTATTTAAATATATTTTTAATGATTTTTCACAAATTTATATTCTAAATGCTATTTTTAATTTTAAAAATATTATGAGGAAAAATAAAAAAATTCCTAGAGCTTATACTTGCCAATGACATGTATAATGCCCTGACCTGCATGTTTGCCTTCTAAAAAACATTGGTATTAATATTTCAATTTTGATAAAGAGAACCAATTTATGCAATTAATGTTGGAAATTTGTCTTTGGTGGGAGTTGTGTCCAACCATCTTTAATGACTTAAAAACTAGGGTTCGCATGTTGGAGACTTTGATTCTTCACACGTGCATAATCTACTAAGTAAGTAGATGACCGTAGGGCCAAGGATCGTCAAATTTAGTTGAAAAATGAAAGAAATATTGATCCACGAAGTGAGGTGTTTGAAGCATGAAAATGTGGTAAAGACCAATTCTCCCTCATCGGTGGGGGAAGGAAGATTTTTTTAGTTTATAAGTCTCAAAACTGGCTTGGGGTTTGGGACCCGAAGGGGTAACCCATGTGTTTGAAGGAGGGAGGACCTAGATGTGCTTTGGTTCGAGGCTAAGCCCACACGCGCATCGCCGTCGCCCGTCCGGGTCACGGGCTTCTTCTGATATTATCTTTTTGCACAAATTGCATCATATTTACAGCAATTATGTGGGCAGTTGATAAGTCCCCTCCTTCAACTATATAATGAAGCATTTGCTCAATTGTTGAGACAACATAACACAAACGAAATCAGATTCTTCATACTACTTTTCATCATCATTTCTTACTCAAAGTTTTTCAAAGTAACACTTGAGTTTCCTTTGATCATTTGTTGAGTTGTTGTTTTATCTTGGGAGACTATTGTCCAGAACGTAGAAAGGATATATACGGGGCAATCTTGTCTTAAAGACAGAGTGTCATCACTCGACCCAGCATGTATAAGTGTTTGTAATCTCAGTTTCTTGTTCCAATTTCTTGTTCCAGTTTATTGAAATTTCAGTTTGTTGTAATTTCATATTGTTATAATACTTAACAGTTACTTATTTTCGTTTTCTGCACCATTGTAATCAACAATTAATACTCACAACTAATTTTCTTTTGACTCTTATGAAACTAGACAATCATATCAAAAGATCACTAGAATAGACTTTTACACATTGTGAGTTCCCACAAAAGAAACCCTAGTAACCCAAAAATATTAAGTAAAGTGGATTTTTATATTTTTAAATTACCAGAAGCTTTTAGCTATTAGTAAGCGTTAGCAAAAAAACACCATCTTTACCATTTCAAGTCTATTTTTTTGTATATATAATCCCTCCCTTTATACCAACCAAATTAACAATCAATTATCATATCCTTTAGCAAAAATGAGTTTTTGTTTGTGACAAAATTGATAAATGGTAATGAAGGACCACATATCCTTTGCCTTAATGATCATCCCACTAGGTTGGAGTTTATAAAGACTTGGATTAAAGAGTTAATTAAGCTCATTACTTATTATATTGATTTCGCCAAATACCTAATTTTTCTGCTTAATAAGCATTTTACGTAAAGAAAAAGGCAACACAACATTAAATGAGTAACTTCTGACCATTATTTCCATACTCCTTCCGTCTCAAATTATTTGTCATTTTTTTATTTACACGCTCCTTAAGAGATATTAATTAGGAGTATTTGACATACTTTACCCTTATTTATGTCTAGGTTATAATTTATAATCTATCTTCATTAAATGTTTACTCTATTTATGTGTCATCTTCATTAATGACAAAGGGTAAAAGGGAGAAAAAAATTAATTATGCCTTAAACTTCTAAAACAACAAATAATTTGAAACATCTATTTTTAGTAATCACAATAAATTATTTGAGACGGGTGGAGTAATAAAATCCAAATTAGCAGTGAATAAAGATCAGTCGGTCAGATCCCAAAACAAGTCATGAAATTAGGTCATTAGATGAAATTTAGTACTCTTACTTTTGGAAGCATTTTAATGGGTCAATATCATTTTCCCCCCTCATTTATTGTGAAATTCTTAATATAGTTCTTATGAAATCTGACTAAGCACATTAAATTTTAATTTGTTAAATTGTGCACTTTCCGTCCCTTTGCTTGTTAATATTCACAAAATTATCATAACTATTAATGTTCCACCAATTTATTACTAAATGTGTTATGTTACGTTTGTATTGTTCCCATATTTGACGGTAATTTAGTTTTATAAACAGTTAAATATAACATATTTTTTCTACATGAAGGGCTAAAAAGACACATTTTAATTAGTTGAATATTAAATATGTTGAGTCATATATAGCAAGGACTAAAAACATAATTAATTTACCAATAACTTAGGGACAAAAATGCAGTTTATGTCATTTTTCTCTTTCTTTTTTCACATTGAGATTACTACTCCTTTCGTTCCATAATAAGTGGTGTTTTTCGCTTATGCACACCCCTTAAGAAATTCTCCACTCCTAATTGTGAGTGTTTTTACTAACTTACCTCTAATTAATGTCTAGAAAAAGAGATGCGACTTAATGATTCTTGATTATGTAAATAAAGATAATTTTGGAAGAATAAGATCAATTTCTTCTTAAAATTCTAAAGCACCACTTATTTTGAAACAAAATGAAAAGTTTAAAACATCACTTATTATGGGTATAAGAAGTACTTATCATTAAAAGGCAATAAGTCGAGAACTTCAAAGAAATAATTGAATGGTTAAGATATCGTAATTTTAAGCACGATACCTAAATTTTGATTGAAGTCTTATTTTCGTGATTTTTTACTTTGTAAATTAAACCTGTAATTACTTCCAGTTAACTACGTAAGAAAACGGGAAAAGGACGTGGTCTATGTTGGTGAATGAATGGATCATGGGCATTGTCTCCAACGTAGCAACAGATAAACTAAATTATTGAATACTGACCGGTGTTTTAATTTATTTAATGAAAAAAATTAAGAGAGAGAAAGGCTTGAAATTCCGTTCAATTGATAAAATATGTTTCATTATGATTAGTGGGCACATGAATTTTGGGATTTACATTCTGCATAATGTAACCTCTCTTTTATTTTTTTCCTCGCGCAAAGTGGTTTCTCTGTAGAGACGAAACGAAAGAGAACAAGATTGTCAGATCTGCGCCCAAAGCCTGAGAGATGACATTTCCATCACCTTAGCCACTATGATTTTAATTTCTTTTAAATGTCGCCTCCTTTTATCTTGTATTGTAATTTAATTATTCTGCTTGTGTGGTTATTTGAACACTTAGAAGAATTAGGCCTAGAACTTATAAACTAGAAAGGGTAGTTGAAAATTGAAAATCCACCGCTAGTTATTTATATTAGGCTCATCATGCATGTTCAAAACTTTCAAAACAAATTGGTCATCTTCTATTTGCATTTTAATCATACTAATAAGGTTTTGTTTTTTACCCAATCTTATGATTTAAAATGACTACCTAAAAATCATTTCTTTACATTACAAATAATTTACTTTTCTCCTTTACTATCAATTGCAAAAATATGTATTTTATCAACTTTCATACAAATGCATACTTTATCCAAAAATTAACTTTATATGTATTTTTCCATACAAATACATGCTTTTTATCAAAAATTAACTTTATATGTATTTTATAAATCATACCTTACAAATGCACGCTTTCATTAAAAAAAATCAATTTTACATATATTTTTATAAAGCAATGTCATGCATACTCTTCCGGATTTCATATCGGGAATTTATTTTCGCAATCACTTTTGCAAAACACCTCAAAAGGAAAAAATCACTTTGTCAAAATGCATTTTCTTTTTAACTACTTGCAACATTATTTTAACTTTATACTTGTAAACGTGCATTTTTTAGTATAATAATTAACCTGAGTTTGATCGGATAACCGCAAGTTAGCGGATCTTAAAGGGTGTCTAACCCCTTCCCTTTAGGATAATAAATAACTCTTACCTAGAATTTCATAATTTCGCAGACCATAAATCGGAGTTCACATTGCAACATTTAGTTAACATTTAGGTGTTCTAATTCACCTTAGAATAATTAGATGGCGAATCCTTAACAGCTCTAATCAATTCAGAGGGAATCGACCCATCACGTCACCGTGGTAAAAACCGGCGCGCACACTTATTACATCTGACAAGGGATTCAGATAAGGAAAAGCACACAACATGATATTTCAAACAACCCAAGGCCATTGATTTAACTAATCACGTGGTGAAAAAATGTCCAGACAAACACACACATCATATGGAGCTAGACCTAATCCCTTAACACAATATTCAAGTATTGATCCATTTAGCTAAATAGGTTTGATAAACAGACATCATGGGGTGTTTAACTGATCTAGCTTATGATACTTCTAGACTGAAATTGAACAACATACTTAGGCATAACAATCAATTTAAACAAGTAAATATGATACTCAACTAGTAAACCTCAAAATTCCATTTCATATAAAGTGAGACTTAGCATATATGATTCAATCCAGAATCTAATCACCCTAACATATTTAAACAGCCTAAGATAATTAACCACCACTAAAACTAGCAGTAAATACACCGAGCACATAAACAAAATGAAATACGGAAGGAATTTGAGTTTACCTTCCCCAGACAGTGAACTGAGGCGTCATTTCGAACAGTCGACCTCGCTCGTAGAAGTGTGTTTATGCGATTGCGAAAAGAACAGAATGTTTTGTGGCTTTGCCGAGCCGGAAATGATAGTAAACAAAAGGGTTTTTAGAATCGAAAGTTGTTCAAAAGGGGGTTTTGTTTTGCCTATTTGCTTCTGAAAAACCTAAGAAAAGATGGATTTTTGTTCTGCTTTTGAAAAAGAACCGAGATCCTTTTTCGGAAAAAAAAACCCTCCCGAAAAGCCCCCTCAAACACAACCCAAAGTGTTGTATTTATAGCCAAAATTGAGGGATTTCAACAGCTTCTTCAAGAAGCTTTAGTTCGAATTTTGAATTCAAAGAAAAAGGAAAAAAAGTGACGGTTTTGACCGATTTTTGAAAAGGAAGAGATGATGATAAAGGGGTATGGATTGGTGCCTTTACCCATCGAATTTGAACATGCAACGAGCTTTGAACCGGAAGCTCTTCGAGTTCTCCTTTCGCGGACAACAGGTTATGGCTGTTTTCAGTGTCTTAAAAGGGGAAGATGACAGGGGATGTGATGGGAGAGGTCGATTACACTGTTGGGTGACGAAGGCGATTATCCGGTGGGTAAGGTGGAACATCGGTGGAAGGGTTGCTGGTTTTTTGGAGGCGTCGTTTGGTCGGGATAGGTTCTGGTGGGCCATGGTTTGGGTTTGAAGAATATGGGCGAAAAGATTGGGCTTAGGGTAAAAGAAAAGGGTGTTGGGCCGACGGGTGATGGGTGGCCGAATTGGGCTGGTGGGAATTGAAATGTTGGTGGAATAAATTAGCCCAATTATAGTATGAATTAATTGATAACTAATCAAATTCCCCTAATTCCTTTTCCTACTTTAATTAATTAAAATATGCTTCTTCGTCCTAATTAATTTCCTAAAGTGTATACATATATAAATTATGATACAAGTGATTTAATATATGTGTTTAGTTTGAGAAAAATAGAATATTCATATAGATAAAAGAAAATGATCAATTTAGTAATTGGTGAAATATTATAAGAGAAAATTGATCACCAATAGCGACGTCCGAATATTAAAATTATATTATCTTTTTGATTACTTTAATTATAAAATATAATACCTAGTATTTTCAAAATTATGTGGTAATTGGTGAAACTATCCAAATTTATTTTTGGAGAATTTTCAAGACTGAGAAGCATAGTTAAATTAATTAAAGCTAAAAGGACGGCCAAAATGAGGTGCAAGCAAATAATTGAGAGTGGGGACAAAATTGGGTGTCAACAATAATGAGTTTTATTCCCTAAGGCAAAATTATGATGGCTCTTCTGGAGCCTTCAATCAAGTTGGTACTACCAGAAATGGTATTAACATTTGCCTTACCCATAAGTAAATGAAAAAAAATATTTCTTATATTTGAATATCGTATGTGTAGCAGTGAAATGGTCACCAATCTTAAAGAAAATCTTGATAGACTAGAAAGAATATAGTACAGTTACCGTGACATGTTCAATAGTAACCCCTTTTTGTTTTTGTTTTTGTTTTAGCCAACTAACTGCACTCACACATGTGATTTTTTAATCAATAACCACGACATTTACTCGGAATTAGAATATTAACCTCATACGCTCTCAGTGCAAAATACGTAAAAAGAGGTTGACACATAATAATTTAAATGGTCTTTAAACGTCCTCTGCCTTGTAAGCAACTAACTCCAATATTAAACCATTATTTAAGCAAGACAATTCATATTAAATTTTTTATTAATAACTAACTATTGATCTACTCTAATTAATACTAATTGAAAGACTAGTACTCATACAAATAACTACAGTTACATGCTTTTTTATTCGCTAACTACTATGACTAACAAAAATCAAAACAAACAATTTAATCATCTCTAACCACAGAATATCACCAATCAAGTGATCTATCTTTCCTTCAGGGTGCTCAAAGAAATCTGCTACATCCAAATGTGTGATGAAAAATTAATTTTCAGAGATAAAATTCGCTTTGGAATTTTTCTCTTTCCTTTTCATTGATGCTTGATAAAGCTCAACCAAGTGTTTTGCCGTACGACAGGTACGTGCCCAATGTCCACTTCCACCACATCAATAGCATTTATTTTCTAAGCCACGTGCTTTCGGCACTTCATGCCTCTCATCCTTCTTTCTCCCCCTCTGGTAGTGATTTTTCTTTGATGAATGATTAACATCAAGGAAAGAATTTCTTCTTTGACCTTATCACGACCACGACCATGACCACGATCGGGGCCACGACCTTTACCACGCCTAGAGTAGTGGACGTACACCTCATTCACTTTGGGGAGTGGTGCAGCGCCAGTAGGTCGATTCTCATGATTTTTCATCAGCAAATCATTATTTTGTTCCGCCACTAGAAGATGAGCAATCAAATCACAATACTTTGTGAAACCTTTCTCTCGATATTGTTGTTGCTGGAGCACATTCGAGGCATGAAAGGTGGAGAACGGCTTTTCCAGCATTTCAGAATCACTAATCATTTCTCCACATAATGTCAATATAGAAGTAATTCTGAACATCGCAGAATTGTACTTCATAACAGACTTGAAATTTTATAGCCTTAGATTGATCCATTTGTGTCGTGCTTTTGGAAGGAAGACCATCTTCAGGTGGTCATATCTTTCTTTCAAGTTTTTCCATAAAACGAGCGGATCCTTAATAATAAGATATTCAATCTTTAGGGCCTCATTAAGGTGATGACGCATGAATATCATAGCCTTGGCGTTTTCTTGGTTGGATGCTTTATTTTTTTCTGTAATGGTGTCTCCAAGACCCATAGCATCCAAATGGATTTCAGCATCTAACACTCATGATAGGTAGTTCTTTCCCGAAATATCGAGGGCAACAAACTCAAGTTTTGTAAGGTTAGCCATAAAATAGAGAGAATAAAAATAGTATCTTAGCCTCCAAGATTTTTTTGAGACGGTAGAGTCTCGTGTTGATAACGTGTTATGAAATAATAATAATGTTAGAACAAGAATATTATTGAGAAAGAGAGAAGAGACGAGAGTTCTTATCTCTCTTGAGGGATGAAACACAATGAGGGGAACATCTTTATTTATAGGAGAAAATTAACTGATCCCAAAATTATTAACTCTAATATTTCTCTTAAAGATAGACATTCACAATATATGATAATATATATATATATAACAAAAAGAAAAAACAAAGGAAGGATAAGAGACCCCGTGAAAAGGCCACTATCAACTAAAACTGCCTTTAGTTATCATCAAAGGTTGTTTGTCTTCACCGTTACCAATACAATTTCTAAGTCAACTTGTTTTCACTCTAGGAATTTCATTATAACAAGGCCTTTTTTAATTATATGTTGAGATTAAACAAATTAAATTAATCGTGATATCTAACTCAGCTTGTGCGCATCTAGATAATTTCAACGGGTATCTGTTACCTACCATCAGCAGGGCCAAAGCCAAGTGCGTGGAAGAGAATTTATCTGGACCCCTTCGATGAAAAATTATACTATATATATAAAAATAAAATTATTTCTTATATATATATTAATGTTGAACTCCTTAGTGAAAATTTTAACTCTGCCAATGTCTCCAGTACAACTAATGATAACTATGTCCACCAAAGCTTGAACAGATTGATATATATATATATATATATATATAGTAATGTTGAATCCCCTTGAATTTTTTGTAAGTTTACTTTTTAAATTTTTTAACTTCTTAGTGAAAATTTTGGCTCTGCCAGTGTCTCCAATACAATTAATGATAACTCTGTCCACCAAAGCTTGAACAGATTGAAAGAAACTAGTGTTGGTTTGTCTCTGGTGAAATTTAAATCTGAAACATCATTGATCAATCTGCAACATCCTTGTAGTCTAGTAATTGCAACAATACGCTGTTTACTTGCAAGTTTCAAATCTTAACTGAGAATCTTCCCCTCGTTTTTTCCTTTTCTGGCTTAATCCCTCTTCTTTATGATCAAGTGAGAATGATCATAGATTAACATAAAAGAACTGTGGG